>JAVIAB010000041.1:54114421-54549421 GCA_032433765.1 Megaustenia siamemsis | reverse complement strand
AATCCCTGAGGAGCATAGGTCTTCAATAAACCTTTTCCGTCCTGTTTCTTGCCATTATCTTAAATATCGTTTTGGATTGCAAATAAGGGCTTGTCGTGTAATACTCTCAGTTGGCTTCCACAGTATGTGTCCTATCTAGCGCCGTAGACATTGTCGCATCTCTTTTTCCACTGGTATTTGACTTTGACTAGGACTTTTTCATAATTCTAAGTCAGTGATTTTTTCCTGCCATTTACGCCCTTTTATTCTGCGAAAGCATTCATTAATGAAAGACTATCTTCTGGTTGTCCTTTTTGTTTTCTACATGTTTTATAGCTATAAAATAGAACTGATTTAACATTGAAGTTTAACATTTTTATTGTTGTATTTAAATATAATTTCTTTGGATTTCCATATGTTTCATAATGCAGTGAAGGCTGCTCTTGCTTTTTGTATCGTTATTTTGGTATCAATCTCTGTTCTCTATATTTGTCTATATTTCTTCCTTTACTTTATATGTACTTTCTTTATCCCGCCATGTTTCTCCTTTCTCTACAATAATGACAGACTAGAGAATCTACAGGTAAAATGCAATGTTGCTCAAGGGGACTTTACTCATCCAAAAATAATTTATGTGCTTAAACTAGGACTGTATCTAGAGTAGAATAGCGTAAACGATTTTCATAGTTTCGTTCAAGTAGCTCGTACGTAGATTTATGCCGTCAGGTCACAGGTTCGATAGGTGCAAACAAAATGGCAGCGCCCATAACAACTGCAAAGTTCAGAGGCTTTGGCCGCATATGTTACATGCATAGATCTTCAAGAAATCTTTACAATTTGTTTTTTATTTTGAGATCAGGGAATCGACATTTTATAGACAGCGCTAACAGCGTACGGGTAAGATTCGCCCCAAGTCCAACAGGCTTCCTTCATTTAGGAGGACTGCGGACTGCTCTCTACAACTTTCTTTATTCGCGTTCTATGGAGAATGGTCGGTTCATATTGAGAATTGAGGATACTGATCAGGTACTACTACTACTACGAATGTGCTAATGCTTAATTTAATATATTATAATATTGTTTATTAACATTTATTAAATAATTTGGTAAAGTTTATCGACATGAGAAGTAATTTAATTTATAAAGTTACTAAAGGACTAAAGAGTAAAGTTACTAAAGTATAAATTATAAAGTATTTATAAATATATATTAAAGTAAAGTATAAAGTATTAGTATTTATTATTTATTACTATATTATATTAGATGGTTTGTGTTTCTCTAATCACTAAATCAGCAATCAGACTCTAATTAGTCTAATTTAGACTTTAGGAGTGAGTAATTAGACAGAGACAGATTTATTGTAATCTGTCATTGACTTATTCTAATAATAAATTGTAGAGAAAAGAGAAACAACGCGATGGTAAAAAGTCCTATATTTTCTAACCCAGATTCAAACATACAATAAGTAAAGTAAAGTACCCCCGTCACGCCAAGTGGCGTATAGGGAAATATGATGTTAGTGACCCTATATTTTACAGACCTTCAGCACAAGATATTTGGGGTAATGAGGTTGGTATTATGTCCGTGCTGCTTTACTTTCCCAGAAAAAAATCCGGTACCCATTTTAAAGCTGGGTGAACCCAGAAGCTGTCGGTTGGGATCGAACCCTACCCCTTGTCCTTTGTAGTCCAGTTCACTAACCACTGAGCTATCGCAACTCCATAAACATACAATAAAATAATGGTAATTTACAATTTACGAGTTTAGCGCCCCAAATTATTTCTGCTCGGAGTAACGTCGATGTAACAGGGTAGTGTCGAAAAACTCTGTATGATGCTGGTACTATGTTAAGCAGAAAACTCGTTCAGATTGGAGCTCTCGAGTCACTCCCTGTTCAATCAAAGTTTATTTATTCAATTCCACTCTTACTTCATCCACTATTTATTATTCTATCCTATTCTCATCCTATATTTATTATTATTCACTACTATCCTATGTTGGACCGTTCCCCATCGAACGGACCTCCCTATTCTAACTATTTCTGTTGGCGGCTCCGTTAGCAGTCGTCCATTCGCAAAATATCTGTCGCTGAGTTCATCTGATTAATTCTCGTCTGCTGGTCAATCCTGTCCTCATGTCTATCCTTTAACTCGGGCTATCCCTTGGGTTCCATCTCAGCCGCTTCGGTTCATATTTCTCTACGATCACTCTTGCCTTCCATGGCTTTCAATTGGTCAACCGCTCTGTATCGCTGCCGATCTCCAACTGACTCTATTCATTGTTCCTTCCCAACCGTCTCTCGCTCACAACGTCATTATATTTCTTTCACGTCATTTCTCTCCCTCTGCGTACCATACTGCACTAATTCTACTTCTACATCTCTCAGTGTGCAATTCCCTTCTATATAAACACATCTACTTCTATTTTATTATTTGCTATTTTATGTTCTTGATTTATAATATTATTTCGCTATTTCTGTATAATATTATGACTTTATTTTTCCCTTTTAGTCTCTCAATGTATCTATAAAACATTGTCTCCCCAAACTTACTAAAATACCTTCTAATCTGTTCCTCTGTAATGTCCTTCCTTAATTCCCCTACTATTATCTTGCAACTGTTAGTTTTATTGCCCCTTAACTTCCATTGATTCACTCTGTTTACTATTTCATTACATGTATAACCTCTTTTATTTTCTTGTATTCTATCTACTCCTCCTCTATAGCTATTCCCCTGGTATCTCTGTCTCGTGCGGTCCTTTCCTAACTCCTCTCCTGCCTCACCCCTGTTCTGCCTGGCTTGCCACATATACCCCTCCTGACTCATTCCATCCATTCTGTCTTCTCTTTTTCCATACTTCCCAAATTGATCAGGCCTTTCTTCTGTACTCAAAAATGCCTGCCTTTTTGAGTACTGTCTCCGTTTCCCGCTCCCTGGTACCTTCCCTGTCTACTAATTGTGTCTCTACATTGCCTCATAATATGTCCTATCCTCCCACATCTGTAACACCTTCTTGTGTCTTGAACGACATTTACCACTTGCATCTCTCTCTGTTGCACCCTTCTTTGCCTCATGTGATTTATCTCCATGGGGCTTTCTTGTCTACCCCCCGTATTCGCTTCTCTATTTTGTTCCTGCTCCTCCTCAAATCTCTTTGTTATACCTTCTTCCTCTATCGCTGCATTTATCAATTTTGAAATTGTTGCCACTCTCTTTCTTGTTAACATTAGTTTCAATCCTTTATCTCTTCCCCCAATATAAATGCTGCTATTAATAATTTACTGATCTGTTCTGTCTCTACTCCTGTTCCAAAACTTCGCTCTACCATTTCTCTTATCCTCTCTCCATATTCCTGTATTGTCTCGTTCTTCCCTTGCTGTGCCCCTGTCAATTTCATGATGGCATGTTGCTTATCTTTGAACTTTCCATACCTCTTTGCTAAGTATGTCTTAAATTCTTGCCACGATTCTTCTTTCATCTCCTATATTCTTCTTCTCACACAATTCGCTACTGCACCCTGACCAGCAGCTACTACCAATTCTTTCCACTCTATTTAACCTAACTGTTTACTTTTCGCCCAGAATTCAATGGCTTGTACACATTCCTCAAATTTCTCTGGCTCTCCCAGAAACACCGGCACCCTTCTTGTTATTTCTTGTATCTGTAAATTATTTCCAAATCTCTCTACTACTTCCCCCATCTTCTGCATAGCTTGCCACATATACCCCTCCTGACTCATTCCTTCCATTCTGTTTTCTCTGTTTTATCTACCCCTCTTCTCGTAATACCCTGTTATCCTCACTGTATTTGACCCTTACTTTCTACTCTACTACCCTTACTCCCCAAAATCTGTTATTCCTCTTACTTCAGTGTGCGATCCCCTGTGCTAACTTCTCCCACTACTCTTCCACTCTTTGTGTCCTATGTCCCTAATCTTAATACTTTTGTTAATCACCTGTTTAATATTTCAGACTGTAATCTCACACTCACTTTGTTTACATTATACTATTCATTTACAATGTACAGAATATTACAACAACTTTGTTTACATCTCTTTCTTCATACTATTTCCACAAATTTTACATCAATCTCACCTTATCCCAGCCATGTGTATCATTTGTTATAATCCTGCTTTTTTCCCTATTCTACTCCCACTTCCCTTATTCAATATGTACTTTTCCTATTCTATCTGCAAACAAAATTTGCTGACACACACGACTGTGATAACTCTCCTTATTTACACTTTTTTCCTCCTCTTCTATTTTCACACCTGTGCACACACACTCTTTCCAATTAATAACTAATTACCACTTACTAATTAAATTTAACTAATTACAATTTATTAAACAACAATTAATTAATCAATACTTAACTAACTAACACTGCATCCTTTTGATGATCCCTAGAATTTCCCTCGTTCTGTAATTGATATAGTTTATCTGATTTTGACCTAGCGTTGGTCACGGCACCATTTGTAACGGGGTAATGTCCAAAAACTCTGTATGACGCTGGAACTATGTCAAGCAGAAAACTCGTTCAGATTGGAGCCCTCGAGTTGCTTCCTACCTCGTATAGCAGGTTACCGCCCAGAACTGCCGCTGCAACTCACTTCCTTTGGACGACACCTTTGGCCTGTGGATCGATTCTTGGTAGACTCCACGCTGTTACTTCTGTTGATCATGGCACTCCAGTGTTAGAACATTTAGAACAACCAAAAACAAAATAAAATTACACATTATACAATGCTATGCACCAACCAACGATAAAGATGACTCAGTTAAAGATGATTTTTATAAACAGCTTTAATGCCAGATGGATGCAAGACGAGCCAAGGATATTATAATCTTGATGGGAGACCTAAATGCTAAGGTAGGATCAGACAACAGAGGCTTTGAAGAGATTATGGGAAAACATGGACTTGGAGATATAAACGAGAATGGAGAGATATTTGTGAATTTCTGCGCCCTTAATCAAATGAGCCTAGGAGGAACAATATTCCAACATAAAAGAATACACAAAGCTACATGGGTGTCACCAGATCATAGAACGGAAAATCAAATTGATCACATATGTATTAATAATAAGTTTAAGTCATCCTTACAGGATGTAAAAGTATATAGAGGGGCAGATATAGCTTCTGATCATCATCTTCTGTTAGCCAAACTTAAAATTAAATTAAAAAGGTATACTACAACGAATAAGGGCAGAACGTATTTCAATGTAGGGTTTCTTAAAGAACAAGGAATTAAAGATAAATTCGCAGTCACAATATCAAACAAATACCAAGTCCTCCAACAACTAGAAAATACTATAAATATAGAAGATCATTGGAAACAGGTAAAAAATATATGGAAAGAGACATGCGAAGAAACACTGGGGAAAAGAGAACGCCAGAATAAGGCATGGATGACAGCAGAGACCCTGGATAAAATTAAAGAAAGAAAGAACAAGAAAGCAGACATAAATAAAAGCAAAACAAGAAGTAATAAAGCCAAGACACAGGAAGCTTACACAAAGGTGAATAAAGAAGTGAGAAGATGCATTAAAAGGGATAAGAGGAAATATATAGATGAATTAGCTAAAGAGGCAGAAGAAGCAGCAAATAAAGGGAATATGAAAGAACTGTACAACAGCACAAAGAAATTAGGTGGAAAATACAAACAGATCAACGCCTTTATCAAAGATAAGAAAGGAAATCTGCTTAGTAATATAAAGGAACAAATGGAGAGATGGAAGGAGCACTTTGAAGAACTTTTGAACAGACCTGGCTCAAATAATCCTCCAGATATACTACCAGCAGAAGAAGAATTACACGTTAACTGCGGAAAACCAAGCAAAGAAGAAATAATGAAAGCCATCAAACTGTTAAAAGATGGTAAAGCCACAGGACCAGATGAAATTCCTTCGGAAGCCATCAAAGCAGATATTATCACCTCTACCAAGATGTTACATAATCTATTGGATAAAATTTGGGAGAGGGAAGAAATACCTAAAGACTGGAGAGAAGGTTATATGATCAAACTACCAAAGAAAGGAAGTTTACAGGAGTGCACAAATTATAGGGGAATTATGCTACTATCAGTGCCAGGAAAAATATTAGGCAGAATCATTCTGGAGAGAATAAAAGAGGCTATAGAGAAACACTTGAGAGATGAACAAGCAGGTTTTAGGAAGAACAGATCATGTGCTGATCAAATAACTACTCTACGTATAATAGTTGAACAAAGTTTAGAACTAAAATCCCCACTTTATATTGGATTCATAGATTACGAAAAGGCATTTGATAGTTTAGACAGAAGAATGCTTTGGAAGTTGCTGAGTCATTATGGAATCCCCATAAAGTTTATTAACCTGATAAAAACAATGTATGAAGGAACAAAATGTAGTGTGGTGCATGAAGGACAGCTTACAGAAGCATTTGAAATAAGAACAGGAGTAAGGCAAGGATGCCTTCTGTCTCCATTTCTCTTTCTACTGGCCATAGATTGGATTATGAAAATAACTCAAAACAACAGAAATGGGATCCAGTGGTCACTGACCAAACAACTTGATGATTTAGACTTTGCTGATGACATGCAAAAAAGCATTTGATAGTATTCATAGAGATTCTTTGTGGAAAATTCTGAAGCAATATGGCTTACCATCAAAAATCATAAATATTATCAAAGACATGTATGATGGTTACACATGTGCAGTTCGAACAGAGGAAGGACTGAGCGAATGTTTCCCAATAGAAACTGGGGTTAAACAAGGATGTATTTTATCGCCCTTGTTATTTGGAATTGTTATGGACTTCATAATGAAGAAATGCTGCACTGGTAATAAAGGCATCGAATGGATACAAGGAGACCATTTGGAGGACCTGGACTTTGCTGATGACATAGTTCTCATCAGCAATCAGATAAAAACGATGCAGGAAAACACAAATGAACTATCATCAATAGCCAGCAAAATTGGGCTTGAGGTCAATCATGAAAAGACTAAAGTCATGAAAAGTTTAATTCCAACAAGTGACAAAATATACATGGAAAACAAACCAGTAGAAGAGATCGATCACTTCATCTATCTTGGAAGTCACATTGATCGAGAAGGGGATACGAGCAAAGAAATTAGAATCAGACTGGCTAAAGCAGCAATGTCTTTCAGAAGCCTTGAAAAGTTGTGGAAATCAAAACTCATTAGCACAAACACAAAACTTAGGCTATTCAAATCAAATGTACTATCAACCCTTACGTATGCGTGTGAAAGCTGGAAAACAACAAGAGATATAGAAACAAAGTTGAACGCATTCGAAAATAAATGTCTAAGGAAAATACTTGGTATAGAATGGAACGAATTCAAAACAAACGAGGAAATTAGAGAAATCGCCAATCAACCACTAATATCTTCAGTAATAAAGAAAAGACGATGGTCATACGTTGGACATGTGATGAGAAGAGATAATAATCGAATAGCAAAGCAAGCCCTCATATGGGAAACAACAGGTAAAAGAAAAAGAGGAAGACCCAGGGAGACACTGAGAAGAACATTGATGAGAGAGGCAAGAGCAGCAGGAATCGGCTCCCTCAATGAGATAGAACTGCTTGCACAGAACAGAGACAGATGGCGAGATTTGATAAAATATCTTTAAAAGAAAACTGCTAGAACAAAAATTCATATAGGTGAAGGTGTATCTTGGTCTACGCCCTATGGGCCGGTTACGGCTCGAAAGGTCAATAGAATAGATGACATAGCTCTCCTATCACACAGCCACCAACAGATGCAAGATAAAATGAGTATATTAGATGAGAGATCACAACAGCTAGGACTAAAGATTAATAGAGATAAGACCAACATTATGAGAATTAATGCAGTTGGCAATAACCAAATAAAACTAGGAGAAATACCTCTACTAGACGTACAATCTTATATATATCTGGGCAGTAATATAGATAAAGAGGGAGGAACAGAAAACGATACCAAAATAAGGATATCAAAAGCAAGAGGAGCTTTCATTGCACTGGGAAACATATGGAAATCCAAAGAAATTAGGCTAAATACAAAAATACAAATTTTCAACTCCAATGTTAAGTCGGTTCTATTATATGGCTGTGAAACATGGAGAATAACAAAATTGACAATCACGAAGGTACAGACTTTCATTAATGGATGCTTGCGCAGAATAAAGGGATGGAAATGGCAGGACAAAGTCACAAACGTGGAATTATGGAAATGTACCGGTCAAATACCAGTGGATAAAGAAATACAGCGAAGACGATGGCGATGGATAGGACACACACTACGGAAACCAACTGAGAGTATTACACAACAGGCCCTTTTTTGGAATCCCCAGGGGAAAAGACAAAGAGGAAGACCAAGGAATTCTTGGAGAAGACAGATTGAAGCAGAGATGAAGATGATGGGGAAGACATGGAATGATCTTAAAAGAATTGCAAAAAACAGAACGACTTGGAAAGTGTTTGTTGAAGACCTATGCTCCACTGGGAGCTAAAAGGTAGAAGACCCTGACCAGCAGCTACTACCAATTCTTTCCACTCTATTTAACCTAACTGTTTACTTTTCGCCCAGAATTCAATGGCTTGTACACATTCCTCAAATTTCTCTGGCTCTCCCAGAAACACCGGCACCCTTCTTGTTATTTCTTGTATCTGTAAATTATTTCCAAATCTCTCTACTACTTCCCCCATCTTCTGCATAGCTTGCCACATATACCCCTCCTGACTCATTCCTTCCATTCTGTTTTCTCTGTTTTATCTACCCCTCTTCTCGTAATACCCTGTTATCCTCACTGTATTTGACCCTTACTTTCTACTCTACTACCCTTACTCCCCAAAATCTGTTATTCCTCTTACTTCAGTGTGCGATCCCCTGTGCTAACTTCTCCCACTACTCTTCCACTCTTTGTGTCCTATGTCCCTAATCTTAATACTTTTGTTAATCACCTGTTTAATATTTCAGACTGTAATCTCACACTCACTTTGTTTACATTATACTATTCATTTACAATGTACAGAATATTACAACAACTTTGTTTACATCTCTTTCTTCATACTATTTCCACAAATTTTACATCAATCTCACCTTATCCCAGCCATGTGTATCATTTGTTATAATCCTGCTTTTTTCCCTATTCTACTCCCACTTCCCTTATTCAATATGTACTTTTCCTATTCTATCTGCAAACAAAATTTGCTGACACACACGACTGTGATAACTCTCCTTATTTACACTTTTTTCCTCCTCTTCTATTTTCACACCTGTGCACACACACTCTTTCCAATTAATAACTAATTACCACTTACTAATTAAATTTAACTAATTACAATTTATTAAACAACAATTAATTAATCAATACTTAACTAACTAACACTGCATCCTTTTGATGATCCCTAGAATTTCCCTCGTTCTGTAATTGATATAGTTTATCTGATTTTGACCTAGCGTTGGTCACGGCACCATTTGTAACGGGGTAATGTCCAAAAACTCTGTATGACGCTGGAACTATGTCAAGCAGAAAACTCGTTCAGATTGGAGCCCTCGAGTTGCTTCCTACCTCGTATAGCAGGTTACCGCCCAGAACTGCCGCTGCAACTCACTTCCTTTGGACGACACCTTTGGCCTGTGGATCGATTCTTGGTAGACTCCACGCTGTTACTTCTGTTGATCATGGCACTCCAGTGTTCATTCATCGCTAGGGACAGACAACATAGCTACAATCGACAAGCATGTACCAACACCAATGAAAAGTTCACACAACTGAGTTTATTCATACAGTGACCATCTCCCACAGCAAGTTTACGATCATAATAGCCACAGTCTGTTACTACATTACTAATATCTCCACATGACTCACATAATGCAATTGATTGTGAGAACACTCACAATCACACACAGTCTCTTCCACTGGTTGTAACTATTAATTACAGCAATAATGTCTGTTTATGACTTCCATGAAGCCTAATGAAAATGAAAACACTCCCATTCTAAGCAAAGTCTCTTCCACTGGTTGTGACTACTAATTACAGCAATAACATCTATATGTGACTTCCATGAAGTCTAATGAAAATGAGAACACTCCCATTCTAAGCAAAGTCTCTTCCACTGGCTGTGACTACTAATTACAGCATTTATGTCTATATGTGACTTCCATGAAGCCTAATAAAAATGAGAACACTCCCATTCTAAGCAAAGTCTCTTCCACTGGTTGTGACTACTAATTACAGCAATGATGTCTATATGTGACTTCCATGAAGCCTAATAAAAATGAGAACACTCCCATTCTAAGCAAAGTCTCTTCCACTGGCTGAGACTACCAATTACAGCAATAACGTCTATATGTGACTTCCTTGAAGCCTAATAAAAATGAGAACACTCACATTCTATCAAACTACTAGTTAAAGCAACTGTGTGTGCTAACTTATATTTTCTAAGTTCTACAAGGCGCTACCATGGCCCCTTATTCTCGTGCTACATTACACCACCAGAAGAATATCCTTCACCCATCCAATGAACTTGTCCTTCTCAACCATTGCACAGTCCGTCTCCCACTGATGTTCTGTTGCTAACTGCCCAACTCTCTGCCGACGTCACCCTTCTACTCCAGTTTAATTTGGTGCACCATTTCATGGACTGTCTCATTTATTCTCTGTTGCCAGCTGCGCAACTATACTCTACTTTATTGCCGCTCCGTGAATAAGGTCCGTTCCACTCTTTAATCTCTGCTGCCTCCCTGCTTTACCATTGTACTTTGTTTGGTCGCTCTCGAATTCGTCATTAGAAGACCCATGGGTTAGGTTTAGGGTTTGGAGTAATTTACTACTAAACCTAACTATACCTTGTTGAAAAAAATTTTAATGAATCCACAAAATTTGAAACAGTTGATAACTCAAGTATGTCTGGTCAGTGAGGGGAGATCACTCATTTAGCGGAAATAATTTAGGATGCTAAACTCATAAATTACCAAAATACTTTAGTGATAAACATTGAGATCATTTTAGTATTTGAGAACCATTGTAGTTGAACTAGTTGTATTGTGTCACTAAGGAAAGATTACTTTAATTTATGTTGTTAAACTAGGAAATTACCATGGTAAAGTCATAGTCTAACAACAAATAATTTGAGTTCAGTTTCAGTTTGGAAGAGTAATGTCCTATATTCATTAATAATAACATTTTGTACATTTTAATTAATTATGATATTATGTTTAAATCCGGCGAGCGGATGGCCTGTAAACTTTATTGATATTTCAGTGGAATATTATTAATTCTTTTTGTGTCGATGTGTTTAACCTACAGTCAATAGGCCAACATGTGTTCGCGGTTTGACAAACATCTATTTTGATAACAGTGGCATCTGCCGGAAATGTTCATCCCGAATGTACAAAGTCTGAGTCGATAGATGGGGTGGAAGAATCATAAATGATCAATGGCTCAGAAAGAGAAAACAGCAAAGTGTGAGGTACACAAGAGCCAAATTCAGGACACAAATGACGAATATGGCTGACCACAGTGAAAGAGATTGAGCCTTATTACATACTATTCCAAAGAAAGCCATGGAAATACAAGGAAACGACACTCAATGATGATGATGATGATATTATGATTATCATCTATTGCTCATTTTAAAAAAACAATTGTGCCACTCCCATAAGCAAGCAAACACAATATTTTCTTGCCAACATAAAATCATAAATAGCTAATTCATTGGTTATTGGTTATGGAAGGCCTCGGTATCACAGCAAACGAATTAAAATCCATAATTGCTCAACCGCCCGTGCCAGTGGAATCATCCGAATTACTAACCCATCTCCCAAACAAAGAAAGGTAACTGTAGTCCCCATCGTAGCAGTCTCAGCACACGCCAAAAGACATAAGGCGAAACCGCGCAGAAAGTGAACACAGCCAACTGTTCCCTGTCATACGATATCATCATTCATTGTAAACAAGCGGGATATCGAAGCAGGATCAAAACGGATGAGACACACAGCTCACGGTGTGCACAGAGCACTTAACTCAGTAGCTCCTGCAACAAGCCGGACTTGGAATATGAGGAAACTGCAAGAAGGAACACTTTTCAGACATAGCCTTCAATGGTTCCTGCCGCCTATTCACCATATACCATGGGAGTTCACGTCCTCCCAAAAATGATGATCGTCATAGCACTTGATGATGTTAGGCCATCATTGATGACTCCAATTCCAAACATATAGACACACAGTGGTGGTAAGTTATCATTTCCAATCCAACAGAAGCCACATGACCTGTAGTTAGTAAAACCACAGAGAGAATATGATTTTGTGACCTTCACTGATTCACTCTTAGATGTGAATGTGTAGTTTACACAAGAGGAGAAGTTTTCAACTACAGTGATCCCATTTAAGGCAATTCTGTGATAGCAAGGCAAGTCTCCTTTATAGCAGCAGAACTTAATGTTCTCCACTCCCTTCTTGTAGCTGCCGCCACACGATTCTGATGTCTCATTAACTTGGACATCATTCAAGAACAATGTCAGATTAACATTCCATAGATCTGGCTCTGCTGATGAAGTGCTTGGTGCAACAGTTGTATCAATCATACTGGAGGCTCCTGGTCTGTGGTCATTAATATCACAGACGGCACATGATGTTGTTATATTCAGTATTTCTTTCTGGGGTGTAGATATGTGGCACACACATGGAGAGTGGTTTGTGGTCACAGTAATCCCATTAAAGGCAATTCTAGGGTAGCATGGCATAGCTGTTTCAGAACAGCACAATCCTGTGATGTTTTCTGTGTTCGCTATAAAGCTGCTGCTGCTACACAATCCTGACCAATTATAGGTGTGGACATTATTCACTTGCAATGACAAAACTGCTTTGTTTACATCATAAACCTCTGGAAGCGAATCATTTATGGGACTAATAGTACAATTTATTCTTCCATCGGGGATATCTTCATTGAGTCCCCAAAAAAAGGTCTTTGGTTAAAAAGCACATATGCTTTTGAGTTAAACACAAAATGAGCCCACTTCATAGATTCAAAATGATCCTTGCCAATGCCATCCGTTTGCACAAGTTAGGTCCTTAGCTACCAAGGTCACACGAAGCCATCGAATTAACGACTTTATATACAGCGAAGGTTAACGAACTGTGAACAAACATTTATGTTCAAACCCTTGAAAACATTTTCAAAAATCTGCCAACTCGCTGCAATAACATATATCGTGGTGTTCAATGTAAACATTGCTTAGTCCATAGCTCGAATATAAATAAGCTGCCATTTTGGTGCGTCCCATGACGTCATCCAGCTAATTCATTATCAGGTGCCAGGGCCTTTACTGATCATGCCTGTCCCTCTCTCTTAATCCAATTCTTCTTCATCCATTCCACTGTTGATTTATCTCTGCACCACATTGTTAAACTGTCTTGTATCTTACAAGAACTTGAAGAACTGCTTGAAGCTAAGAGGTAAAGCAAAGGAGAGCCAGACAACCTGTCATAGGACTGTGGGAACAAACATGAATTATGTGAACCTGGAGGGAAAAATGGTTAAAGCTTTACGTAGTTAATGGATAACACAATTTTGAACGACATTGCAGATCATTAGGCCTTCAGATAACACAATTTTGTACGACATTGCAGATCATTAGG
The DNA here is from genome assembly GCA_032433765.1 of Megaustenia siamemsis. NCBI lineage: Eukaryota > Metazoa > Mollusca > Gastropoda > Stylommatophora > Ariophantidae > Megaustenia > Megaustenia siamemsis. The sequence continues at coordinate 54,535,816 of JAVIAB010000041.1, read as the reverse complement.
CCTTCAGATAACACAATTTTGTATGACATTGCAGATCATTAGGCCTTCAGATAACACAATTTAGTATGACATTGCAGATCATTGGGCCTTCAGATAACGCAATTTTGTATGACATTGCAAATCATTAGGCCTTTAGATAACACAATTTTAAACGATGTTGCAGATCATTAGGCCTTCAGCTGGAACAACAAATTTTTCTTTATAATCTATTTTACTTCAACTTTGCATTCGATACATTTCTTTGGCATGACCCCTTAATAGTGTCAACCAGACATGAGGCACCCTCCAAAGAGTGACCAATTTACTGCGTGAAGCAGAAGAACTTTGTTTTTGTTCTACAAAATGCTACAAGCCAGTGATTGAAAGCCTTGTTGGCCTGAGTGTAGTCAAGGAAAGAAGAAAATGAGTGGATGTATAGTTAACATACAATACACACAGCAATGCATTTTTAGACAGTAACAAATTGTTACTAAAGTAATTTGGAAGTGCTGATGACCTTGCCAAGTAGTGACCATGGCTTCAGACCGAATATAATTAAGTTAAGATCTTTAAAGCTTTTAGTTTACAAACTTGTCAAAAATGTCAACTGACTGCGTATTATTTTTGTTGTTTTTGCAATGGCACCAAGCTACCTAGTATCTTCTCTTTTTGTTGTGAGTGATCTCACCTTACTTGTATTTTGCCAATTGTAACCAAGTATTTCACCTTTCTTCTTAGACTTTTCCAGTTTACAGAATTTAGAGAAAATTGACAACAATTTGTTGCAGTGTTTTAGGAATCTATAACAACAAAAAGAGCTCAATATTGTTTGAGCACCATCAGTTGCTTCACACCTCTTATGTACATGTCAAGGCATAGAACCATCAGATGTGTCAGCTCATGCCTACAAGTTTACATTAAGTGCATGCCAAGAAAGTACACCCAGGTACAATAAACAATTATAAGCTTAAGAGAATGGCTTAGTAGACAATCAACAACAGAAATGATAAATAACTGTCGAGATTGAAAGTTGTGAAGAGACATGATCGCCTACGCCAGCAGTCATAGTACTTGATGATGATGATAATGATAAAAAGTAAGTGCGTCGTCACGCCAAGTGGCATATAGGGAATATGGTGTTAGTGACCATAACTTTTTCAGACCTTCAGAGCATGATTTATGGGGGAATGTGGGCGATATTATGCCCGTGCCGTTTTACTTTCCCAGAAAAAAAATCTGGTACCCATATAATGCTGTCGATAAGGACTGAACCCAACCTCTTGTCTCTTTGTAGTCCAGTTCACTAACCACTGAGCTATCATGACTCCCATGATAATGATGCTGTTGGAGTATGTTAATCCTGGCAGACAATCCACCTAAGAAAAGGATGATTTTAGTACAAAACACGAGTAGGCAAGACTTCTTATCTTTTGTCTTGCAGCAAAGTCAAGAAAAAACAATGGGTAGGAGAAGTGATTTAGTTAAATTGATGCTAATTAGTAATTACTGTTGTTCAGTACAACAAGATGTAAACGCAGTGCAGCACAACCCAGGAACTGCATAAAGAAGAATAAGACAATTTTCAAAAACTTGTTTTTAACATTCTTTTAAGGAATCTGGGAACAACACTAAGTAACACTATCAATACTCAAAACAACATATTATAGTTTTGTTGCACATAAACTGTCAATCTGAACCATAGCCATTATGTTGTACACAGGGTATATATATGTGGTCTGTTCCATTGTTAAAAGTTATTTGAAACTGGTGTCTTGTTTGGTGGTTTCTGTCCAACATAGTCTTGTTAGACAGCTTATTTAATGGCTGATTCTAAAGGTATTTCAATGAAAGGTCTGGATATATCAGAAATGGTACATTTATGTTTTAATTTTTATATTTTATTTTATTATTATTTTTAATATTTTCTTTCTTCTGTGTTTCTTGTTTTCTAAGATTTCTTTATTTGTTGCTGTGCCATGTCTTAGATTTATTCTGCATGTGCTGCAATCCTTTGTCAGATATTCCAGTGTATTTCATTAAACATATCTCTGATATCTCTTTCATATATCTATATATATATATGTGTGTGTGTATGTGATATCACCTACGCCAACAGGTATGGCACATCATGATGATGAATGTCCTCATTCAAATAGCACTGACTGATTGACTCTAATTTATCTCCCCTGTTCATACCCAGTGTCACAAATGGTAGGTCCGACATCTATTTTGGTGTATCTTGTTTCTTTCTTCAGACCCGAGCAGTGCCAGGAGCTGTTGAGAAACTTCAGGAGGCATTAAAGTGGGCAGGGATCGAACCAGATGAAGGTTGATGAGTTCCCCTGTTATATTTTATACAACAGACATGTACAGTTATACCTCGACTTACAGTCGATTGAGTCACAATTTTTCAGAATTACGATACAAGTGCATGCGATGGAAATACATGCATTGGGAGGAAATACTGTGATGTTACTTTCTACATTTAGCTATGTTTGTTTCATTAAATCTAGGTAAACAAAAGAGAGATCTGAGAGATAATATCAGAAATGAAGAACTGAGAAAAAATGCCAGGAATAATCCCCGCCATAGAATATATAAAGAAACAACAGATAAAATGGTTTTGCCACCTGACAAGGCAGAAAGATCAAAATACTACACAAAGAGCCTACAAAAAACATTGAGAGAACACCAGACCCAGAGGCCTATCATGAAAAAGACGGATTTATGGAATATTAGAAACACTAGGAAACAGCAGCAGAGGTGAACAGAAGAGCAAAATTCCCCAAATTATTTCTCCCCTTGACACTGAAAAACAAATGAGAAAGGAAAGAAGAAGAGGAGAACAAAACAAAACACAACAGTTTCTGAATTTATGATGGCTGCTCATAATCTCTGATATAGACTTGGTTATTATATGCTGTTTTTTAACTTGTTATTTCCAATTAATTCACTATGAATATCTTGAAACATAAAACCCCATCGTAAGTTGAGATATGTCTGTACATTATTTAATGTTTACACTAAAATTAAGAATATTCCAAACATGTAATGTTCTTTTGGAGACAATTTAACAACATTTAAAAGTGAGGTGGCCAGTGCTTTTTCTTGCTGTTAATAATTTTCTCTACTCAGCAAACCAGAAAGCTGTTCCTGTAGCTGGGTTGACTGGAGAGGGAGAGAGTCAGGAATTGAGCTGCAATCATTTTATCATTAGGCTAGTGCATTACCGCTACTCTTCTGATGGGGTCTAAGCTCTCAATGTATTCTGTGAAATATGGATGCTATACAATATGGATGTTGTCAAATAACTTACTATTTACTTAATAAAGTTGTATAAAATGTTGCAGTTTTTTAAAACTAAATAAATAGTTAGAAGTTTGGTAATATATTAGTGTCACATGCTGGATGCTGTTTTACTGAACAGCTTCTCTCATGACTGAATCTTCCAATAGTGGACAGACAAATCTGACCACAGAATGAACAAGATGCATTCATGGTGTCTGGCCTTATCTCCTTTCTCCTGGGCCTTTGACTTCTGATTTTGACATTATCTCCTCCTTGAATGTTGCTGTAGTGCAATGTTCTTCATTGAAATAAATGCAAACAAATCTTCTTCTTTCTTCTTTTCTCTTTCTTGCTGGCACTGAAAAGGTGTCGTGGTTATATCATTTGTCATTCTTGCGCTGCTCGAACTGTCTGAATTAGTGATTTTCCTTTGTTGTTACATGTCTCTGTCACTGCATCTATCCATCTTCTTCTGGGTCTTCCTCTTGGTCTTTTTCCATGCATTCTTGAGAAGAACGTCCTTGGTGGTGATTACAAACAAATACAAATATCAAATATACAAAATATTAAATACTACGTGGGACTGCATTTAGTTTAAAGTTCTTCATGTGCTATTTATTATCTGATACCAGACTTTCCCAGTTTCTTTCCCTGATAGAGAGTTATTTGAAAGATGCCATGCAAACAACCTTATATCTCAGCACTGATCTGCCCTTTCACCTCTTTCCATTCCTAATTTTACCTTATGATAATTGTTTGGGAATATGATTGTTATCCATTCTTCTCACATGACAAAGCCACCTTAATTTGAGACTCCTAAACGCTGCCATAATTTAATTTTTTTTGGCTCATTGCAAGATGTTGGAGTTAAATATGGTATGATACTGACCACATTGTTTGTAAAATGTTCTGGCCAAAGGTCATCAACTAAAAATGAAAAGAGAACTACTAAACACAATTTAAACAAGACAAGTGCAATTTCTGGGTCATGTTAAACAACAGCCTACTAAAAGTAATCCTGGAGGGGAAAATACAAGGTAAAAGAGACAGTGTAGACCAAGACTAACATGGACGAATAACATCAAAAGATGGACAAACCAACCTATGACAACCTGCACCATCAAAGCAAGAGACAGAGCAGAATGACACTCCATGGTAGCCAACCTTTGTTGCAGAGATGGCACTTGATGATGATGAAGGTCATTTAAAATAAAAAGGCACTAACACCATATTCCTTTTATGCATTAATGTGTGATGGGAACTCATTTTGCTCTACTTTAGTGAACTCTGTAAAAAGATAAAGGTTTCAATGCTTATATCTATTAATTACAAATAAATAAAGGTTCTCTCTGTATACCTTACCAGGTTTAAGGTTTTTTAGGTGATGCGGTCAGTGTAGAAGCAGAGGGATGGAGAGAGTAGAGGAGGAAACAAAGAGGAGAGAACAATCTAGAAGTGAGGGGGCAGATAGGCGAGACGAAAGAATCAGGTCAAGGAGAAAAAAAGGAAAAACAAATATAAATGAAGTACAGTAAAAATAAAGAGGATGGGTCAGAATGCACGTGCACGCCATGTCCAGAAGGAGGCAGACAGATGAGGGGGTGTAAAAAGAGCTCGAAATCCATGTGAAAAAACATGAAGGCCATCTCCATAAGTGAGTAGGTGGACAGACAGGCATGGGAGGTCAATTCTGATTGGCTGACAAGATCCAAATTTAAGAAGTAAACACAAAAGATTGAGAATCACTCATACGGAAGCACTGACAGGAGACACTCGATGAGATGTAGTCAGCAGCACACACGCGCTCGTTAGGAGCCGGGCGACCATGTGGTCGACCCGTAGAGAGGCTAAACATAGCCTAGTAGAGTTAGAGTAGAGTGTGAGTTAGACAAACAGTTAAGAACTTATAAGGAAAGCACCCATACAAAAGCACTGAGAGCGGGGCACTCATATGGAAGCACTGAGAGCGGGGCACTCATACGGAAGTTGGGAAGAGACTGAGTTGGCAGGGAGTGACAAACTAGAGTCAAAACATCAAGTCAGGATAATGGACTTTTAGCCAGCCAGGAACATGCGATAGTTAGGAGATGCAGCGACTAGAGAACAGATAGGCGAGCAGATTAGTCAGTAACACTATTAAGAGACAGCAGTGGTGGACAGGATACCACTGGGACAGATTAGAAGTAGCTTTAGGGATGGGCTGCCAATGGGGGCGGTCCACATATAGTTAGATACAAGTATGAATGCGTGTGGAGCCCAAAAACGAGTGTTAGGGCCATAGAATGGAGAACGTGAAGAGTGCACTATAAGTGTGTAAGCTGCAATGTATTATGTGTAACAATTCCGTGGTGACAGAATTAAAAGTCGGACTAACTCTTATATTCAAAGCGTTTGTCTATGTTACACAGTTATAATTATCTAGCCTAACATCAACCTCGGGGACGAACCATAACAACAAATCAAGTTGTCGCAGAACACAACGTGAAACAGTCATCTTAACGGCAAACCAGAGGTACGACAGTGACCAGACAAGGTCACGGCCGAGACGAGCGTCCAATTGGCCCAGACACGTGTTGGCCTGAGTGTACACACAAGCAGCAGCATTCCAGTAGAGGTCACGCTAACAGAGAACGACAGGGGAGCGAAGGCGGTTGTTGTCATAAGAGACCAGCTGAGTGAGAGAGAGTTGAGAAAGAGATATACGACACACAGACGCATATGACATCATCAGCTGACATTGACTATCTGCCAGCGTCACAATAACACCACAACAACTACCCCCCGGATACATCAGTATCATGTCAGGTTGCCTTAAATGTCCCAGAAAAACAAAATCTGGTACCAATTTTTATAGGCAGGGTTAACCCCAGAGCCTTGTAGGTCTGAAAAAAAAATCCACCATTTTTTGGAATTGAACCCAGACCCTCCTGATCTGGATGTAAGCACACTACAGATCAGCAACTGAGGCTCAATTTCTTAATTAACATAAGTTTAATTTAAATACATGTTGTAGAAAATGTAGAGTTGTGTTATGAAATGTTAATATGTTTGAAGTATGTAAACTGAAAGGAATCACCATGATTTATTATGTTTCTGATTCTCATACAGAAAAAGTTTTTAGATTCTTGTTTTATTAATGGGGTTTCTTATTATTCTCAGGGCCTGGTACTGAAGGAAACTACGGTCCATATATTCAGGTATGCATTCTATGTCCATATTTAAAGTTCTGTAATTGTGGCATCTGGGTCAGATAGTAAATCTGGTTCAGGTCGGGTAATTTTACCTGCTACTGTATGCAGTAAACAGTACAACCTGTGGCTGCCCTGCTGCCTTGCAGGTAAGCTTGGGAGAGTAAAAGGCTAAGGGACCCCGAAGTAAAACAACTCCACTGCCTTGTAGGTGAGACATTTTAATCAAAGGCTAGCGGAGCCAACCGTAAACAAACCGACGGAAGACAACAGAAAACCACCATCGTAGCTTCTTTGTACAATCATAAAAGAGGTGAGATGCAGAATGGCTCAGGCAAAAGTGGCTTTCCAAAAAATGAGGAAGATACTATGCAATCCATTTTTGACAATAGAAACAAGAAAAAGAGTTCTTAAATGTTATGTAGAGTCAGTCTTAACATATGGTTGTGAATCATGGACAATAGGACAACAGACAAGGAAATCACTGAGTCTGTAGAAATATGGTTTTACAGAAGAATGTTGAGAATACCATGGACAGCTGAGAAGAGTAATGAAAATGTTTTGAAAGAGGTCAAAGCAAAAAGAGAGCTAATTTCCAATATTAGGAAGAAACAATCATCACATTTTGGCCATGTAATGAGAAGAGAACAACTGGAATATATTGTAACCACTGGAAAACTTGAGGGACGAAGAGATAGAGAGCAAAGAGAAAAAATACCAGATAGTTTAAGAGAATGGCTTGGCAGAAGGTCAACAACAGAAATGATAAATAACTGTCGAGATCGAAAGTTGTGGAGAGACATGATCACCTACGCCAGCATGCCCGGTACTTTATGATGATGAATTGTATCAATCCATGATTATACAAAGAATTTGCGACAGTGGTTTTCTGTTGCCTTCCGCCAGTTTGTTTACGGTTCGCACTGTTAGCCTTTGACTAAGAAGTCTCACCCACAAGGCAATGTGGTTGTTTTACTTCAGGGTACCCTCCCTTAGCCTTTTACTCTTCTGAGCATACCTGCAGGGCAACTGCAGGTTGTACTGTCTACTGCATACAGTAAAAAAAGTAAAGTATCCCCGTCACGCCAAGTGGCGTATAGGGAAATATGGTGTTAGTGACCCTATATTTTACAGACCTTCAGCACATGATTTTTGGGGTAATGTGGTCAGTATTACGCCCGTGCTGCTTTACTTTCCCAGAAAAAAATCCGGTACCCATTTAAGGCTGGGTGAACCCGGAAGCCGTTGGTTGGGATTGAACCCTACCCCTTGTCCGTGGTAGTCCAGTTCACTAACCACTGAGCTATTGCGGCTCCCTACTGCATACAGTAGCAGGTAAAAATTACCTGACCTGACAAATAAGAAAAGAAAGATAAGAAATTCACTTGAAGCTGTAGAAATGTGGTTTTACAGAAGAATGTTGAGAATACCATAGACAACAAAGAAGAGAAATGAAAATATTCTGAAAGAGGCCAAAGCAAAAAGAGAGCTAATATCCAATACTAGGAAGAAACAATCATCATTTTTTGGTCATGTAATGAGAAGGGAACAGCTGGAATATATTGTAACGATTGGGAAAATTGAGGGACGAAGAGATAGAGGGAGCAAAGAGAAAAAATACCAGACAGCTTAAGAGAATGGCTTGGCAGAAGATCGACAACAGAAATGATAAATAACTGTCGAGATCGAAAGTTGTGGAGAGACATGATCACCCACACCAGCAGGCATGGTACTTGATGATGATGATTTAAAGTTACTTGGTTCAGCTATACAATGCTTTCAATTGTTTTGAATGATTTAGGAATTCTTTTTGTTTCTCCTCTCACTGTGTAGGAATTCTTTATCATTACTGAGTGCATACAAATTCATTTCTTTTCTTTTTTTCTATGAGTGTTTAGGTCCATTATTTTATTTCTTCTCTCAGTGTTTATCAGTTTTGTTATCTTTCTCTCACGAGTAATCAGAAAATGTTATCATTCTTGTCTAAGTGTGTACAAATTCTGTATTTGTGTGTGTCTCTGAGTGTTTGAACATTTTATATTTCTTTTTTATATTTGAACATTCAAAAATTCTTTCTTATTCTTCAGCCAATTAAAAAATTATGTATTTTTCTTTCTGAATATAGTAATCCTGACTTTTTCTTCTCTGAATATAGTAATCCTGACTTTTTCCTTCTCTGAATATAGTAATCCTGAATTTTTCTTCTCTGAATATAGTAATCCTGAATTTTTCTTCTCTGAATATAGTAATCCTGAATTTTTCTTCTCTGAATATAGTAATCCTGAATTTTTCTTCTCTGAATATAGTAATGAGATAGAGCTGCTTGCACAGAACAGAGACAAATGGCGAGATTTGATAAAATTTCTTTAAAAGAAATGAAAACTGCTAGAACAAAACACGTGTTTCAGATGAAGAGTATCTTGGTCTACGCCCTAAGGGGTTGGCTATGGCTCGAAAGGCGATAGATAGAATATAGTAATCCTGAATTTTTCTTCTTACATTTTCTTCTTCAGTCACAAAGATTGCATATCTACCAGGAACAAATTAAAACCCTTTTAAACAATGGCTGGGGATATCCGTGTTTTTGCACTGCTCGACGTTTAGAACTAATGCGCAAAGATGCTGCAAGAAGGCAGGAACCATCAAAATATGACAACCGGTGTCGGTCATTATCCAGTGACCAGGTTGAAAAGTTGAAATCTCAGGGAGTCCCACATGTGGTTAGACTTAAAGTAAGTAGTTTATTTAAAGTAATTAGTCCTGGTTAGACTTAAAGTAAGTAGTTTATTTGAAGTAATTAGTCCTGGTTAGACTTAAAGTAAGTAGTTTATTTAAAGTAATTAGTCCTGGTTAGACTTAAAGTAAGTACATTATTTGAAGTAATTAGTCCTGATTAGACTTAAAGTAAGTACATTATTTGAAGTAATTAGTCCCGGTTAGACTTAAAGTAAGTACTTTATTTAAAGTAATTAGTCCTGGTTAGACTTAAAGTAAGTACATTATTTGAAGTAATTAGTCCTGGTTAGACTTAAAGTAAATAGTTTATTTGAAGTATTTAGTCCTGGTTAGACTTAAAGTAAATAGTTGTTTTAAAGTAATTAGTCCTGGTTAGACTTAAAGTAAGTACTTTATTTGAAGTAAATAGTCCTGGTTAGACTTAAAATAAGTACTTTATTTTAAGTAATTAGTTCCGGTTAGACTTAAAGTAAGTAGTTTTTTTTAAGTAATTAGTTCCGGTTAGACTTAAAGTAAGTAGTTTATTTAAAGTAATTAGTCCCGGTTAGACTTATAGTAAGTAGTTTATTTAAAGTAATTAGTCCCGGTTAGACTTATAGTAAGTAGTTTATTTTAAGTAATTAGTCCTGGTTAGACTTATAGTAAGTAGTTTATTTTAAGTAATTAGTCCTGGTTAGACTTATAGTAAGTAGTTTATTTAAAGTAATTAGTCCCGGTTAGACTTATAGTAAGTAGTTTATTTTAAGTAATTAGTCCATATAATAAATCAACATCAATAAAACAGGTGTAGTGAACTTTGCAAAAAGGTAAACAGAACATCTACATAGCGATAGAGAAGAGACATTTAAATCAGATGGAAGAATTCAAATACCTAGGAAGTCTAGTAATATATAACAATATGCAAACAGGAGGAATAGATTCAAGATGCGATGAAGTTTACTAAACTATTAGATGTCACCACTACTGTCCAACAAGGAAATAACCCTCAAGACAGAAACAGCATTCAAACAACACTATCTTCATCCCAACTTAACATAACACTTAACTCAAGAACAGTGAGAAAAGTAACAACACTAAAGTCAAATGTGTTGGATGCATAACAGGAAAGAGCATGAGAGATAAGATCAGAAGTGGGGAAAAAAAGTACCTATGGAATACATAAGGAGACAGCAGATAAAATGATTAGGCAACATGATAAGGCAAAAGGGACTTAATATGAGCCATCAACTAAGGCTATGAAAATACTAGATCAAAAAGTCAACAAAAATGATGGATGATTGAATATTAGAGATACTAGGAAACAAAAGCAGGAGAAACCAACATTTATCAAATATCTTTTATACTCATATATTTACTTAGAAATTTCATGCTTAAAATATTTGCTTCTCATTATTAACGCTTTCCATGTGGAAGCTTCTTATCAATGTGGCGAGAGATTATTTATTACAAGAGATTTATTGTTGATAAATATATTTCAGTTGGAACCAACGCCTGATCCCTGGAATGATATGATCAAGGGAGAAACTTCACATAATGTCTTTGACACTGAGGGTGACCCTGTAAGTTCCTAAATATATATCTTCTTCATTGTGTCTTACATAACTTTGTGTCTTAACTCAGGAGCTACTGAGTTAAGTGCTCTGTGCACACCGTGAGCTGTGTGTCTCATCCATTTTGATCATGTTTCGATACTCCAATTGTGTACGATGAATGATGATATCGTATGACAGGGAACAGTTGGCTGTGTTCACTTTCTGTGCGGTTTCGCCTTATGTCTTTTGGCGTGTGCTGAGACTGCTACGATGGGGACTACAGTTACCTTTCTTTGTTTGGAAGATGAGTTATAATTTGGATGATTCCACTGGCACGGGCGGTTGAGCAATTATGGATTTTAATTCGCTTGCAGTGATACCGAGGCCTTCCATAACCAATAACCATACAAATTTTATTGTGAGGGCTTCCAGTCAATATGGCGGATATGCTACATGGATTCGTTAAGGCACTGTTTGAAAAGTGTTCCTTGTTGCAGTTTCCTCATATTCCAAGTCCAGCTTGCTGCCGGAGCTACTCAGTAGTGCTCAGTGCACACCATGACCTGCGAGATTCATCCTGAGGATGTTTCTAAATTCAGATTGCTTATGATGAATGATGATATCGTATGACGAAGGACAGTTCAGATGCATTCACTGTTGGTGCCATAATACGCCTTATGTCTTTTGACGTGTGCTGTTTGCTACGATGGGGACTGCAACTGCCTTTCTTTGTTTGGATATTAGATGAGATATTAATTTGGATGATTCCGCATGATTGAGCAATTATGGATTTCCATTCATTTGCAGTGATACCAGGGCCTTCGAATAACCATAACCATATAATTCTTCTTCTACCTTTTCAGCTCCCAGTGGAGCATAGGTCTTCAACAAACACTTTCCAAGTCGTTCTGTCTTTTGCCATTCTTTTAAGATCATTCCATGTCTTCCCCATCATCTTCATCTCTGCTTCTATCTGTCTTCTCCAAGAATTCCTTGGTCTTCCTCTTTGTCTTTTCCCCTGGGGATTCCAAAAAAAGGGGCCTGTTGTGTAATACTCTCAGTTGATTTCCGTAGTGTGTGTCCTATCCAGCGCCATCGTCTTCGCTGTATCTCTTTATCCACTGGTGTTTGACTGGTACATTTCCATAATTCTATGTTAGTGATTTTGTCCTGCCATTTCCATCTTTTTATAACGATATAATAATAACAACATATTTTTTTTGTCTTGTAGGGCATCTGATTTTATTATTTCTAATCTCTGTATATAAAGAGTGATATGACACATAAAGAAACAGTCCAATAGCATAACCAGATTTGTGTTTGATTGCAGCCTACAGGAAAATTGGAGAGTAGGAAGTCTAAATAAAACATAATGATTGCAAGTTTAATGCCAAAGAATCAGAGAGCATTGTGGTTAGTACACTCACCTGATGGTCTGAAGGTTCAAGGGTTAAATGCTAACACAAGTGATAGTAACATTTTTAGATTGCTTGAATGTCAGTGTGCTGAAATTTAGTTCCCCCATGGCGTGGCACACTTTTGAGGAGTACATGTTTAATCCTACTCCTGGCTGTTTATTGTTATCTATGTTTTCTGTGATTTCTCTGAGCATAAAACATTTATCCCTTACCGACCTGCTGAGTCAGTCATAAGTTAAGGGCTTAACTTAAGAAAAACACACGTTAGGGGTTTAGCCCAGCTGATGTTTCCCCAATGTGTTTGATCGCTAAGGTCTCACATGCGATCTTTTTAGAAAACACCACAAGAGGCTATAAGATGGTCAAGAGAAACCAGTTCACAACAAAACTGATTATATCATCATCTTCACCTCTCGTCTGTCTCTTTCTGTACACACATTCAAAGAATCACATAAATTTCTTTTATTTTTGTCAGGTTCTGTTGAAATCAGACGGGTACCCCACCTACCATTTTGCAAATGTTGTTGATGACCATCTCATGGAAGTAACACATGTTCTAAGGGGATCTGTGAGTTGTGAAGTATTTGTAATATTTTGAATACATATTAGGGGATCTGTGAGTTGTGAAATATTTGTAATATTTTGGTTTCATGTGTTGTGAAGTATTTGTAGTATTTTGGATACATGTTGCTAGTGGATCTGTGAATTGTGAAGTATTTTTATTGTTTTGGATACACGTTGTTAGGGACTATGTGAGTTGTGAAGTATTTGTAGTATTTTTGAAACATGTTCTTATAGGATCTGTGAGTTGTGAAGTATTTGTAATATTCTGGATTAAGTTTATTCTACAAGAAAAAGGTCTGTGAAACAACTTGGAGAAGCTAAATCTTTCTTTCTTTTACCCTACGGCTTGTTCATTGTTGTTGCATCACAGAGAAAAGAAATGTTTTTTTATCTTCTAGTTTTGTGTTGCAGCTTCTCTTGTGCATTTAATTTCTTGTGTTGTTATTCTATGCTTGTGTGTTTAAAGAATTGCCCATTAATACTTTTTTTTTTGCTCAAGACACTGATGTTCATAAGTTATATTAATAATATAACACGATCTGCTTAATACACAAAATTTAATCTCTCATATTAACATTTTGAATGTATGTTTGTTTATACAACAATACAATTTACTCATTTTGGTGAGTAAAAGTAAAAGTCATAATTTTTTTAACCGCGAAGTTGCATTCAAAGTTGATATATATTTTTGTGCTCGCGGCACCAGTAAAACAAAAGTCATAAACTCTGGACTAAAATTATTTTAGCAAATTTGCGAGATGAACTGAAACAACAGACAAGTCAATGTCGGTGTCATTATATAAAAATAATTGTTTTTATAGCAGGAAAACTTAATGAAAGTAGTCCAGTATGTAGGATAGAAACTCCAGAATTTTTGTCAGAGGATGGGCGTCATTAGTGTCATAATTAGGGGTTAATTTACGTCAATGTGGCTTAGGTCATTTCAGCTAAAGAGCATGCCCGAAACAGGCGTGGGCATGATGAGGTTGAATTTCATATCATAAATCTAACATACGTGAGGAATTGACTACCTCATCTGATTCCTGTGTCTCTCGTAGAGTAAACACAGTTGTATAGCAAAAGTTCAAAGAAAGTGCTGTTTCTGGAACTCCAAAATGTAACTTTTAGTGTTCGTAAATTTTATGATGGTGTCGTGAAAATGCAGCCCGCTGATACAGGATTAAGGCTTACTGTAACATGATCTAGGATTAGGCTGGTGCATCTATCTATCTATTGTCCTTTTGAGCTGAAGACGGCACATAGGGCAGAACTACAATCTCAAAAGCAGAAACCTTGCGTGCCAAAATGGGACATATTGCAGAGATCACTTCTCTGTTTTCATAACAATACTTTTTATAATGACAGCTTGTCAAGCCATCGATCAATCCCCTTAGTCGCCTCTTACGACATGCCTGGAAAGTCACAGTGTCACTATTCTTTACTTCCCACATAATGAAGCCCTGGTAACACACGGGAGCTGGTGCATGCAGAGACAAATTTTAAAAAATATATATATTTTAAAATGTATTTTTGAACATAAATGTATTGTCATCTGTTTCCAGGAATGGATGGCCTCAACTCCTAAACATATATTGATTTATAAAGCCTTTGGATGGCAGGCACCAACATTTGGTCATCTCCCTCTTATAATTAATCAGTGAGTACAGCAAATAGTTTCAGCTTATATCTCTGTGTTCTTTTTCTTTTCTTTCTATTTCTCTTTTTCTCTCTTCTCCTTCCTTTTTTTCTCTCTTTGATTTCTGTCTCTCTTCTCCACCGTTATATCTTTCTACTTTGTATCTATTGCACACTCACCTCTCTTTCTATCTCCCGTCCTCTATTTCTTTTTCTGTTCCTTTTTCACTTTCTTTCCTGTCTCTATTTCCTAACCTCTCTGTCCCGTGTCTATTCACTCTCTATATCTCCCTTCAGGTTCGTCTCTGTCTCTTCCACTCTTTCTTGTATTCCCTTTCCTTGCCTTCATACCCTCCTCTCCACTCTCTCACATCTTTCTTTGTCTCACTTATCTTTCATTCTGTCATCTCTTCCACCTCCTTCCCTCTCTTTCCGTTTGTTTATTTTTACTCGCATACACAATTTCTAGAAAAACTTGTCACATACTTAATGTCATTGTCAACAACTCAACCGTACTTGCAGAATTAAGAAATATAATCAGTCTGAAAATGTTTTGAATATTGAGACTAGAAATACTTTACATTACCATTAACTTTTTCTTTATTTATATCCTGGAGGATATGTTTTCTGGGAGTGTTTTTAGAATTTAGCATTTTTTTAATCTGCTACTTGTCCTGCATTTTTGTTCATTAGATTTGAATTTGTTGCTTTAAATGTTAATTTAACTATGCTTGTAAATTGTTTATTTGATTGTGTTTTTATTTTTGTTGCACATTTAGATATAAGAATTGTTTAATTTGTTTTTGCTATTCCAGTGATGGATCAAAATTGTCAAAAAGACAAGATGATATTCATGTGAAACAGTTTATGGTAAGAGTATACAAATAATCTTTTGTTACACTTTCATTTTGAAGCCTTTTACTCTTTTGTTTCAAAACTTCTTATACTTTTGTTTTGAAACCTTTTCATTATCATGTGCCATACCAGTTGGCGATTATGTCCTTCCACAATTTTCTATCTACCGTGCATCATATCAGTTCTATTGTTGACTGTTTTCCATGCCATGACACCAAGCTATCTAGTATTTTCTCTCTTTGTCAACTGTGATCTCTCTTTCCCTGTATTTTGCCAGTTGTAACCAAGTACTCCAACTTTCCGCTTCTCATGATGTGCTCGAAAAATGTTGATTGTTTCTTTCTGATGTTTTTTAAGAGTGCCCTCTTTGTGTTGGCCTCTTTGAAAATGTCCTCGTTGGTCTTTTTAGCTGTCCAGGGAACTCTCAACATTCTTCTGAGAAATCCCATCTCTGAGGCCTCTAATCGTCTTTTCATTTGTTTGTACTTTTGTTTTCTATATAGCACCGATGAACTCTCTTTCTCACTTATAGATTTATTGCATAAGATGTTTTTCATTTTCTGAAATGCTATTTTCGCCTGAGCTATTCTGCTTTTTATTTCTGTAGTGCCTCTTTCATCTGATGTTATTATTGTGCCCAGCTATTTGATGCATTGCACTTGTTTCAGATTTGTCCTGTTTTGAAACCTTTTATGTTGTGGTGTCCCAGGAAACCAAAAGTGGGCAGTCATTGGGTAAATGCTGATGAAGATGCAATAACTCACAAATAGAGTGCTATTCCGTATCATTGATGGAAGACCAGGTGATAGAATCAATAGCTTGTTGTGTTTCAAATGGGTGAGTACGGGTTCATATCACAAGAAAGTCAAAAGTTTTTTTTCTCTGGGATAAAAGAAAAACTCAGGCAAAAACACCTCAGGGTGACTACACCGAACAAGCAACCTTTATTCTCAGGTCCTTTAGACCTCCTCCTTCCCTGACAGACCCCACAAATGGGATAATGCTGTTAAAATAATTTGTTTTCTTTTATGCTTGTTCAACAATTGCTTTCTTGTGTTTGCCCAATGATTAAAGGAATACACCTCATCATCCGCCCTTAAGAGGATGTTAGTTGGCGTGTCTGTATTGTGTTGTGGTTTGCAGCGAAACTGTGATATTTGCGACTTTCTGCCCAACACATCCAACTTCAGCACATTTGTGGGTACCAGGTTGTCTTCCCTCTTCGATCCCTACTCGCTTGACCAGACTAGACAGGTTAATCTGTTACTGGAGGCACCACAGAGAAGTGGAGTAGGGTCTGGATGGTTCTGGTTCACTGATCCTGACGCAAGCCATCAGCTGTGGGTCACTGACAACTTCCAGCTTTTCTGCTGGGGAGGGGGGGGGGGGGGGAGGGGCGACTTTACCTCCATTCAGCAATTAATTATTTATTTCTTCTATACTTATTCAACAATTAATTATTTGTTTGTTCTTTACTTGTTCAACAATTAATTATTTGTTTCTTCTTTACTTTTTCAACAATTAATTATTTGTTTCTTCTATACTTGTTCAACAATTAATTATTTGTTTCTTTTGCTTTCTTATATCTAGGAGATGGGCTACTTCCCACAGGCTGTGCTGAACTACATAACTTCCATTGGTGGAGGTTTTAGTAGGAGCACACTGGACATGTCACTAGAAGAAATGTGCAGATCTGTAAGTATGTTTTTTTGTTTTAATTCTAAAATTTTTTTTTTTATTTGTTCTTTTTTCTTTCTTTCTGTGTTAGCCTAATAACTGCTGGTCTTCATTATCTACCCTTGAGAGAACATTAAGAATTGTTGTTGTTGATTACAGCAAATTATAGTATCTATGCCTTTCAACCAAACACGTCTGACTTCAGTGTGATATGTTTGGGTAGCGGGTTTTCTTTCCTTTTTATCACTACACTCTTGGTCAGATGGTTAGCTTGTTACCAAAGTTTATCACTGCTCTCTTGGTCAGACTGGTTAGTTTGTTACCAGAGTTTATCACTGCTCTCTTGGTCAGATGGTTAGTTTGTTACCAGAGTTTATCACTGCTCTCTTGGTCAGACTGGTTAGTTTGTTACCAGAGTTTATCACTGCTCTCTTGGTCAGACTGGTTAGTTTGTTACCAGAGTTTATCACTGCTCTCTTGGTCAGACTGGTTAGTTTGTTACCAGAGTTTATCACTGCTCTCTTGGTCAGACTGGTTAGTTTGTTACCAGAGTTTATCACTACTCTCTTGGTCAGACTGGTTAGTTTGTTACCAGAGTTTATCACTACTCTCTTGGTCAGACTAGTTAGTTTGTTACCAAAGTTTATCACTACTTTCTTGGTCAGACTGGTCAGTTTGTTACTAAAGTTTATCACTGCTCTCTTGGTCAGACTGGTCGGTTTGTTACTAAAGTTTATCACTACTCTCTTGGTCAGACTGGTCGGTTTGTTACCAAAGTTTATCACTGCTCTCTTGGTCAGACTGGTCGGTTTGTTACAAAAGTTTATCACTACTCTCTTGGTCAGACGTGTTAGTTTGTTACCAAAGTTTATCACTGCTCTCTTGGTCAGACTGGTCAGTTTGTTACAAAAGTTTATCACTACTCTCTTGGTCAGACGTGTTAGTTTGTGACCAAAGTTTATCACTGCTCTCTTGGTCAGACTGGTCAGTTTGTTACTAAAGTTTATCACTACTCTCTTGGTCAAACTGGTCAGTTTGTTACAAAAGTTTATCACTACTCTCTTGGTCAGACGTGTTAGTTTGTTACCAAAGTTTATCACTGCTCTCTTGGTCAGACTGGTTAGTTTGTTACCAAAGTTTATCACTGCTTTCTTGGTCAGATGTGTTAGTTTGTTACTAAAGTTTGTCACTGCTTTTTGGTTAGACTGGTTAGTTTGTTACAAAAGTTTATCACTACTCTCTTGGTCAGACTGGTTAGTTTGTTACCAAAGTTTATCACTGATCTCTTGGTCAGATGTGTTAGTTTGTTACCAAAGTTGATCACTACTTTCTTGGTCAGACTGGTCAGTTTGTTACTAAAGTTTATCACTGCTCTCTTGGTCAGACTGGTTAGTTTGTTACCAGAGTTTATCACTGCTCTCTTGGTCAGATGGTTAGTTTGTTACCAGAGTTTATCACTGCTCTCTTGGTCAGACTGGTTAGTTTGTTACCAGAGTTTATCACTGCTCTCTTGGTCAGATGGTTAGTTTGTTACCAAAGTTTATCACTGCTCTCTTGGTCAGATGGTTAGTTTGTTACCAAAGTTTATCACTGCTCTCTTGGTCAGACTGGTTAGTTTGTTACCAGAGTTTATCACTGCTCTCTTGGTCAGACTGGTTAGTTTGTTACCAGAGTTTATCACTACTCTCTTGGTCAGACTGGTTAGTTTGTTACCAGAGTTTATCACTGCTCTCTTGGTCAGATGGTTAGTTTGTTACCAGAGTTTATCACTGCTCTCTTGGTCAGATGGTTAGTTTGTTACCAGAGTTTATCACTGCTCTCTTGGTCAGATGGTTAGTTTGTTACCAAAGTTTATCACTGCTCTCTTGGTCAGACTGGTTAGTTTGTTACCAGAGTTTATCACTGCTCTCTTGGTCAGATGGTTAGTTTGTTACCAAAGTTTATCACTACACTCTTGGTCAGATGGTTAGTTTGTTACCAAAGTTTATCACTGCTCTCTTGGTCAGACTGGTCGGTTTGTTACTAAAGTTTATCACTGCTCTCTTGGTCAGATGGTTAGTTTGTTACCAAAGTTTATCACTACACTCTTGGTCAGATGGTTAGTTTGTTACCAAAGTTTATCACTGCTCTCTTGGTCAGACTGGTCGGTTTGTTACTAAAGTTTATCACTGCTCTCTTGGTCAGACGTGTTAGTTTGTTACTAAAGTTTGTCACTGCTCTTTTGGTTAGACTGGTTAGTTTGTTACTAAAGTTTATCACTGCTCTCTTGGTCAGATGTGTTAGTTTGTTACTAAAGTTTGTCACTGCTCTTTTGGTTAGACTGGTTAGTTTGTTACTAAAGTTTATCACTACTCTCTTGGTCAGACTGGTCGGTTTGTTACCAAAGTTTACCACTGATCTCTTTGTGAGATGTGTTAGTTTGTTACCAAAGTTGATCACTACTTTCTTGGTCAGACTGGTCAGTTTGTTACTAAAGTTTATCACTACTCTCTTGGTCAGACTGGTCGGTTTGTTACCAAAGTTTATCACTGCTCTCTTGGTCAGACTGGTTAGTTTGTTACCAAAGTTTATCACTGCTTTCTTGGTCAGATGTGTTAGTTTGTTACTAAAGTTTGTCACTACTTTCTTGGTCAGACTGGTCAGTTTGTTACTAAAGTTTATCATTGCTCTCTTGGTCAGACTGGTCGGTTTGTTACTAAAGTTTATCACTACTCTCTTGGTCAGACTGGTCAGTTTGTTACCAAAGTTTATCACTACTCTCTTGGTCAGACTGGTCGGTTTGTTACCAAAGTTTATCACTACTCTCTTGGTCAGACTGGTTAGTTTGTTACCAAAGTTTATCACTGCTCTCTTGGTCAGACTGGTTAGTTTGTTACCAAAGTTTATCACTGCTTTCTTGGTCAGATGTGTTAGTTTGTTACTAAAGTTTGTCACTGCTTTTGGTTAGACTGGTTAGTTTGTTACAAAAGCTTATCACTACTCTCTTGGTCAGACTGGTCAGTTTGTTACTAAAGTTTATCACTGCTCTCTTGGTCAGACTGGTCGGTTTGTTACCAAAGTTTATCACTACTCTCTTGGTCAGACTGGTCGGTTTGTTACCAAAGTTTATCACTACTCTCTTGGTCAGATGTGTTAGTTTGTTACTAAAGTTTGTCACTGCTCTTTTGGTTAGACTGGTTAGTTTGTTACTAAAGTTTATCACTACTCTCTTGGTCAGACATCTTATAGTTTGTTACTAAAGCTTATCACTATTCTTTTGGTCAGATGTGTTAGTTTGTTACAAAAGTTTATCACTACTCTCTTGGTCAGATGGGTTAGTTTATTACCACAGTTTAAAAACACCTATCTCAAGTTCCTTTTATATTTTTCTATCTGCAAATTCCAGTCACAAGTTTTATGACAAGAGTCAAGCACAGCTCAGAGAGTGTTTTTAATGATTTATTAAATTGTTTAAAGTACTTATGTTATTTTGTAAAAGAAAATATTTATAGCTAATTCTTACAATTTTACTGGTTCAGCACAACACTGGTTCTATAATCAAAGTATTTATCAAAAGCACTGACAGTGTGCACTTCAAAGTGCAAACAAGAAGAAGAATTGATTCTATACAACATAGAAAAATATTGTTCTGTTGCTAGAAATCTATTTATTTATTCCTAATTTTTTACGTAACATAAATATAACCAAGGTGTTGAACATCTGTTTCAGTTTGATGTAACCAAGATTAAGAGCCATCCAGCACAGCTTAATCCTGATTTGCTGGATGACTCCAACAGAAAGATTATGCGGGAAACGGTGAACTCAAGCAACCCAACAATTCTGGCAGAATTAGCAGGAAAAGTAAGGGAACTGGTTGTAAGCAGATTTAATGAAAGGTAAACTCCTGTGTGATACCGGTGCTACAATGTGGATGTGAAACCTGGAAATTCACCCAGGCTTTAGATAATTAACCCTACATTATGATCATCATCATCACGTGCCATACCGGTTGGCGTAGGCGATTATGTCCTTCCACAATCTTCTATCTACAGTGCCTCATATCAGTTCTGTTGTTGACTGTTTTCCATGCCATGACACCAAGCTATCCAGTATTTTCTCTCTTTGTCGTCCGCGATCTCTCTTTCCTTTTATTTTGTCAGTTGTAACCAAGTATTCCAACTTTCCTCTTCTCATGATGTGCCTGAAAAATGTTGATTGTTTCTTTCTGAAGTTTTTTTAGGAGCTGCCTTTTTGTGTTGGTCTCTTTGAGAACTTCCTCATTGGTCTTTTTAGCTGTCCAGGGAACTTTCAACATTCTTCTGAGAAATCCCATCTCTGTGGCTTCTAGTCGTCTTTTCATTTGTTTGTCTACTGTCCATGATTCGCTTCCATAGGTCAGAATTGGCTCTATATAGCACCGATTAACTCTCTTTCTCATTTCTATTGACATAGATTTACATTAGTCAATCAACTGAACGGGATGTGTCAAAGTCTCATTTTTCGCCACCTACGTATTTAGCTTTCTGTCCGTATGGTACGTTGTGTGCATAACAGTGGAGAATTACACTACCATATGTCATCCAACAAGCTTTGTGGTTATGTGCACAAAGCGATGCGCCAGTATCGTGGTCATGTGCATTCTAGTCTTGTTATTGTTGCTGTATATGGCCACTGTTGTTGCTGCTGAGGTAACGCCAAATAAGATAGATCTTGAGAAATGCTTGACAAGTCCAAGGCTGATGTTTTTGCACATAATAACCTACATTGACTCGGTAGTAACGTTGCTACTACCGCTGATCGCCATTACTGTCATGCTCTTCACGATCGTTCTGTCCATCATACACAAGTCCCGGTGGAAGAAGCTCAGTGGCCTGCCGATGCTGGAAGTTTTCAAGCTGAAACCGATCAACGATCCCAGGTGGAGCTCAGTGCAAGCTACCACCCAGGTTTGTGTGGCTAGGCTGCTCTTTGCTTTGCTCTATCTTACATCATCATGAACTCACCCAGCCACGTGGCCAGACTGTACTATCAGTTGCACTCAGGGGACAAGAAATTGACATTCTCTGAAGGTCTTATCCGGCTGATCTTCCAGCACATCAGCCACACCCACCATGCCTGCAAGTTTTGGATCTTCATGGTCATCAGTAGAAACTTTACCAAGAACCTCAGACAAACTTTAGTGGACGTTACCAAGTGTATATATTGGTCATGGATTATATCTTGGTGGTTGTCTGTGATAACCATGGCTCATATCTTGGTGGGTGTCTGTGACAGCCATGGTTCCTACCTTGGTGGGTGTCTGTGACAGCCATGGCTCAATTCTCTGTGTATATCCACGCTAGTCGTAGTTCATATCTTAGTGGGAGTCTGTGATAGCCATGGCTGATATCTTGGTGGGTGTATGTGCTGGCCATGGCTCATATCTTGGTGTGTGTCTGGGCTGACCATGATCCATATCTTAGTGTGTATCTGTGCTGGCCATGGTTCATATCTTGGTGTATATCCGTGCTAGCCATGGCTCATATCTTAGTGGGTGTCTGTGCTGGCCAAGGTTCATATCTTGGTGTGTTTCCGTGAAGCCATGGCTCATATCTTAATGTATTTCTGTGCTAGCTGTGGCTTATATCTTAGTGTGTTTCTGTGCTAGCCATGGCTCATATCTTAGCTTCTGTGTGTGTGTGTGCTAGCCATGGCTCATATCTTGGTGTGAGTCATGTTAGTCATATCTCATATCTTGGTGTGTGTCTGTGTTAATCATGTCTCATATCTTTGTGTGTGTCTGTGTTTAGTCATATCTTATATCTTAGTGTGTATCTGTGTTAGTCATGTGTCATATCTTTGTGCGTGCATGTCTGTGTTAGTCATATCTCATATCTTTGTGTGCATGTCTATGTTAGTCACATCTCATATCCCTGTGTGCATCTCTATGTTAGTCACATCTCATACCTCTGTATGTGCATGCCTATGTTAGTCATGTCTCATATATTTGTGTGTATGTCCATGCTAGTCACATCTCATATCATAATGTGTGTCTGTCTATATTAGTCATGACTCGTATCTTTGTGTGTTTGTGTTTAGTCATATCTCATATCTTTGTGTGTGCATGTCTATGTTAGTCACATCTCCTATCTTTGTGAGTGCATGTTTATGTTAGTCATGTCTCATATCTTTGTGTGTGCATGACTGTGTTTAGTCATATCTCATATTTTAGAGTGTGTCTGTGTTAGTCACATCTCTCATATCTTAGTGTGTGTGTGTCTGTGTTAGTCATATCTCATATCTTGGTGTGTGTCAGTGTTAGTCATGCCTCATATCGTTGTGTGCATGTCAGTGTTAGTCACATCTCATATCTTTGTGTGTGCATGTCTGTGTTAGTCACCTCTAGTGACTCGGGCAGATGGTGCTCGTAAACCTGGGAGGGCCGACCATCTAAGGGCAGAATCCCTCTACAGAAAAGACAATCTGCTGCCTTGCAGGAAGATTGGGGACAATCAAAGGCTAAGGAAAGCAAACCTGAATAAAATGCTGGCTGAAATCGGATGCACTGGGCCACTGGCGCAGAACACAGTGCAGCGTTTTAGCAAGTATTCAATCAGAGTGGATCTAACAGACTCTAATTATGATGTTCTGTCTGTGGGGTCGATCAATTCACTTAACCTGACAGCTGTCTTCATGCGAGAGTCTGGAATCCTACTCTGATAGAGTCTTGATCGCAGAGAGAGAGATAAATTTACATTATGATACCATCGTAAAAATTACCGCCACAAAATACAGATTCTTGAAATTTGACAGTTTCCCCACATGCAAACATTCCCTTTCTTCCTATACTTTCCCAATTACTACTTCTGGTGACCTCTGAGTGTTGGTTTTGTTTCCTTTGATGTTGGATCAGACACAAATGTGTGTACCATAAAATGTACTATTCTATCATGCAAAAGGGGCTGGTTTTTTGTGTGTGTGCTAATTTCTAAAGAAATTTGTGTTTTGTTTTATGACCGGTTGGGGGGGGGGGGGTCTCCTCTACTATCTGTGAGACATAAACAAACCTTTGTAACAAGGGATAGACAGTGAACAACGCATGGGGAGGGGGCAAACCTACTCCTGAAAGACTGATGGTCGCCATGTGAATAGACAACGTAACATCTCCGGCAGAGATTTTCAGGCCATAAATCTAATTTAACCCAAGAAAATGATTACAGCACCTGATTCCCATGTTTCTGCTAGGGTAAACACACAGCTGTGTAGCAAAAGTTCAAAGAAAATCTGATTCTCCGAACTCCAATTGAAACAATTAAATGGTAGTAATTTTTATGATGATATTGTGAAAATGTGTCTCACAGATAGATATCATAATCTAGGGTTAAATGTCTCCAAAGAATCTCAAAAATAAGTTGGAGAGTACATTTATAACAAACTTACTTGTTGAGCTTTATAAGAAGAAAGCTTTAGAAGTACATCAGTCATGTGCTCAGAATGAATGAAGAAAGTCTTCCCTATCAGGCCTTCATGTGGAAACCATCTGGTAAAATAAAAAGAAGACCAAGAGAAACACTACACAGAACAATTACTTGGGAAGGCTCAAGCGTTCGACTAAGTAACAACCAAAACCTACAAAAACCAGAAGCAAATCATCAATCATGGAGAACCATGCCTTTGGCTGGAGAGAGAAAATTGAATGAAAACTGTATCCCCTTAGTATATAATGTTGTCTTATGTCTGTTTGTTATGTATGATGTAGTGCAGGATAGAATCACTCAATCTTCTTCTTCTTCTATCCTTCCTCCAATGCCGTTGCTGTCGAGGGCAAATACAATCTGCGATTCTTTGCTCTTCTGTTGGCCTCTTCTGGTATTATCCCTCCTAGTGACTCTAGTATTCCCTTTATCCATCTCTTTCTTGGTCTTCCTTCTAATCTGGCATTTTTGTAGCGTTGAATCATTCAATGCTTACCTCTTTTAGCTAGGGCTGCAGCTTGTGAAACATCCAAAAGAGTAGCAAATGGACATTGGAGGCAGGATTGAAAAGTCTATGAAATAGATCCCACACAAGCAGTAACCTTGGCTTGACCATACTGTCCTGGATTATTTTGGACCCACATTACGTAAACAGTTATATGTATATAAAAATACAACATACTAAACTATACTAATTGTTAAATGTGAAGACTGGAAGGAAGTTGTGAAGATGTTACCACGATTGCTTCAGCAACAGCCAAAGTTACAGGACTAATGATGGTGACCTTATTACCCCAGATACTGGCCACATTAAAGTAGCAAAATATTCTTAAACACATTTCTAAACATTTCTTGCTCTTCACAATCGCCAATAACTCTCAGTTACAAAATATTTGGATCATAAAATAGAATTGAGATGCAGAAATGAAAATGATAAACTTAACAACTCTGGCCACTTGAGATCTGTTACAAATCTTACATCTTTCAAACATCACACAGGTTTCCATAGTGCACCTCTTTCTATTCTGGGTGAACTTTGTAATCTTATTAAGTGAAGCCTGTTATCTTTGCCTCTCTTGTCATTGCACTCTTCTGTGTCTTTTGTGGTAAGTCTTTACTCCTGTTGTTTTTCCACTTGAGGGTTTGCTTTGATATCAAATGGTAATTTCTTTTCATCTCATGGCCAACATATCTTCATCTTCTCTTATTGATTTTAAATGGCACTGGTTGTTGCATGGTTATTTCTTTTATTTCAGGCCGCAAAATAAGATTTGATAATAATAGTTCCAGTAAAAAGTCTGAATAATTGTACTTTGTTTTTCAGATTGGGTGAAGGATCTCTGAGGGAGCAAGTGCTGAGTGACTCTAACATACTGAACATTATTAGATGGAGTCTTCAAGATGTAAGGTTTTATTCTTTTTAGAAATGGGGTGGGTAGATTATCAGTGAAATAAGCTATAGTCATCTTTGTTGGTTATCAAGTGTGCTCATTGGAGGCAACAGAAGTTCGGTTCTAGAGAAGAATGTTGAGAAAAACATTGATAACTTAAAAGGAGTAAAAATGTATTCAAAGAAACAAATTCACAAAGAGAGCTGTTAAAGCTCTTGAATTAAAGGCAGTTTAAAATTTGTTTAATTGTGTCCTTAAAAGGGAGTTGAAATTAGAAATATTTTAACAACTGGCAGGATGGAAAGAGAGAGACAGAGAAAGACAATGATAGAAAATATTATATGTTAACAACATGGCATGAATAACATAAATAAAAAATTATCACAAATAAAATCATATGGAATTGCACCATCATGATGTGCCCTACCTGTTGGCGTAGGTGATCATGTCTTTCCACAATCTTCTATTTACCGTGCATCGTATCAATTCTGTTATTGACTGTTTTTCTTGCCATGACACCAAGCTATCCAGTATTTTCTCTCTTTGTTGTCTACGATTTCTCTTTCCCTGTATTTTGCCAGTTGTCATCAAGTATTCCAACATTCCTCTTCTCATGATGTTCCCGAAAAATGTTGATTGTTTCTTTCTGATGTTTCTTAGGAGCTCTCTTTTTGTGTTGACCTATTTGAGAATTTCCTCAATGGTCTTTCTAGCTGTCCAGGGAACTCTGAACATTCTTCTGAGAATGTGGAATTGCAGCAAATATATATGTAAAGGTGCAGAAAATGTAAACAAATACAATTTCCGTGAAGTGACAGAAAAAAAAAAAACAATTAAAATCATCTTCTACCTCAGCAAAACAAGAACCAATAAAACTGAAAAGAGTGGCAGCAATTAAAAAATAAAAATTATATGGAATTACAGCAAATAAAATCATGTTGAGCATCCACCATTATTTGTGACATTGTCTCTATTTTCTAAACTTCCTGCTTTAACTTCTAAATATTTTCTGGACACTGAGACCTTCCAGGCATGTCGTAAGAGGCGTCTAAGGAGGTTGATTGATGGCTTGACGAGCTGTCATTGTAAAAAGTATTGTTATGGAAACAGCCATAGATTTTAGAAGCAGTGATCTCTGCAATATGTGCCGTTTTGGCACACAAGGTTTCTGTTTTTGAGATTGTGGTTCTGCCCTGTGTGCCGTCTTCGGCTCGAAAGGACAATAGATAGAGATAGTTAGATACTTGTTTGCTTGTAGTCATTGTGTGCATTCCCTGATAGTTAGATACTTGTTTGCTTGTAGTCATTGTGTGCATTCCCTTGATGTATCCTTGATCTCTCGGTGTATGCAAAATATAATATTTTAATTATTAATCACCTTTTTTATGAAATATGTTAATTTCTTCACCATAAATATCCTTAAAATGTATGCTATAATTACAAATGATCAGTAATCAAGAAGCGACGTCGGACATATACCAGACATGTGATGAGAAGAGATAATTGCCGAATAGCAAAGCAAGCCCTCAAGTGGGAAATAACAGGTAAGAGAAAAAGAGGCCGACCAAGAGAAACACTGAGAAGAACATTGATCAGAGAGACAAAGGCCGCAGGAATTGGCTCCCTCTATGAGACTGAAATGCTTGCTCAGAACAGAGACAACTGTCGAGATTTGATAACAGATTTTTGCAAGGATTGAGACTGCTAGAAAGAAAATTTAGAAACAGGGAAAGAGTATCAGAGTCTTCGCCCTATGGGCCGACTACAGCTCGAAAGGTCAATAGATAGAATTACAAATTAATTTGGATTTACTAGTAGAGAGTAAAGTGCCCCGTCATGCCAAGTGGTGTATAGGGAATATGGTGTTAGTGACCATAAATTTTGCAGACCTTCGGCACATGATTTTTGGGGTAATGTGGTCGGTATTACTCCCGTGCCGCTTTACTTTCCCAGAAAAAAATGCGGTACCCGTTAAAGGCTGAGAGAACCCGGAAGCCGTCAGTTGGGATAGAACCCTACCTCTTGTCCTTTGTAGTCCAGTTCACTAACCACTGAGCTATCGCGGCTCCCAGGATTTACTATTAAAGGGTAATATTTCGTTTTTTTTTTAATTTTTGGAGTTAATAGCAAAACCACATAATTAATAATATGTAAGTGGAAGTAGCAGTGCACATTATTATGGCATGTCTTTCCTTGCTTTTTCCTTCGAACTTTGTCTTTATTAGCTTCAGTTTTTTTTTTCTCATAATTATGTCCCACCATATGTCTCTTTTGTCTATAATTGATATGTATACCCACATAGACGCACCCCTGTCTTACACCTGATCTAAATTTGAAGTGGTCTATGTAAGCTGCTGCTGTTCTAACTGTGCAGGTACTGTTGATGGAGAGACTTTTAATTAGGTTGGTTAGATGTTGGCTTACTCCATATGTTGTTAGTATCTCCCACAGTTGTTCTCAGTTTCTTCTTTGATTATAATTAATATATACCCACCATAGATGTACCAACTATTGATGTTTTAATATCTACTTTGTCTGTAACTGATATATACCAACCTTAGTTCTATGTCTGTATCCCTTGTTTATATTTAATATATCTCCTCCATAAATGTATGTTTACCTTATCCACAATTAATTTTCTCATTTTAGATGCCTTCAAAGCAAATAAGTATATACCTCATTGCCAGAACAGCACAAGGCTCAAGACTTCTATTATTTAAATCTTTCATATCATCTTCTGCTCCACCAGAACAGCACAAGGCTCAAGACTTCTATTATTTAAATCTTTCATATCATCTTCTGATCCACAAGAACAGCACAAGGCTCAAGACTTCTATTATTTAAATCTTTCATATCATCTTCTGCTCCACCAGAACAGTGCAAGGCTCAAGACTTCTATTATTTAAATCTTTCATATCATCTTCTTCTCCACCAGAACAGAACAAGGCTCAAGACTTCTATTATTTAGATCTTTCATATCATCTTCTTCTCCACCAGGACAGAACAAGGCTCAAGACTTCTATTATTTAAATCTTTCATATCATCTTCTTCTCCACCAGGACAGAACTAACGTCTTAGCTGATTTTGTCAAGCCAGAACTTGAATACTTATGGATGACTCCAAACCAATCAAATCTATCAGAACTTGTGAATATTGAGAAGAAGGTTGAGCTTTTGCTGTCTGCTTTTCTGGATTGGGTCTCAACTGAAGTGAACTTTAGCGTTGACCATCTGGGAAAAGAATTGCGGACATTTGCAGAAAAGAATGGCATGAAGACTGGCAAGTTCTTTAAGATAATGAGATTGGCTCTAACAGGACTCCAGGTTAGTCTTATTCAGTAATAGAAAATCATTGTGGAATCAGAAGAGTGTTGTTTTAAAATTATCTTCTTAAATATTAAACATAACCCCCTTATATGTCCACTCTGAAATGTCAGTCTTAATACTTTTAGTACAGAAGCTTTTTATCAATACAACGGAAGAGATTTCAGAGACAAAAAATGTTCTTGTTTTTAAGAATACATCTATATATTGATATTTATTTAGCATATAACATATTATATATGAATTTTTAGATAATTGTACCACCAATACCAAGATAATACAAGACGTGTAAAAAAGAATATGGTTTGATGACGGTTCACACTAATCAAATTGAGAGAGGTGCACTCAGCAATGAAATGTGCACGGCCAAAATCGGCATGGCGCACAGTGCGGCGAAACGTACAGAAAGTGTTAATACGCTCAGCAAGGTGTCAGTCAGCTCAAAGCTGGTGGCATCACTATACAACTTGTCCAGGTGATGACCACAAGAACTATCACTGCTCATCACATGTTGGGTGTGACTAATAGATGTTCATCACTCAGTTTACCTGCCCACAGTCACATTCAGGATAATACGGGTTTGAATCCTGGTAAGGTCAAGAGTTTGTTTCTATCTGGAGTGAAATAAAAGCTCAGACCTGAACACCTCGCAATGACTGCACTGGAAAAGTGACCTTTATTCTCTGGTCCTGTAAATCCCCCAGGCAGATCCCGTAAAGATATACATGTATATATTTTTTTAAACGGTCACATTCATCAGAGGTTCCTATCCTTAGGATGTTTGAAAGATGATTTTCAAAGAGTTTATTCTAAATATTGAATTCAGTATTCTTTATACTCTCTCTTATACTTTCTGCTGCCCCAAACCCCTCCTCTGATTTTCAATTGATTTCTCATCCTGCTTTGACCATGAGTAAAATATCTATCTGTCTATCTATCTGTTGTCTTTTAGAACAGAGATGGCACATAGGACAGAAATTCTAGACTGTCTGTCAGGTGATCTTTGTTATCAAGTGTTAGACCCTGCACAGAATTTGCATTACTTCTCCCCATACTTCCCTTTCTGGGTGAACCACTCAATCTCAACAATGGAGTTGATGCTTGGTGTTGTTGCCTCTCACCTCAGTGTTATTTTTAGTGTTTCTCTAGGTTGGCCTCATTCCTTTTACCCTCTTATTCCCATTTTTGACGGGCTTTGAGATTTTCTTGGTGTCTATTTTCATCACGTGGCCAACATATGACCAGATCTTTGATGATGTTAGTCATTTTTAGTGGTATTCCATATAGTCTCAATATGTTCCAAGGTGGGTCTCTTGTATACTACTAGTTTTTTTTTTTTTTTTTTAAATATTTTTTACAAAATTGTTTTCAAATCTGAACTTTTTTGTTTCTGTAATTGGTTTACAAATCTATGTTAATAGAAGTGATAAAGAGAGTTCATCTATGCTATAAAGAGCCAATTTTGACCTATGGAAGCGAATCATGGACAGTAAACAAACAAATGCAAAGATGTTTAGAGGGCACAGAGATGGGATTTCTCAGAAGAATATTGAAATTTTCCTGGACAGCTAAAAAGACCAATGAGGACATTCTCAAAGAGGCCAACACGAAGAGGACTCTCTTAATAAACATCAGAAAGTAACAATCAACATTTTTTGGGCACATCATGAGAAGTGGAAAGTTGGAATACTTGGTTACAACTGGCAAAATACAGGGAAAGAGAGATCACAGCCGACAAAGAGAGAAAATACTAGATAGCTCGGTGTCATGGCATGGAAAACAGTCAACAACAGAATTGATACAATACACTGTGAATAGAAGATTGTGGAAGGACATGATCGCCTGCTCCAACCGGTATGGCACATGATGATGTAAATAATTTCTTGGCTTGTTATTAATAAGTAAAAGTTGCCTCCGCACCTTGATAGGTTTGTAGGGAATATGGTGTTGGTGGCCATATTTAGGTAATGTGGTTAGTATCAAGCCAGATCACCTTTACTTCACAGAAAATATCTGGTACCTGTTTCTTAGAAGCCTTGTCATTCTGAAAATAAAATGTGCCGCATTAGGTTCTCAATACTTAGAGATTCGGTGGTATATACCATAATTTCAGCTGAACGAAAGATATTATATTTAAAGATATTGAGATTTGTATCTTGCAACTTTCACAGAGTGAGCAAGATCTTGTACCCTATGTTGGTGGGATGAACTGCATTGGTTTTATCTCTTGATTTTCCAGTTTCTGCTGGAGAAGTTGTAACTTACCAATCCCCATGTACTTCATGGGTTGGGGGGTTAGACGGTCTAGTGGTAAGCTATCAGCCTCTGAACAGGAAGGTCCAGTGTTCGATCCAACTAGTAGGAACTTTTTTGTTCAAAAATAAAGAAAAATTGAATCCATGGTTTCTTCGTGGCTTTACCCTCCCTGAGTAGTGATATCCGATGAATAGCCCTCTCAGATAGTAGCAAAATACAGGAGGTTCCGTGTGCAAGCACACACGTTAAAGAACCCTTGGCATTTAATAATCAAAAAGAGTAAAAACTTCTTCAGATTATTTTGTCTGTGATTGATATTCTTAAATCAGCTTTGATTGATATTCTTAAATCAGCTTTGATTGATATTCTTAAATCAGTTTTGATTGATATTCTTAAATCAGCTTTGATTGATTTTCTTAATTCAGCTTTGATTGATATTCTTAAATCAATTTTGATTGATATATTCAGACATACCCCTACTTAAGATGAGGTTATGTTCCGAAAAACTCATTGTAAATTGGAAATATCATAAGTCGAAAGTAACATATGACATCCTAGGCAAGATTAGGAACAGCCTTCACAAAGTTAGAAATAACCAAGGGGAGCCTATAGAGTATGCAAGGTTATAGAGTACATATCAAATTTATGCATTAAAATATATACTGTTTTGGCTAAGTATAGAGAATGACATCATAGTATTTCCTCTTTATATTTTCATCGTGCGCTCCTATTATAATTCCAAAAATCATAATCATAGGTCTGGCTATGTCTATATATATAAATCTATCTATCTTTTGACCTTTTGAGCCATGGCCAGCCCATAGAGCATAGACCCAGATACTCTTACTCTTTTTCTAAATTATCTTTCTAGCAGGTTCAATCCGTGCAAAAAATATTTATCAAATCCCACCATTTGTTTTTACTCTGTTCAAGCATCTCAATCTCATTGAGGGAGTCGATTCCTACTGCCGTTGCCTCTCTGATCAATGTTCTTCTCTGGGTCATCCTCTTTTCCTCCTACCTGTTGTTTTCCACATGAGGGCTTGCTTTATTATTTAATTATTATCTCTTATCATCATGTGTCCAACATATGTCCATCGTCTTTTCTTGATCACTAATGATACTAGTGGTTGATTGGCGATTTCCCCATATTTTATATTAAAATACATACATATTCATAGTGCAATTTGTTTGTCTTTGTTTATGTGTCAATTCATTAATTCTCTTGCTTTCATGTTATGTTTTTAGGAAGGACCTCCAGTAGCAGAGATGATGTCCATATTTGGGAGAGACAATGTGATAGTGAGACTCCAGTCATCATTGGAAAGTCTTCGACACTTGTGATTGATGTTCTCTGAGTTTGTCATTATGTTCACATATTTGCTGTTGATTTATGTACATATTTTGTGTCCATAATTTGGAAAGAATAAACACTTGCAGATCTGTCTGTGTGTGCTAAGATTGGTTCTGTTAATTGGTAATCATCTGACTATTTGAATATGTGTGCATTTGAAACAAGGCGAAAGTTCTTGTATATGTAACTCATCTTGAACTTCTGTTGTTAATAACAAATAGGCATGTGAATTGATTGTATCACTCAAAGTCCTACAGCTGATAACATAACAGAAAACATTGATTATTATAAGCAGCTGTTTGTCAGGAATAAGAACCAAACCTTGGACAGCATCTGGGATGGAAGTGGTCAGCGACTCATAGCTGACTGTATGCATCAGGATTAGCAGCAACAGGTGATGTAGATTTTAATCCATCTCCTCTCAGTGACTCTGGTTGGCAACAGACTAACCAGCCTTGCTAAGTGAGTAGAAATGGAAGGGGGCTTTCTGGACCCAGAATTCAAGGTGAGAACAGATGTGTTGGCCCAGGACCTGGTGGTCTACAGGTAAAACATCGGTCTCAGAACAGGAAAGTCCTAGGTTCAAATGCCACCACAAGGAGATTTTTCAAATTGAAGTTTTGGTTTCTTCATGGTGCTGCCCTACCCTGGTCTCTGGGTGGTGAGATCCGATGTCTAGCCCTCTCGGATAATGGCAAAGAACAAAAGGTACCATGTGCACTCGCACATGTTAAAGAACCCTAAAAGTTAAAACAGCGGAAGCCAAAAATGACAGCCGCACCAAGCACAAATTGCTAAGCAAATATACATATACCAAAGATGGATTTTAATTAGGGAAATGTACCAGTCAAATACCAGTGGCTAAAGGGATATAGCGAAGATGGTAGGACACAAACTACGGAAGCCAACTGAGAGTATTACACAACAGGCTCTTTTTTGGGATCCCCAGGGAAAAAGACAAAGAGGAAGACCAAGGAATTCTTGGAGAAGACAGATAGAAGAAGAGATGAAGATGATGGGGGAGACATGGAAAAATCTTAAAAGAATGGCAAGAAACAGGATGGCTTGCAAAATGTTTGTTGAAGACCTATGCTCCACAAGGAGCTGAAAGGTAGAAGAAGAAAGATGGATTTTCCAATCCTAAAGACGCAAATATAATTTCTTTACACAAACTAGCGACACGTCGCATCGATGCCCACTGAACAGATGCACACAAATATGTGTTTGGGCAAAAGGCACATATATCACATAAACTACAACACGGGACATCTATACCCACTTAATGTCCTTTTAGGGTGGATGATGAATGAGAGCAAGTAAATGTTTAGAACTTTCTGTTCCTAATCAGCTCTGCCTATTGTGTTATGTCTTTTGTATAGTTTAGTGTGTGCTTAATTCAAGTGCTGATTCAATAAATATGATTATTTATTATTTTTGCATGTCTGTCTGAGTTGCTCTGTTATTTGAAAAATGAACATGCCATGATATCCACCAATTAAACCTAAAGAGAGACAAGACACACTATGATGTTTCAGCCAATGCCTTCGTCAGATAACAAATACACATACAAATAGAATACTTAGCTTAGTCAAAGCATGGCAATGTTGGTGGATGAAGGTTGGGGGATCATAATGTTCTGTTATTTGTTAATTCTTTGTTATGTTATAGTAAAGTAAAGCAGATGTACACTGGACACACAAATTTTTCAAATTTTCTTTTATTAATTTGAGATATATATACTTATATAGAGTAGGTAGACTTGTTAAATCATTAACCTTGTACATTGATACTGTCTTGTAGACCTACAGTTTCTTTCTTGATCACATTCAGTGGACTGTGGACTGGGGGCCTCGGTAGCCGAGTTGGGAAAACCACCCGACTGGACTACCGACGTTCGGACAACCCGTGTTCGATTCCCGCTGGGAGCAGTGTGAATTTTACTCGTGGTTGGAAAAAAAAAAATACCCCCACGGTCGACCCAGCCGTTGGCAGAAATGGGTACCAGGGTA
Organism: Megaustenia siamemsis; assembly: GCA_032433765.1. Lineage (NCBI taxonomy): Eukaryota > Metazoa > Mollusca > Gastropoda > Stylommatophora > Ariophantidae > Megaustenia > Megaustenia siamemsis. Next base: position 54,501,178 of record JAVIAB010000041.1, on the reverse strand, counting down.
ATACCCTGGGAAGGTGAGGAATGTGGCTTCGCATCTGAGTTTCGATGCTTGAGGCGACACTATACAGAAATATTCGAACATTTCTGGATAGGCGGCCGAGCACATATGGGTGGAAACTCGCGTGCTAAGACGCCGGTTCAAGTCTCGTACTTTACCTTTACCTTTACCTTTATTCAGTGGACTACATTTTAAAAAATATCTTTTCAATAAAAGTAAGAATCTCTTCTTGGATGGTTCAGACAGACATCATCAATGCTCTCCGAGATGTGGGAAGGGCACAGGACTTCGACAACCATGAGTCCATGTTATTCCTTTGGATGAAAGAGATGGGAGTTAAGACAGGCACAGCCAGAAACAAGAAACTTAGTGGATGCATAAGAAGACTTATCAGTCGCTGGACATTGCAAGACTTGCTGAGGAAGGGATCTGAGCATCTATCGACACATTTGGAGTGCAATGATGATGACCCAGTAATAATAAATGTAAAATGAAATAACTCAAGTATCTTTTTTTTTGTATTTGTAGCACTTGGCTTAAATATATAAAGACAATACTCAAATAATGACAGAATGTAACATTTTAATTGGGGCCCAAAATACCGTACAGTTGAAAGTGGTCAGTGACTGACAGGATCAAAGATCGTGCTGTACTTCCCTCGGAAGCCTTGGAAACAGACTAACCAGTCTGGTAAAGTGACTTGGGGTCAAAGAGGGATAACAAACCCAGTATCTATAAAATGACAAAATGAATTAGCATGAGCTATGCTGAAACGTACAGATTTTACAGCTTATTGCAAACCGTGAACAGTGCAAGTGATGTCCACTAAACATTTCTTGCAAAATAAAGGAGTCAAATAATTGCTGGGTGAATGCGGAGGAAAATAGTAAAAGTCAAGTTTTATATTTACTTGATGCTTGGTGTCGAGATTACGTGAAGCTGTGATGACATCGATGGTTTAACAGGAAGAGAACAAGAACTAACAGACCTGAAATGACTAGATAAAACATCTGCTACATATGACATGGAGTCAATGATGAGATTACGTGAAGCTGTGATGACATCGATGGTTTAACAGGAAGAGAACAAGAACTAACAGACCTGAAATGACTAGATAAAACATCTGCTACAAATGACATGGAGTCAATGATGAGATTACGTGAAGCTGTGATGACATCGATGGTTTAGCAGAAAGAGAAGAACTAACAGACCTGAAATGACTAGATAAAACATCTGCTACAAATGACATGGAGTCAATGATGAGATTACGTGAAGCTGTGATGACATCGATGGTTTAGCAGAAAGAGAAGAACTAACAGACCTGAAATGACTAGATAAAACTACTACATATGACATGGAGTTAGATCTGATAGAGAAAATGTTACTTATAACATTAGGTGCATTGTTTAAAAATAAATGGACAAGAACTAAAAGCAGCTGACAAATGTAAATAAAAATTTTTTTAAAAAGTAAAGAGCCCCGTCACGCCAAGTGGCGTATAGGGAATATGGTGTTAGTGACCAAGTGACCATAAATTTTACAGACATCCAGCACATGTTTTGGGGGTAATGTGGTCGGTTTTACGCCCGTGCCGCTTTAATTTCCCAGAAAAAAAATCCGGTACCCATTTAAGGCTGGGTGAACCCGGAAGCCGTCGGTTGGGTCCAAACTCTTGTCCTTTGTAGTCCAGTACTTAGAATTAAATGGCAGCGATGAAGACTTGAAACCTGAAATACTAGCTAGAATAACACAAACTACAGCAACCCTTGTAAAGCTACAATCTATGTGGAAATATAAAAAAAATATGACCATTGACTATAAGTGTAGGCTGATGTTATTTCAATGTTTCTATACACTCGCATCCATTTTTGACAATAGAAACAAGAAAGAGAGTTCTTAAATGTTATGTAGAGCCAGTCTTAACATATGGATGTGAATCATGGACAATAGGACAACAGGCAAGGAAATCACTGGAGTCTGTAGAAATGTGGTTTTACAGAAGAATGTTGAGATTACCATGGAAAGCTAAGAAGAGTAATGAAAATATTCTGAAAGAGGTCAAAGCAAAAAGATAGCTAATTTCCAATATTAGGAAGAAACAATCATCATTTTTTGGCCATGTAATGAGAAGAGAACAGCTTGAATATATTGTAACAACTGGGAAAATTGAGGGACGAAGAGATAGAGGGAAGCAAAGAGAAAAGATACCAGACAGTTTAAGAGAATGGCTTGGCAGAAGGTCAACAATAGAAATGATAAATAACTGTCGAGATCGAAAGTTGTGGAGAGACATGATCATCTACACCAGCAGGCCCGGTACTTGATGATGATGATACTCTCGCAATACATGAAACCTTATAGCAGAGCTGCAGAAGAAAATGCAAGCTGTGGAGATGAAATGTTATCTTAAGGTTGTGTGCATCTCTTATTTAGAAGATTATGGTTAGTTGAAGGCCCAGGTATTACTGCAAACGAATTAAAATCCATAATTGCTCAACCGACCGTGCCATTGGAATCATCTGGATTAAAACTCATTGAAGGATCCAAACAAAGAAAGGCAGCTGCAGTCCCCATCTACAGCACACGCCAAAAGACATAAGCCAAGTGGTACCGAAAGTGAACACGGCGGAGCTGTACTTCATCATATGATAACATTATTCGTCACCCATTAAACATCAAGATCAAAGATAAAGAAATAAAACAAGTAGAGGAATTCAAGTATTTAGGCACAATGCTCACAGAAGATGGAAAACTAGACAGAGAAATTGACATGAGAATACAAAAACCAAATGCTGTCACATACCAGCTTTCACCATTGTTCAGACATCCAAACATTTCTATGCCAGCTAAACAACAAATGATAAATAGCATCTTCATACCAACTTTGTGCTATGAAAGTCAAACATGGACCCTTTCTAAATCACATTTAAGAAAGATCAATACATGTGAGATGCGATGCTTGAGAAAAGTAACAAAAAACACAAGAAGAGATAGAATACCAAATGAAACCATAAGAAAAATGGTAGGAACAAAACCCTGCCAAGAATATATAGAACAACAACTTAAATGGTTTGGCCACCTGGTCAGAATGAATCCTCACCAATCACCATCAAGGGCGTTCTTCTCGAGAATGCATGGAAAAAGACCAAGAGGAAGACCCAGAAGAAGATGGATAGATACAGTGACAGAGACATGTAACAACAAAGGAAAATCACTAATTCAGACAATTCGAGCAGCACAAGAACGACAAATGATATAAACCACGACACCTTTTAGGTATCAGTGAAAGAGAAAAGAAGAAGTTTCGTCATAAGCTATCGGAATATCAAAACATGATCCGGATGAAAAACCCAGTTCACGGTATGCACAGAGCACTAAACTCAGTAGCTCCGGCAGCAACCCGGCTCGTGCTTAGGCGTACAAAGTCCCAAAATAATGGCTGAGATCAATGGAAAAGATGCTGATAAAGTTTTCCAGTGTTGCACCAACGACTCCCGCGGTTATAGGATGAAGAATACGTAGACTTGACAATCATGTGATCGTGGGCCATTACCAGTTCTGGCACTCCCAGTTGATTAGACAATAAAGCGATCATGGGCCATTACCAGATCTGACACTCACAGTTGATTAGACAATAAAGCGATCATGGGCCATTACCAGTTCTGACACTCCCAGTTGATTAGACAATAAAGCGATCATGGGCCATTACCAGTTCTGGCACTCCCAGTTGATTAGACAATAAAGCGATCATGGGCCATTACCAGTTCTGACACTCACAGTTGACTTGACAATAAGGTGATCGTGGGACATTAACAATTGTGGTACTCTCGGTTGACTTCAATAAGGTGATCGTGGGGCCATTACCAGTTCTGGCACTCCCAATTGACTTGACAATAAGGTGATTGTGGGGCCATCACCAGTTCTAGCACTCCCAGTTGACTTCACAATAAGGTGATCGTGGGGCCATTACCAGTTCTAGCACCCCAGTTGACTTGACAATAAGGTGATTGTGGGGCCATCACCAGTTCTAGCACTCCCAAATGACTTGACAATAAGGTGATTGTGGGGCCATCACCAGTTCTAGCACTCCCAATTGACTTGACAATAAGATGATCGTGGAGCCATTACCAGTTCTAGCACTCCCAGGTGACTTGACAATAAGGTGATTGTGGGGTCATTACCAGTTCTAGCACTCCCAATTGACTTGACAATAAGGTGATTGTGGGGTCATTACCAGTTCTAGCACTCCCAGTTGACTTGACAATAAGGTGATTGTGGGGTCATTACCAGTTTTAGCACTCCCAGTTGACTTGACAATAAGGTGATTGTGGGGTCAGTACCAGTTCTAGCACTCCCAGTTGACTTGACAATAAGGTGATTGTGGGGTCATTACCAGTTCTAGCACTCCCAGTTGACTTGACAATAAGGTGATCGTTGGACCATTACCAGTTCTAGCACTCCCAGTTGACTTGACAATAAGGTGATCGTTGGACCATTACCAGTTCTAGCACTCCCAGTTGACTTGACAATAAGGTGATCGTTGGACCATTACCAGTTCTAGCACTCCCAGTTGACTTGACAATAAGGTGATCGTTGGACCATTACCAGTTCTAGCACTCCCAGTTGACTTGACAATAAAGTGATTGTGGGGCCATCACCAGTTCTAGCACTCCCAGTTGACTTGACTGAAACTCGGTACCTGGTTCACTAAGCTGGGGAAAGTATTAATATCGAGGAAGAATACAACTCTGATTCCTTTAAATGACGTGGCTTAATACAGTCACTAATGAACGTGACATGGTCAATCCTAAACAATATGGCATCGAATTAAAAACTCTTTTGAGGCCACAAGAACTAGGAAACTTCACAGCAACTGAAGCGAAAAGAAGAGCAAAAGACCGCAAATTATATCTCGCCTCGACGCTGAAAGATAAATGAGGAGGGCGAGAAGAAGAGAGTAGACGAAAGGAGCTTGAATGACGTTCTAAAAAAGAGTGAGTTATTTTTAAAAAAAGATATATTATCAACATGAGAATGAAACAATCATCATGTATTGCTGTCGTGCGGTGAGATTGAAACAGTTGGAAAATATTGTGACAAACGACGAAAGCATTGGAATGAGAAACAATAAAACAAAGAAAAGATACCAGACATAATAACTGCACATATTTAAATTTGCGGATAGACGTGATCACCTGCGCCTGGTGAATTGGATTTAATGATGATGAACGTGGTGACATTTAATTCTTCACCTTTGTGTTTATATCAATCGTGAAAATTTAAGGTTTTAATTGATTGACATGTTTATTGACCAACGTCTCACGGTGAGCATTCAAAACCTCACGACGCGTAGGCTAGCGATATCGATAGTTCCTAACACAGATTTAACACTACTAATATAGGCACTTGCTACAAGACCATCGTAGATCTGAACATTAAGTAGCAACGGATTGAACTGTTGGACATGTAACACGACCACACTCAGGAAGAAGGGGTGTGGCGGCCTTGAAGGGACATTAAGTTGACGTACATGCGACTTAATGTTTGCGATGGAGCCGTGGTATTAGTTGCTGTCGGCCCAAGATATTTAATATCAGCAAAGCGTTTAGTGTACCAGGTTGCCTTGCCTACTGACAGGGCTAGACTGGTGCCCATGTTTCCAGGAGCACCGGGAAGAAGTGGAGTTGGGGATCGGAATAGTTCTGGTACACCGATTCTGGCGCAAGTAATCAGCTTTGAGTCGCCGACACCTTTCAGGTCTAGTACCTGCAGGTGTCTTAGTCCCTTTTTGTTTGTTTATTTAACCCCTCCTGGGTCGTTGGAACGATGTTGATGTCAGCTACCACTTTCTTCCGCCTGTTTCTGTGTGACACACATCTCTATTGTAAAAGTAAAGGTAAAGTACGAGACTTGAATCGTCATCTTAGTACTCCAGTTTTCACTCATATGTGCTCGGCCGCTTATCCATAAGCGTACAGAGACTTCTTGATAGTGTCGCTTCAAGCATCGAAACTCACGATGTGAGGCGACATTCCTCACCTTCCCAGAGTACTACTCTGGTACCCATTTCTACCAACGGCTGAGTCGACCGCGGATGTATTTTTATTTTTCTAACCACAAGTACAATTCCTACTGCTTCCAGCGGGAATCAAACATGGATTGTTCGAACGTCGGTAGTCCAGTCGTATACTTGCAAAGTCCTGCCTACGTTGTCTTTCCATCAAATTTGTTATTGATTATCTCTTTCTCCGATTAATGAATAATTATATAGTAGTTTGACATGTTTAAACCTCACACAGTTATTGAGTTATTTGCGGGTCATCATCATTGCACTCCAAACATGTCCATAGGTGATCAGATCCCCTCCTCAGCAAGTCTTGCAGTGTCCAGCGACTGACGACTTCATTTCTGTGTTGGTTGATAAGTCTTCTTAAGCGCCCACTAAGTTTCTCGTTTCTGGCTGTGCCCATCTTAACTCCCATCTCTTTCATCCGAAGGAGTGACGTAGATTCATGGTTATTGAAGTCCTGTCCCATTCCCACATCTCGGAGGGATGTGATAATGTCCACCCGATCCATTGGTTGACCGCCCTCAACGATAGCGTAGCTAGCCAACATGTCCGCTCTTTCATTTCCCCATACTCCCGCATGTCCAGGAACGCAGACAAAGGTGACTCAACGTATTTTTTACTTCTGCAAAGACTCTACCCATTGCATGCGTACATATCCATTTTTTAAAATCATATTCATCAAATCACTCAGTATACATGCGTGGGTGTAGTCTTATGACTCTAATCAAAAGAATGTTCGGGTCACTACCATCACCTCCATCGTCATGCTACTCGTGATCATGACGTATGCAGCACTGTCTTCCTTGGCTGTTCTGCATGCCGAGCGCGCTGTAAATACCCATGCACTCCTATGGTGTCGTATTACAGATCCGTCTGTATAGATAACTGCGTCTGTCTCATCGGTGTTACCCAAGAAGAGACCGTTGACCTCCACATTGACCACGACTGAGTTCTGTTCCCTACATTTCCTGTCGAGTGTGACAATACACGAGAATGTCCCTCTGAATTACGTAGGCACTGGTATCCACTCCTCGCCAGCGTTGATACTCCTCACACAGTTGTTGTTGCTGACGTAATGCCACGAGTCGATACGGGCAGGAGTCCTTTGACTATTGGATGTGGCGGGTCGTAATGGTTTTCTTGACATTCCCGGTTTTTACTGGAGACGTAGGAGTTCGTCTAGTTCCAGACTCTATCTGGAAAACTGCGTGACTTGTCATGCCTAGAGGTACTGTAAAACTAGGTCTTCCATGCCTCACCAATCTGTCAGCCATATCATTACCACGAGCTCCCGCGTATACGGGGCAATATATCAAAGTTAGGCTGTTAACAGGAGACATGTGTAGGTGCACCCATTCCCTGCAGATTGCGTTCTTGTCAATCCAGCAAACCATGCTTTATGAGCCGGTCAGTAGGACCGCATGCGTTTTTTTGGTCTTTTAGCCTATACTGTTTCTATGATGTTTGAGGGGCAGTGATCTGTCAAAATAGATCTCAAGGTTCCTCAAACGGAGGACTCAATGTGAGTTCCACTGTGCTCCAGAATAGGCAGCTCTGTTTGCACAATGTGTTCAGTGAGCACCAGAGCAACATGGCTTTGTCAGGATTGATCACAACCTCCTACTCCCATAAAAGTCAATGATTCGTGGTCTGCAATTTATGAATATATCATTACGGTTCCTGCCCTGGATGTAAATCAGTATGTCATCGGCGTATGTAAAAATGCGTACGGTCCACCCAACTGTGTCTGTGTGAGGCTAACCGTATAAATGTTAAACAGCACTGATGTGAGTGAAAAACTTTGCGGGAAGCTTGGAATTATAAGCCTTCCCCCCCCCCCAACCGAAAATTACTAAATAAAAACAGATGCAGTGCGGAGGGCATTGCTTGCCTCTTTGTTAATGCTGTCCCTAAATCTAAATACAGATATGATGATGATGATGATGATGCGTTCGTCCGATGATTTGAGGTATTCTAACGGATACGAACCGTAGACTTCCTCCTCGTCATCCGCCCTTAAAAGGACGTTAAGTGGACGTAGTTACGTTGTGTTGCAGTTTGCAGTGAAACACTGTGATATCTGCGCCTTTCGGCCCAACACATCCGATTTCAGCCGACGCTTTTTTGTGTACCGGGTTCGTCTTCCCACTTCGATCCCTGCTCGCTTGGCCAGACTAGACAGGTTAGTCTGTTTCTAGAGGCACCACGAAGAGGTGTAGCAGGGTCTGGATGGTTCTGGTTCACCGATCCTGGCGCAAGCCATCAGTTATGAGTCACTGACGACTTCCAGCTCTGGTGCTGGGTGGGGTAAATACAGATATTAATATATTAGCCGTGTAGAACTTACGCTTGAGTGCAAACATTAACGGTACACCGGCTAAATTGCACTTCCGGCATGGGAGATAACAATGTAAACATGTCGTGAGCTGGCAAATAATGGAGTGTCTACTTCTGCTAGGACTTGACGTTGTCCTTTGCTGTACTGATAGTCCGGGAACAGTTACATAAAAGCACACAAGTATAACTATTAAATTATTTGCAGTTGAACCATTCTTTGTTTTGATTTAAGTTAAATGTACGACTAGAATAATTTTAAAAATAAAACTCTACACAAATTACTGAACTGACTTCACCACTCTCGTGACTCTCATCTGTTGTTCAGGCTCACGACTCAGATTGATTGATTATATAATAAATAAATATACTATGATTAATACTATTGAGTTAATTCAGACTGTTGTGGCTTAGACTCGTTCTGGATTTTAATACTCACTCACCGTCTCTATACTTGTTCCATGCTAAGAGTAAGCGAAGCAAGTGTACACTCAGCACACCACACTGTGTTGAATGAAATGAATGTAATCAGTAATAACTTTTAAGTACTCAAGTACTGGTTAAATAGCAGTGATTTGTGAGGGATTAATTATTATTTAATAGTAGTTAGTCAGTGTATGTCAATTATAAAATTATTTTATTATTAAAAAGAAAGTTATGAACTTTTAATAACATTTTAAAGTGAATTGTTCTGTTATGATAAGAATACACTATGCTACAGACTGATGAGGCTGAGACTACAATGAGTAAGACGAATAAGAGATTATGGATCCAGACTTTGCTCCTTTCCCTTGCAAAAACGGTTATAATAATATTGTCAATATTAATGACTAATATCTATTTTAATCTAGATCAATCACACTCTCTCCATAAAGTTACGACGGGTTAATCACACTCTCTCCATAAAGTTACGACGGGTTAATCACACTCTCTCCATAAAGTTACGACGGGTTATCATGGCTATAGCAATTGAACAATGTTGACATTGACCTGACAATATACAGATATAGATAGAGATGATACAGGCTCTAGAAGAGTTTGGCATTGAAGTGATCACAGACATATGCAATGACATATACCATACAGGATACATACCAAACGATCTAAAAACATCAACTTTTATTGCATTGCCTAAAAAGAATGGTGCAGTTGAATGCAGTGATTTCGGAACAATAAGCCTAATGAGCCAGGTAACAAAAATTTTACTAAAAGTTATACAGGGAAGGATTCAGAATAAAATCAATACTGAATTAGATGAGCAACAATTTGGATTCTGGAAAAACAGTGGGACACAAGAAGCCATATTCAGCATGAGAACATTGATTGAAAAGTACACAGAAGTAAACAAACCAATATATGCCTGCTTTATAGACTACACTAAAGCTTTCGATAGAATACACCATAACCAACTTATAGACTGCCTAAAGGATATAAATCTAGATGACACAGACATACGACTAATATGTAATTTGTACTGGGAGCAAACAGCAGTAATAAAATATAACAAGGAGAACTCTACATCCATGGACATAAAAAGAGGAGTAAGACAAGGATGCATCCTATCACCAAGCTTGTTCAATCTATACACTGAGTAAATCTTTAAAAACATCTCAGAGATACCAGGTCTAAACATTAATGGAAAGATAATCAATAACCTAAGATATGCAGATGATACTGTTCTACTAGCAGAAAATCCTAAAAACCTACAACAGTTGCTTAATGTGATAAACATAACAAGCAAAAAGTATGGACTAGAAATGAATATCAAAAAGACTAAAACTATGATCATAAATAAAGAAAATTCTCAAGACCTACAATTAAATATCACAGTTGAGGGAATACATCTGGAGACAGTCCAGAGCTACAACTACCTGGGACATACTATAACCAATGATGGAAAATGTAAAATTGAAATAAACAAAAGAATAGGTATGGCAAAAAGTAATTTTAATGCCATGAAAAATATACCAACAACAAAACAAATATCAGCAGGCTGAAACTAAGAATGGCAAAATGTTACATCTTCTTAATATTCCTGTATGGTACAGAAACATGGACATTAGACAGGAAAACAGAACAGAAAATTGAAGCCTTTGAAATGTAGATTTATAGAAGAATAGGTAGAATTGGATAGAAAGATAAGATAACAAACAATGAAGTTTTAAAACAACTGAAAATAAAAAGAGGACTACTAAATACAATTAAGACAAATGAAATTTTTGGGGCATGTTAAAAGACACAACAGCCTACTAAAAGTAATATTGGAAGGGAAAATACAAGGTAAAAGAGGCAGACCAAGACCAACATGGACGAGTAACATCAAAAGATGGACAAGTCAATCTATGACAGCCTGCACCATCAAAGCAAGAAACAGAGTAGAATGGTGATCCATGGTAGCCAACCTTCGTTGCGGAGAAGGCACTCAATGATGATGATGATGAGCACTTGAAATGTGCCATAATGACGAAAATGTTTTTTAACAAGAGGTGGTGCCTCGTGATTTATTTCAAATGCTTGTCAGATCATATTCATTATTTCACACATTTATGAAAAGATGTTTAAAATTAACACTAAATAAAAATAACCATTTTGCTTTAATCGATCCACTCAGTTCAATAATTGATGCATATTTGAGAAACTGATCAAGACACAGTAAGTTGAAGTGTATGCTGCTATTATGAAATTGTGGTTTCAATGTTCACAATACTTTGAAATATCCATTTTGGCTTACTCAATCTAAACAATCTTGCAGTGTAATTGCCTTAAAATGTATAAAACACTCACCTGCAACCGACATCTTCGAGTAACTTATTAATTGGACAACCACTTTGTGTGATTACATCAAAAGTGATATTCCATGATGTTATGGATTGCCTGACCTTCATTTTGATGTATAAATAGATAGCCATTTAATATCTTTTGGGAAATTTTGTTCAAAGGACTTATTTTGGACACCTATGGCTGCCATTGGTGACTTGCATGACAAAAAACTGGTGCTCAGAAAGCTGGAAAAAAGGCAGGATGTGGAAGTTCTGACTATTTGTTAATAGAAGCCTCTATTTTAAGTGATTTATTATGATAAAGAGAGTTGTAAAAAAAAATACCAGTTCTTCCTTGCTCATTAAAAGTAACAATCTAAGTCACACTATCTTAAGGTTATGAAGGGCTACGATGTAAGATAAACAATGACAATGTTATTTTAATGATCTTATCAATTAATTCAAATAAGGGCTATGATGTAAGATAAACAATGACGTAATGTTATTTTAATGATCTTATCAATTAATTCAAATAAGGGCTATGATGTAAGATAAACAATGACAATGTTATTTTAATGATCTTATCAATTAATTCAAATAAGGGCTATGATGTAAGATAAACAATGACAATGTTATTTTAATAATCTTATCAATTAATTCAAGTAAGGGCTATGATGTAAGATAAACAATGACATAATGTTATTTTAATGGGCGACCGCCTCATCATTTATTTCTAAATCTGAATTGTTCATAGTCTGATTATGTTCAAATTTCACAAAGTATTGCTTTACTTGATGTTGACTATTTTAATGATCCTATCAATTAAATGAGGTAAATTTGCAAAGTTGCGTCAAGACTCCATCAGCTGCCATTATGAAATTATGGTTTTCCACATTATGGAGGGGTTTGGGGGAGGGGTGCCACATCATTTAAATTGCAACAGAAAATACGTTACTGGTCAAGCTGCTTTGAAAATTTCCTGCACTTATGAAGAGATGCACAATAAATCAAAATGTTCTTATTGGCTTACTTGATTCTAAACAATCTTATCACAATTGCCATAAAATGAATATAAAAAAACTGTCTTATAATGCATACAAACTGCTGTAACTGAAGAATCACTTTGTTCTAAATTTAAATGGGATATTCCATGATGTTAGGAATTCCCTGACCTTGAATGTGATATATAAATAGTAATGTATCTTCTGGATACCTTTTTGGAAAGATGCATTAAAAGTATAGATTTCCATTACAGACAATCTATATGTGCATTTGGCAGCTTTCAACCCAAAAACTTGCTTGTCAGATAATTGATAAAATGGGGCTTCTGGTTTGTCACAACACATTTATAGAAGTACCTTCAATCTTTCTTTCCTTCAGGCTTTAATGCTAATAATAGTATTTAATAGGAAACACTTCGAAGTTAGATGAGGTGTTAGACACGGCTGCGTACTATTCCCCCTACTGTTTATTACATACATGGACTATATATGCAAGTTAGCCAACCCATCAGAGACAGAGGAGATCAACGAGCTTCTATTTGCAGATGATCAGACACTAATACATGGAAAAATAGAAGACCTACAAGAACACTCATTGATATGTAAATATTTTGTGATGATGATTATATAATGAAAATCAACATCACTACAAGAACACTTAAACAAACTCAACAGCTCAGGCACAAAATACAACATGAAAATCAACAGCAACAAAACAGAAGTCATGAGTATTGCAAAAGAGAAACAGAATATCAACATAACTATAGACGACAGACAACTAAAACAAGTACAGGAATTTAAATATCTAGGAAGTCTAGTAACAATGATAATTCACAAACAGCAGAATAGACTCAAGATGCAACAAAACTTGTCAAATCATTGGACAGCTATCACAACTATTGTCCAACAAGGAAATAACTCTAGAGGCAGAACAGGCACTCTACAATACAATATTCATCCCAATGTTGTGCTACCAATGCCAGTCCTGGAGCCTAGATGCAAGAACAATAAGAAAAATAACCTCTACTGAGGTGAAATGTATTAGACGAATGACAGGAAACAGCCTGATAAGATCACAAATGAAGAGCTGATAAAAAAGCTAGGAATAATCCTCACCATAGATTATACAAAGAAACAACAGATAAAATGGTTTGGCTACATGACAAGACAGAAATATCTAAACACAACACAATGAGCCTTCAATAAATGTTGCAAGAACACCAGACCCAAGTGCTACCCACCTAATGACACATATTGTTTCTATAGCAATAAGTCGCTGGTTGCACACTGCAGATCCTATTTGTTTGATTGAAGTCTAAAATCAGTCTTGCAAAGACTTTCATAGACTATCTCCTAAATACAAATTTGAGTCTTATTTAGTTGTTTGCCTCCCACATTCATGGATATTTGATTCTAAAATCAGTCATTTAACCTTATTAAGATTACTTGGGATAAGTTTTAAAGACATTTTTTCAGAATATTCATCATCATCATCATCGAGTGCCATCTCTGCAACGAAGGTTGGCTACCATAGAGCACCATTCTGCTCTGTCTCTTGCTTTGATGGTGCAGGAAGCCAACTGAGAGTATTACACAACAGGCCCTTTTTTGGAATCCCCAGGGAAAAGACAAAGAGGAAGACCAAGGAATTCTTGGAGAAGACAGATCGAAGCAGAGATGAAGATGATGGGGAAGACATGGAATGATCTTAAAAGAATGGCAAAAAACAGAACGGCTTGGAAAGTGTTTGTTGAAGACCTATGCTCCACTGGGAGCTAAAAAGGTAGAAGAAGAAGAGATCACTGAGTGCCATCTTTGCAACGAAGGTTGGCTACCATAGAGCGCCATTCTGCTCTGTTTCTTGCTTTGATGGTGCAGGTTGTCATAGGCTGACTTGTCCATCTTTTGATGTTACTCGTCCATGTTAGTTTTGGTCTGCCTCTGCCTCTTTTAACCTGTATTTTCCCATTCAAGATTACTTTTTTTCTGAATATTGCTGTTAATAAAATATAAATTAAAAAACAAACTGTTGATACGAGTTTATGGCCATATATACTAATCAAAACTTGCCGTTTGCACATTTATGCTACAATAGACAGTATATGTGAGTATGCACATTCTTGTCATTGCTTTACTTAGATTCAAAGCAACCATGTTCAAGTTAGAATCTTACATCACCCCTCTCCTGATGGGTTACCTGGATAAGTATGTTCAACTCAGACAAGAGGATTTTCGGCTGAGCCTGTGGGGAGGTGATGCGGTTCTAAATAACTTGGATCTACGTCTGGATGAGCTGGAAAAGGTAGGATTTAAAAAATTAGTCATCTGAATATGTTAATAAACTAGAATATCGGCATATGTTAACTCTTTCCGTATTTGATATTTTTAGGTTTGGACCAGATTAATTTTGAGTTCCAAAAAATTCCACCATGTCTTTTTTATTTTACAATTTTATGCAATACTATACTTAAATGTGGTACATATTATTCATCACCAGAAAGGAAAATGGTTGCAAAAAATGAAAATAGCAATATATCATCATCATCATGTGCCATACCAGTAGGCGATCATGCCCTTCCACAATCTTCTATCTACGGTGCTTCGTATCAGTCCTGTTGTTGACTGTTTTCCATGCCATGACACCAAGCTATTCAGTATTTTCTCTCTTTGTCGTCCGCGATCTCTCTTTCCTTTTATTTTGCCAGTTGTAACCAAGTATTCCAACTTTGCTCTTCTCATGATGTGCCAAAATAATGTTGATTGTTTCTTTCTGATGTTTTTTAGAAGTTCCCTTTTTGTATTGGCCTCTTTGAGAATTTCTTCATTGGTCTTTTTAGGCGACCAATGAACTTTCAACATTCTTCTGAGAAATCCCATCTCTGTGGCCTCTAATCATCTTTTCATTTGTTTGACTACTGTCCATGACTCACTTCCATAGGTCAGAATTGGTTCTATATAGTACTGATGAACTCTCTTTCTCACTTCTATTGACATTGAATGGATATAAAACCAAAATCAGCTCTTTATGAATAAAATATTCAACCGTACCCATTACAACTTATGTGTTGAATGGTCCGATAGAGCTTCGTTAGTGAACCAATGGTTAATTTGTCCAAAATGTGTTAATAAAGAAAATGATTTTAAGAATGTAAAAAAAAAAAAGTAAAGAGCCCCCGTCATGCCAAGTAGCGTATAGTGAATATGGTGTCAGTGACCATAAATTTTACAGACCTTCAGCACATGATTTTTGGGGTAATGTGGTCGATATTACGCCTATGCCGCTTTACTTTCCCAGAAAAAATCCGGTACCCATTTAATGCTGGGTGAACCCGGAAGCCATCGATTGAGATCGAACCCTACCCCTTGTCCTTTGTAGTCCAGTTCACTAACCACTGAGCTATAGCGGCTCCCATTTTAAAAATGTTTTCTTCTTTATCTTGTGTTCAACTTTTGGTGTTTATATCTTCTGACCGGGCTGATCTACCTTGTCTTGTCTGTCTCATTATTCAATTTACTCCATATGGTTTCCACTTTTCTTTATTTTGAGTGGGTTGCTGTCTAAATTGAAAGGGACCGGCATAAAAATGTAGTGCTGCTTTAAAAATGGCAATTAGGGTGGTGGACAATGGTTTGATTGTAGCTTACCCAACAATAAGTTGAATACTAAATACCAATAAGTTGGTGCCAAACAAGAATGGGAGCCTTGGTAGCAGAGTGGTTAGAATGCTCACTTCCTGATCAGAAGGGTTTGGGTTTGATCACCAGAAATGGTGAATTTTTTTTTTTTGGACCGACAGAGCTTCAAGGTTCACCCAGCTTCTAAAAATAGGTGCCAGAGATTTTTTTGGGAAGTAAAGATGGCCTGGCATGATAGCAACCATGTCACGTAAAAATGTGCCATGGTCATGAAAAAATATGGTCACTAACATTAAATTCCCCATACGCCTAGCAAGGCAGGGGAGGGAACCTTTACTACTTTTTACCTAACAATAATTTGTGAAACCTTATTGTGTGCGCACATACAGACACAGGGAGCCGCGATAGCTCAGTGGTTAGTGAACTGGACTACAAAGGCCAAGGGGTAGGGTTCGATCTCAACCGACGGCTTCTGGGTTCACCCATCCTTTAATGGGTACCAGATTTTTTTCTTGGAAGGTGAAGCGGCATGGGCGTAATACCGACCACATTACCCCAAAAATCATGTGCCGAAGGTCTGTAAAATTTATGGTCACTAACACCATATTCCCTATACTTGGCGTGACGGGGGTACTTTACTTTTTTTTTTTTTACATACAGACACATTTAGAATAGTTTTATAGTTAGTCGAAGGCTCCAATATTACTGCAAACAAATTAAAATCCATAATTGCTCAACCGCCCGTGCCAGTGGAATCATCCAAATTAACATCTCATCTCATTGAAGGATCCAAACAAAGAAAGGCAGCTGCAGTCTCCATCATAGCAGTTACAGCACACGCCAAAAGATATTTAGAATAATATTTACCCTGTATTGTGATACAGACAAATTTATATAATGTTTAGAATAATATAATAGGCAAACTAAAATAACCAAGATAAGAATAAACTGCAGTGACTTGAACAAACAAGGACACTGGAAAATACAAATTAGAAATACCTTAGAACAAGTTTACTAGATTGTTAACTGAACATAATCTAACACTTTTTAGGGAATTTTGAACTCAACCTTAATGCAGGTAAATTAAGTTGCTTTTGTTTTAGACAAAAACTGGACAGCGTTGTACCTTAGTTACAAAATAACACCTTAAAAACATATTTTCAAGTCAAGATATAGGAAATATCAAATTCCACTATTCCCAGATAAATAAAATCTTAAAACTATCATCCTCACTTAAACCCTTAAGTGAGGACGATAGTTTTAAGATATTATTTATCTGGGAGAAAGGCTGTTCTCCCTGGTCAATGAGAAAGATAATTAAAATGCGAATTAGCTTAAAATAGGAAAAAATAGGATATACAGAAATAGTTTAACAAGTTGAGGTTACTTAAGAAAATAAGACACAGATAATTAAAAGTCATTGTTAAATAGAGTTAGACCTAAAGTGAGCCTCAAAGATAGCTGAAAGACTGTAGTAAGTTGGACCTAATGTGAGTCTCAAAGATAGCTGAAAGACTGTAGTAAGTTGGACCTATTGTGAGCCTCAATGATAGCTGAGATACTCTGGGCTAGGCTGAGCACTCTTAAGGCTACTCTTAGATTTGGCAGTGTGGAGGGATTTGCTTTTTAACTATAAAACAGCACTCTGTAAATCAGCAGTGGTTGCTTTTTTGATCCATAGCTAGGAACAGTGACAAAAGAATGTGAATAATTTGTTTTATTTAAGTGTTTCTCTATAATTTGAAGATCAGTTTTAAGGTCTTTCTTCTGTCCCTTGACCAGGTTATACAGTTGCCAGTAATGTTCCAGAGTGGACATATACATGAGCTTCGCCTGCATGTGCCCTGGACTAAGCTGGGCTCAGAGCCTGTTGTCATAACCATCAATACTGTGGAGTGCATCTTAAAGGTAAAAGTAAAGTAAAGTAAAGTGGAGTGGAGTGGAGTGGAGTGGAGTGGAGTGAAGCAAAGCAAAAGTAAAAGTAAAAGTAAAGTAAAAGTAAAGTAAAGTACAAAACTTGAATTGGTATCTTAGCATGCACTTTTTCACCCATATGTGCTCAGCCACCTATCCAGAAGTGTTCGGAGGCTTCTGGATAGTGCCACTTCAAGTAAAGTAAAGTGGAGTGGAGTAGAGTGGAATGGTGCGAAGCAAAGTAAAAGTAAAGTAAAGTAAAGTAAAAGTAAAGTATGGCGAACGCAAAAAAAAAAAAAGTAAAGTACGAGACTTGAATTGGTATTTTAGCATGCGCGTTTTCACCCATATGTGCTCAGCCACCTATCCAGAAGTGTTCGGAGACTTCTGGATAGTGCCACTTCAAGGTTCTAAACTCATGATGCAGTGCAGTATTCCTCACCTTTCTAGAGTAATACCCTGGTACCCATTTCTGCCAGCAGCTGGGTCGACCACGGGGTATTTTTTTGTCTCCAACCACAAGTACAATTCACATTACTTCCAGTGCGAATTTAACACACGTTGTCCGAACGTCGGTAGCCCGGTCAGGTGGTTTTCCCAGCTAGGTTACCAAGGCCCCCTCATCCTCTCAAGGTACTAAGTGGCAAGGGATATCAGTTAGTAGTTCTGTCAGAGTTTGGGGTTCTCTAGAGGTAAAGCATCAATGGAAATGTTCACTTTGAGTCTTGATTTTTTTATGGCACTATGTCTGGGTAGTGAGATCCGATGTCTAACCCTCTTGCATAATGGCAATAACAGGTGTCTTAAGCTCTCTGTGAAAATGAAAGAACCATTGTCAGTTGAAAAGTCATAAGGAGTAGGCCAAATGGCTGCTTGTTAGATAAAAATTTACAAAAATTGTCAAACTCTTGACACAAAAAATATTTATACCTCTGAAGTTGGAGAATATCTGCCTGCATGGTGAGGGACATCTGCTCATAATAATTGTCTACTGGGAACAGAACCAGTACTCGTGCAACATTTAGTCTTTAAAAGGGAGCCAATTAGCCTCAGGGTCTTTGCCAGAGGTTAATCTGGTGAACACATGCAAAGAAGCTGAAATAGTTCTTGTGACTGGCTAAATTATACAGAAAATAGCAATAAAACCAGGTTATATTGGCAGGACATATTATAGAGGAAGTAGCATTAATAGCTGAAATAGTTCTTGTGACTGGCTAAATTATACAGAAAATAGCAATAAAACCAGGTTATATTGGCAGGCCATATTATAGAGGAAGTAGCATTATTTGCTGAAATAGTTCTTGTGACTGGCTAAATTATACAGAAAATAGCAATAAAAACAGGTTATATTGGCAGGACAGGAACCGCGATAGCTCAGTGGTTAGTGAACTGGACTACAAAGAACAAGAGGTATGGTTTGATCCCAACTGACGGCTTCCGGTTCACCCAGCCTTTAATGGGTACCTGATTTTTTCTGAGAAAGTAAAGCGGCACGGGCGTAATACTGACCTCATTACCCCAAAATCATGTGCCGAAGGTCTGTAAAATTTATGGTCACTAACACCATATTACCTATACGCCACTTAGCATGATGGGGGTACTTTACTTTTTTTTTTATATTGGCAGGACATATTATAGAGGAAGTAGCATTAACAAGAAAATATTGACTGTGAATCAGACAAAACTCTCACAGAAACACAAAGTAAAAAAAGTGAACAAGAATGTTGGTCTTATTGAAATTAACCTAAATGAGTCATATAATTAGGTTGTCATAAAGCAAAATGTCTTAAAGTAAGAACTGACAAAGTTTATTTTAATCTTTTTTTCCATTTGATTTAACCACAATGTTTATTTTATTCTTTTTTTCATTTGATTTAACCACAAAGTTTATTATAATTTTTTTCCATTTGATTTAACCATAAAGTTTCTTTTTTTCTTTTTTTTTCATTTGATTTAACCACAAAGTTTATTTTAATCTTTTTTTTCCCATTTGATTTAATCAATCTGGTCCAACAATATTAATGTGCATGTTTTTCAGGTACGAGACACTGCATACGAGAACGCTTCAAGTGCACACTCAACAGATTCTCCAAAACATGTTGATCAACAAAGGTGAGTAGATGAATATTTCCGTTTTGTATTTTTCTACTTCAGTGCTTTACTTCTACAGTGTAATGGCATAATTTGAGAACTTCAAGACCTATCTCTGTACTGACTGTCCCAAAGAGAGTTGTTGAAGTAATGGAGAGATACCGTTAAGTGACATAGGAAACCAATTATTTGAACTTGAATTGAGTTGATAAAGAAATGGGACAGTGGAGAGATACCATTAAGTGACACAGGAAACCATTTATTGAACTTGAATTGGTAAAGAAATGGGACAGTGGAGAGACATCGTTTAGTGACATAGTAAGTAAACTAAAGAGCTCTGTCCCACCAAGTGGCGTATAGGGAATATGGTGTTAGTGACCATAAATTTTACAGACCTTCAGCACATGATTTTTGGGGTAATGTGGTTGGTATTACGACCGTGCCGCTTTACTTTCCCAGAAAAAAATCAGGTACCCATTTAAGGCTGGGTGAACCCGGAAGCCGCCGATTGGGATCGAACCCTACCTCTTATCCTTTGTAGTCCAGTTCTCTAACCACTGAGCTATCGCGGCTCCCTTAAGTGACATAGGAAACCATTTATTAAACTTGAATTGATAAAGAAATGGGACATTGGAGAGACATGATTAAGTGACATCATCATCATCATGTGTCATATCAGTTGACATAGGCGATCATGTCCTTCCACAATCTTCTATCTACAGTGCATCATATCAGTTCTGTTGTTGACTGTTTTCCATGCCATGACACCAAACTATTCAGTCTGTTCTCTCTTTGTCATCCGTGATCTCTCTTTCCTTTTAATTTGCCAGTTGTAACCAAGTATTCCAACTTTCTTCTTCTCATGTTGTGCCCAAAAAATGTTGATTGTATCTTTCTGATGCTTTTTAAGAGCTCCCTTTTTGTGTTGGCCTCTTTGAGAACTTCCTCATTGGTCTTTTTAGCTGTCCAGGGAACTTTCAACATTCTTCTGAGAAATCCCATCTCTGTGGCCTCTAATTGTCTTTTCATTTATTTGTCTACTGTCCATGATTCGCTTCCATAGGTCAGAATTGGTTCTATATAGCACCGTTGAACTCTCTTTCTCACTTCTATTGACATAGATTTGTTGCATAAGATATTTTTCATTTTCTGAAATGCTATTTTGGCCTGAGCTATTCTACTTTTTATTTCTGTGGCACATCTTCCATCTGATGTTATTATTGTGTCCAGGTATTTGACATTAAGTGACATAGGAAACCAATTGTAAAATTGAATTGAGTTGATGAAGACATTAGACAGTGGAGAGACATAGTAAGAGAACCTATCGAAACCTATCATTAGATTTACTTACCCAAAGAGAGCTGCTGAAGCCAACAGAGAAATATGGTCAAGTGACCCAAAATTAATAATTAACTTGATTTTAGCTGCTGAAGACATAGGACAGTGAAATGACATAATCAGACAACCTCTAAACCTATTGTTAGATTTGCTAACTCAAAGAGAATTGCTGAAGAAATGGGACAGTGAAGAGACATAGTCAGACCTCTAAACCTATTGTTAGATTTGCTAGCTCAAAGAGAACTACTGAAGACATGGGACAGTGAAGAGACATAGTCAGGCAACCTCTAAACCTATTGTTAGATTTGCTAGCTCAAAGAGAATTGCTGAAGACCTGGGACAGTGAAGAGACATAGTCAGACCTCTAAACCTATTGTTAGATTTGCTAACTCAAAGAGAATTGCTGAAGAAATGGGACAGTGAAGAGACATAGTCAGACCTCTAAACCTATTGTTAGATTTGCTAGCTCAAAGAGAACTACTGAAGACATGGGACAGTGAAGAGACATAGTCAGGCAACCTCTAAACCTATTGTTAGATTTGCTAGCTCAAAGAGAACTACTGAAGACATGGGACAGTGAAGAGACATAGTCAGACCTCTAAACCTATTGTTAGATTTGCTAGCTCAAAGAGAACTACTGAAGACATGGGACAGTGAAGAGACATAGTCAGGCAACCTCTAAACCTATTGTTAGATTTGCTAGCTCAAAGAGAATTGCTGAAGACCTGGGACAGTGAAGAGACATAGTCAGACCTCTAAACCTATTGTTAGATTTGCTAACTCAAAGAGAACTACTGAAGACATGGCACAATGGAGAGATATAGTCAAAGAATCTCGAAACTTATCATTAAACTAACTAAAAGAGAGTTGTTGGAAACATGGGACAGTGGAGAGGCATAATCAGAGAGCCTCAAAACTTATCATTAAACTAACTAAAAGAGAGTTGTTGGAAACATGGGACAGTGGAGAGGCATAATCAGAGAGCCTCAAAGCCTATTGTTAGAGTCACTAACACAAAGAGAACTGCTGAGTGTAATAGAGAGACATAGTCAAGTGATTTAAAAATCCATCATTGGACTAACTTTCTAGTTCTCTAACTTTCTAGTGCTCTAACTTTCTAGTGTTCTAACTTTCTAGCTGAGTGTAATAGATATAGTCAAGTGATTTAAAAATCCATCATTAGACTGACTAACTTTCTAGTGCTCTAACGCTTTAGTGCTCTAACTTTCTAGCTGAGTGTAATAGACATAGTCATCATCATCATCATGTGCCTTACCGGTTGGCATAGGTGATCATGTCCCTCCACAATCTTCTATCTACAGTGCATCGTACCAGTTCTGTTGTTGACTGTTTTCCATGCCATGACACCAAGCTATCCAGTATTTTCTCTCTTTGTCGTCCGCGATCTCTCTTTCCTTTTATTTTGCCAGTTGTAACCAAGTATTCCAACTTTCCTCTTCTCATGATGTGTCCGAAAAATGTTGATTGCTTCTTTCTGATGTTTTTTAAGAGCTCCCTTTTTGAGACATAGTCAAAGGATTTTAAAATCCATCATTGGACTAACTAGAAGATAGATGTGTACACAACGGAAACAACTTCATTAAAAACCAGTCTTTGAGCTAATTTGTCTGAAGGTAGCTGCTGATAAATGTGAACATTATGAAAGCATGAACAAACATGTAGTTTTCAAACTGACTGAAACATCTTCAGAATGGATCTCAAAATTCATGATTTTCTCTTTAGTGCTTGCTTTAAACACACTTCCCATATTATGATCTTAGTCATTTGATCATTTTGAAATCTTGTTTTTTAATTTCTGTTTTTCATCTTTGCTGACAAAAGTTTTTTTTAATTACAATCTGGGGATTAGCTTTTTATAATCTCTTTTCATACAGTCAAGCTGTTACCAGACCACTTTCAAATTTTACTTTTCCATTTTGCTTAATTCTTCTGTGGTCCTGCATTATACCTATTCAGACTGATTCATTTGTTGATCATTTTGCAGTTTTCAAGTTGTGTGCATAGTAATCTGCAAAATTCAATACATTGTGTCAGTTTGTGAAAACAAAAACACAGTTTAAAAAATTAATCTCCAGTATTTTAAATACATTCTTTCCGGTTGTTTCCAAAATGGAGGAATTATTTTTCTTCGGCTTGGTATATAACCGTTGATCAGAGGTTTAACAAGCCGCTATCGTAAAAACGATGTTGTTAATGAAACGTAGACCTGATACAGAATACTAGCAACCCTTATGTATGCGTGTGAAAGCTGGAAAACAACAAGAGATATAGAAACAAAGTTGAACGCATTCGAAAATAAATGTCTAAGGAAAATACTTGGTATAGCGTGGAACGAATTCAAAACAAATGAGGAAATTAGAGAAATCGCCAATCAACCACTAATATCTTCAGTAATAAAGAAAAGACGATGGTCATATGTTGGGCATGTGATGAGAAGAGATAATAACCGAATAGCAAAGCAAGTCCTCATATGGGAAACAACAGGTAAGAGGAAAAGAGGAAGACCCAGACCTACGGCTCGAAAGGTCAATAGATAGATAGATTTTAAATACAGCACATCATATCTTTGAAATATGTCGTATTTGTTTGTTTAAATTCCTTTTGCTTATTTATATTTTATTTTTATTTTATTACTTTTGTTTAAGTAAACAAACGCATTTTACCCTACCTCCTTTTCTGCTTCTTTGCTTCTATTTCCTCATTTATCAATTGGACTTTCTTGTTTTAATGCTTACAACTCTTTCTTCCAGAGCTAGGATGAGGAAACGGATACAGCCCACAGAAGAACTGCCTCCTGGCTACCTCCACAGTATAGTCAACAGGATCATCAATAATGTTACCTTCATTATCAACAACCTGATCCTCAAGTTTGTTGAAGATGACATTGTTCTGTCTGTCAACATTAAGTCTGCAGAAGGCTACAGGTGACTGCTTGTTGTTAATCAGATATCTTCCTTCCAGTGCTGTCAGAGATCACACAGTCAGTACTCTACTTTGTTAGCAGTCTCATTTCAGGGCCAGCTTTTCAATTTCATTAACAGAAGACTATCAACCAACACAGAACTGGAGTCATCAGTTGCTACACATTGCAGGAATTGTTTAGGAAAGATCTGAGCACCTATGGTCATGTTTGGAGTGCAATGATGATGACCCACAAATACCTCAATAACAGCAACAGAGCTGGAAGCTTGGGCGGATGATGAAGGGGACGGACTATCCATTCCTTTGGACATCATTGGGTGAGCACCAGAAAGACAGAGAGCAAGGAAAAAAGAGGGTAGGACCTTGATCAGTTATGGTACACTCGATGATGTCAGCAACCTCAGCCATGACTCACTGAAGTTGTTCAGCACACCTGTAAGTCTTGAAGGCTATTTTTTCAGCACTTTCGTGACCTGAAATCAATCATGTATAGGTCTATAGACTCCTACAAATCCTTGAAAGTGAGGTGGTTATAAACTCCATCCATTCTTGTCCCAACAGGGTAATATTGAATGTCTGATACTATAACCGTCCTGATTAGTGTACCAGACATCCACTTGAAGATTGTATTAAATGCTACAATCATCATCATCATGTGCCATGCTGAATGTCGTAGGCAGTCATCACTATCAACAGCAAACAGTCCTTCATGCATGCCATAATTTCAGTTGGTGATCTTTTATTAGGCCATTTGGATAAGCTGTTCAATATTTTTTCTCTGGTTTTTTTCTCTGCTCTCCTTTCCATTTATTCTGCCTGTTGTTATAGTATTCTCAATGCCTTCTTTTCACATGACATGCAAATTAATGTCCAATAAATTGTAGATTATCTCTTCCTTATGATTTTGATGATATTACTGGTTTTTCTCGGAAAAAAACACGGGTTAAACATTCTTCATTTCTAATTTTTGCTATTCATGGAATTCATAGCACTCTTCTGATAAACCAGATCTCAGCTGCCTTTAATGTACTTTGTATTGTCTTGCTCATCATCCATGGCTCACTTCAATATAGAAGTATTTATATGTCTGATGTGTGTGTTTGTATATATATATATATATATATATATATATATATATATATAGATATAAGTAAGTAGTAAGGTACCCACGTCATGCCAAGTGGCGTATAGGGAATATAGTGTTAGTGACCATAAATTTTACAGACCTTCAGCACATGATTTTTTAGGGTAATGTGGTCGGTATTACGCCCGTGCTGATTTACTTTCCCAGAAAAATTCCAGTACCCATTAGGGCTGGGTGAACCCAGAAGCCGTCGGTTGGGATCGAACCCTACCTCTTGTCCTTTGTAGTCCAGTTCACTAACCACTGAGCCATTGCGGCTCCCTGTATACACACATACATAAATATTTATGTTAGCTAAAATGCTTTGCCCATATGTGTGTGTGGTTGAAACCCCTTCCATAAAATATCAGTTTTAAGAATGAGTGGAATATACTAGACTCAGGATATCTTCATCCATCTTCTTCTTTCTTCTTTTCTCATGAAAAGGTGTCATGGTTTATATCATTTGTCGTTCTTGTGCTGCTCGAATTGTCTGAATTAGTGATTTTCCTTTGTTGTTACATGTCTCTGTCACTGCATCTATCCATCTTTTTTTGGGTCTTCCTCTTGGTCTTTTTCCATGCATTCTCGAGAAGAACGCCCTTGATGGTGATTGGTGAGGATTTATTCTGATCAGGTGGCCAAACCATTTAAGTTGTTGTTCTATATATTCTTCGCAGGGTTTTGTTCCAACTATTTTTCTTATGGTTTCAATGGTTTCATTTGGTATTCTATCTCTTCTTGTGTTGTTTGTTACTTTTCTCAAGCAACGCATCTCACATGTATTGATCTTTCTTAAATGTGATTTAGAAAGGGTCCATGTTCGACTTTCAAAGCATAAAGTTGGTATGAAGATGCTATTTATCATTTGTTGTTTAGCTGGCATAGAAATGTTTGGGTGTCTTAGCAATGGTGAAAGCTGGTATGTGACAGCATTTGCTTTTTGTATTCTCATGTCAATTTCTCTGTCTAGTTTTCCATCTTCTTTGAACATTGTGCCTAAATACTTGAATTCCTCTACTTGTTTTATTTCTTTATCTTTGATCTTGATGTTTAATGGGTGTCTTAATTTGCTTATTCTTATAGCCTCTGTTTTTGCTGTGTTAATTTTCATACTGTAGTTTGTGCAGCTTTTATCTAGAGATGTTAAATGCTGTTGTAGCAGGTTTTCATCCTCATATATTAGGCATTGGTCATCTGCAAAGAGTAGCTCATTGATGTTGGAGTTTTCACCTCTATGTTATTATTTAATTTGTCCTTATTGTTGGTTGTTTCCTGATTTATTTTGTCCATATATATGATGAAGAGGAGTGGTGAGAGGACACCATCTTCATCCATAATAGACACAAAATTACCAAGATTAAAACTAAAATGCACTTTGAGATGAAAGCAAACAGCTGTGACCTGCTAATTTTTCTTTCATTAATTTATTTTATGTCAATTTGTAAGTGTGGACAAGGAATGGAACCGGGCATTTATTGACTTGACACCTGATGACCTTGCTCTGCGAAAAGTGCTGAACTTTGCAGACCTGACAGTTTGCCTGGACAAGACTAACCCCAGTGGTCACATTGAAAGTTACCAGGAGCCTGTAGCTTATCGATGTGCTGTTACCTGCAGACTGTACATGGAGTACGAGTCAACTCTGGCTAAATTTCCCAAGGCAAGTGCTGTTTCCTAAAAACCTTGTTAGTTTTTATATGTCAAATAAACATATAATGGTATTAAGCTGCTAAAGTCCTAGATAGGCGAAACAAACTACGATGTTTTGGCAAAAGCCTGTGTCAGGTACAAAATAACAGATGTTAATACAAAGACAAACACGAAAGACAGGGGCTTTGATAGTCTAGTTGGGAAAACCACCCGACTGGGTTACTGATGTTTGGACAGCCTGCCTTCAGCTCCTGTTGGAAGCAGTGTGAGTTGTACTCATGGTTGGAAAAAAATACCCCCGCGGTTGACCCAGCTGCTGGCAGAAAGGGGTACCAGGGTATTACTCTGGGAAGGTGAGGAATGCCATCTCTCATCATGAGTTTATATGCTTGAAGTGACACTATCCAAAAGTCTCTGAACACTTCTGGATAGGCAACTGGGCACATATGGGTGAAAACTCACATGCTAAGATGCCGATTTAAATCTCGCACTTTACCTCTACCTTTACACAAAAGGCAAGTACTAATCTCAAATTACAAAATGGCAGAAGAGGAATAATGTCCAGGACCTATGTGCCTGTTATATAAGGCCACCATTATTGTATTTAGACAGTAGTGTGTTAGGTGCTTAAGCCAATTATTTTCATCATGCAAGATATCAGCACAGTGCCTAGGGTAATTATAGGAAGGTGGTAGGAGATTCATTATTTTTTAAATTTACAGTATATTTGTATATATAGCACAAAATCCAAATTGGTCAAGACAATTGATGATTATCATACCATAGTTACAATCTCCTTGCCTCTATGAAGACACACAATTTGAGCTGGCATTGTCATGTAACATCCTCATAAGATCTAACAAAACTATTGAGCAGGAAATTGTGAAAGGAGTCAGATACAAAGGTAGCAAAAGAAATAACTGCGGTTGTGTAAAGGAATAGGTGGATTTTGACTTTGTCAAATCAAAGACAATAGAGAGAGAGAGTGAGTGAGAGAAACATCCATGTGCAGCCAGATTTTCCCAATTACTTTCACTGATAGAGAATTCCCTCACGAAAGCCCTGCAAACATCCCTGTATCTCAGCATTAGTCTGCCCTTTGGTCTCTTTCCATCCTTAAGTTTGCCATACTATATATACACACACATACACATATATATATACACACACACACATACACACATCTACCAGGCATATACACAAACTGCAAACACTCAAGCACACGAACATATACATACACCATTAACTCTCTGCTCTACATATAACATTCAATTTTGTTGTTGTTTGCACATTTGCACATTAATGAAACCATTTTTAACCATTTCAATTTCTGCAGGTGACAAGGTTCAACCTGTACTGTGATACTCTCAACCTATCCCTCACAGACACTCAACTTCCAATGTTGATTCATCTCATTGAGTTGTGTATAGCATTGTATTATGGCACCATCAACATTCCAACATCAACTTCAACCAGTGAAGCACTGGAATCCAGACCCTTACAGCATGATAGTGATTCAACAGATACCTTGGACACGGGTAGGTTTACATAATTACCAGGATAAAAACATTCATAAAGAATAGAGGTTGAGGTTCCTTGCAGTGCCTGGGTTATAGTGGTCAGTGACTCATAGCTGACTGCTTGACTGTGGTCAGTAAACCAGAACTGATAAAGATCATAATCTACCTCCTAAAATGGGTCTGAAAATGGATTTGCCAGTCTGGTCTGGCAAGTGATTAGGGATGAAAGACTCAAGTTAACTAGACCCACACAACGCAATGCATCTAGACCCACACAATACAATGCATCTACACCTACACAACACAATGCATCTCCACCCACTCAACAAAATGCATCTACACCCACACAACACAATTCATCTACACCCCAATTCATCTACACCCACACAACACAATTCATCTACACCCACACAACACAATGCATCTAAACCCACACAACACAATTCCTCTACACCCACACAACACAATGCATCTACACCCACACAACACAATTCATCTACACCCCAATTCATCTACACCCACACAACACAATGCATCTACACCCACACAACACAATTCATCTAAACCCACACAACACAATGCATCTAAACCCACACAACACAATTCCTCTACACCCACACAACACAATGCATCTACACCCACACAACACAATGCATCTATGCCCATTTAATGTTCTTCTTTTGGGTGCAGACAGTGAGGAAGAGTAATCATTGAGCAAGCACAGAAGGCAAAGAAAGGGAATAATATTCAAAAATAAGCATTTTGTGGTGTTTTAACTAGAGAAATCACTACCAATATAAAATGTGTTAAATGAATGACAGTCAAAGACTGAAAGATGAGATCAGAAATGAAAAACTGAGATAAATGCTAGGAATAATTCCTATCATAGAATACCATAAAGAAAGAACAGATTAAATAGTTTGGCATTGTGATGTGATAAAAAGACCAAAACACAACACAGCAAGCCTTTAATAAATGTTGCGAGTAACCAGATTCAAGGACTGACTACGAAAAAGATGGATTGATGGAATACTAGATACAATAGGAAACATAACAGCAGCAGAGACCAACAGAAGAGCAAAAGACTGTACATTATATCTCCCCTTGATGCTGAAAGGCAAATGAGGAAGGAAAGAAGAAGAAGAGAACAAACTCAACCTGCATTAGAAAATCATTGTTTTAAGAATGAAATACCACTTTAAGTGACAGTCTTTTTTTTTCAAACCAAATTAATTATCTTCTTCTTTCCCTTTGTTACAAATTAGCATGCCAGTCAGTGGCTTATATGCTTCATGATTTCTTGTAAGACAATGGATTTCCTCCATGCATTGTCGCTGGTCATATTTTGAAATGCATACAAAGTCTGGCTCATACTGTTCATCACTAATTCTGCTGTTCTCTGTCAGATTATTCTTGATTTACTTTGCTTTTATCTTACCACTGAAGTTCAATTTTTGGGGCATGTTAAAAGACACAACAGCCTACTAAAAGTAATATTGGAAGGGAAAATACAAGGTAAAAGAGGCAGAGGCAGACCAAGACTAACATGGACGAGTAACATCAAAGATGGACAAGTCAATCTATGACAGTCTGCACCATCAAAGCAAGAGACAGAAGAATGGCGATCCATGGTAGCCAACCTTCGTTGTGGAGAAGGCACTCGATGATGATGATGATGAAAAGTCACTTAATCTTTATATGGTTTTCAAGCTGTGGTGAATTTGGCGATGTTTGTTTGTATTCAAATATAATAATACACAAGTTTATTTTATAGCTGTACTGGTATAAAACATAATAAACCAGGATGTTTACAACTTTATCAGCACACTAAACAAAGCAAACAAGAAAAAACACAACAATTAATTACTTCCAAATACAAAAATGGTAAAGGCTGTTTGGCCTTGGTAGGCCTAGTTGGGAAAACCACCTGACTGGGCTACCAATGTTCGGACAACCTGTGTTCAATTCCCGCTGGAAGCAGTGTGAATTGTAAAAAAAAGTGGTTGGAAAAAAAATACACCCGCGATTGACCCAGCCGCTGGCAGAAATGGGTACCAGGGTAGTACTCGATGCTTGAAACGACACTATCCAGAAGTCTCCGAACATTTCTGGATAGGCGGCCGAGCACATATGGGTGAACACTCACATGCTAAGATGCCGATTCAAGTTTCGTACTTTAACTTTACTTTACAAAAATGGTAGTTATATGAATTTTAAAAATTAATTAAATTTCTTATTTGTGTGTAATTAATTGTTTTGATTTTTTCTTATTTGCTTTTTTAGTGTACCGATAAAGACTTGGGTCAAAACATTTTTCTTTTCTGTGCCAATTTTAATTTGTAAATCTGTGTATTATTATTTTTTGCTTGTTGATTCAGCTTTATTGCGATTTGACATTTTTGTATAATTAGACATTATATATTTTCAGGCTTATTCCTGATGTTTGTTTATCATTATAGAACTTTAGCGACATAGAACATGGCTTGGTGACATATATATTGTGATTAACTCTTTCCCTTTCTGGTTATTTTGCTGGTTTGAGCTGAATTATCTCACTTAGATTTCTGAAAACCAATGTATAAATTCTGTAAAAATGATTGTTTTTAAATATATCATATCATATATCAAATTATATATATATCTATCTATCTATTGACCTTTCGAGCTGTAGCCGGCCCATAGGGCATAGATACAGATACTTCATCTCCTATCTGAATTTTTGTTCAAGCAGTTTTCTTTTAAAGACATTTTATCAAATCTCGCCACTTTTCTCTGTTCTGTGCAAGCAGCTTTATCTCGTTGAGGGAGCTGATTCCTACTGCTCTTGCCTCTCTCATCAATGTTCTTCTCAGTGTCTCTCTGGGTCTTCCTCTTTTCCTCTTACCTGTTGTTTCCCACATGAGGGCTTGCTTTGCTATTCGGGTATTATCTCTTCTCATCACATGTCCAACATGTGACCATCATCTTTTCTATATTACTGAAGATATTAGGGTTGATTGGCGATTTCTCTAATTTCCTCGTTTGTTTTGAATTCATTATTTATATACAGTCGAACCTGTCTAAGGCGACCATTCACGGGACTTTCAAAACTGGTCCCATAGGACAGGTGGTCCTGCCTCACAGGTTTCACATAATAAATAGAGCGATAAAAAAATTTTTATCCTAAGCACTATGAAAACTAACCTGCAAATCAGCGTAATCCATGAGTAGAACATAGTGCACATGTCGGTCTACAATAGCCACTGGTTGGACACTTTTTCATAAAACACGATAGTTAAACACACAAAAATATTTTGTCGAATCACTGATATTCGTTCTTCCAGCGTTAATGCTTTTGGTTTTACACTTTTGACACTGGCCATTTCCTATATTGTGTGTAACACTTTTAAAATCCACAAAAATAATTCACTGAGATACTGTACATGTACGTGAATACACTCTAAGCGGGCAATGACTAATTCTTTAGTTAATTCCTGTAATTTATACGGGCCACGCAATGGTCTACTCTGGTCTAGACGGAACCGCGAAGTGATGTCACTTCACGAATCATAGATCTGCGTCTGCCGTGTTTCTCACACCAGTATTGACTGATAAACGTAACACGTCCCACTGTAATCTGGGACTCACTAAATACGGGAAAACTTCGACACCTGTGTCGATCGTTTATGGCTCCCAGCGAGACGGAGGAGGACTGGCTGGTCAGTGTATCGTTATCTCGGTCTATTACCCGCGTGTCGTAAACGGGATAAATAACATTGGCGGCGGTTAATTAGCCTGGTCTCTGGTCGCGTCATACGGTGAGCGCCGTAATCAGTGTTAGCATATAGTAAAAAACTCGGGGAAATTGTAGACCCGGTCCTATAACCAGGGAAACGCTTTAAACAGGTGGTCCTAAGACCAGGTTCGACTGTATATCACATAATGGAAATATTTGTATGACATGAAATCATCTTGATAAGAATTTAAAATTTGAAGAGAAAGAGGAAAATGATGACTGAAAAATTGACAGACATCTTGATCACAAAACAATGAAATGTAATAATGTAAACATACTATTATTATAAAAAATTAGTTTACTTACATTTCATGCTGTTGTAGTCTTTTAATCCTTAATTACGATATCGTATTAAAAATTAACAGAATCAAAACACAAATTCCTGAAAATTTGCCGTTTTTGCCATGTTCAAACCTCTCTCCCACCTCCCCCCCTTCCCAAGACAAGACAAGAATGACTTGTCAACCAAATTAAACTGCCATAATAATTTAATTTTAAGTGTTGTCTTATTTGACTGCCACCCAGAGATGGACCCAAATTTTGATCAAGGCTGGGTATCCTGGGCATGGTCTTATGTACCTCAGATTTTACCAACAGAAGAGGAAGAAGCAGAAAATGAGAAACAATTGACAGAGCAAGGCAGAAGAGGGAGGCCAGTTCCTCATATTTTGTCACTTGGCTTCTATATCCACCAGGGCACAATTCTCTTTAAGGTTTGACTTTTCAGCAGTTTTTTTTATCAGAAAGTTATGTTTTTTATAATATTGTTTAATATTACACGACATGCGCTATTTTTGGAATCCCTAAAAGAGAAGACAAATGTAAAGGTCAAAATATAATTGTAGAAGACAGGTGGAAGTGGAGATGAAGAAGACTAGGAAGATATGGAGTAACTTTAGGATGGCTTAGGAAGTGTTTGTTGTAGTATGGCTTAGGAAGTGTTTGTTGTAGGATGGCTTAGGAAGTGTTTGTTGTAGTATGGCTTAGGAAGTGTTTGTTGTAGGATGGCTTAGGAAGTGTTTGTTGTAGTATGGCTTAGGAAGTGTTTGTTGTAGGATGGCTTAGGAAGTGTTTGTTGTAGTATGGCTTAGGAAGTGTTTGTTGTAGGATGGCTTAGGAAGTGTTTGTTGAAGACTTAAGCTTCATCTTGATCTTGATCATTCCAGTGCCACTAGACGCAGCATAGTGCTCATAGTGTTTTTCACCATCCATCTCTATTCTTGGTGAGATATTTGATCCTATCTAGTGAGTCTATGCCTGCAACTGTGCTTCTCTTGTAGGTGTTATTTTTAGTGTCTCTCTAGGTCTTCCTCTTTTCAGTATCCCGATGTTTCCCATAGAAGAGCCTGTTTTGGAAATCTCTTGTTGTCTCTTTTCAACATGTCTAACATATGCCCATCTTCTCTTCTTAATGGTAGATGAAATCATTGGTTGCACGGCCATTCTCTTATCTCTATATTAGTCTTTAATTCATTCCATTGTACTCAGAGTATTTTTCTTCGGCATTTGTCTTCAAAAGCATTTAGTTTTCTTTCAATCTCTTTCATTGTTTTCCAGCTTTCACATGCTCCATAGGAGTTAAAAAAAAGAAGAAGAGTTTGAAAATGACTTTTGATAATCACTTTGACCACTCAAATATCTGAGATGCTAAAGCACTGTTGTATAATTCTTGGTCTTTTGGAGCGTATTGTTGCTAACTCACTCTAATACAATAAAGAGTGTGGATACTACAAGATATGAGGGGAAAAAAAAGAATAAATAACGTCATCCAGAAGCTATCACATTGCAAGTATGTACCTGAGTGACAAAGCTGATATACAATTAAAGAGACCATCAGTGGATTCAATAACCAAGAAATGCATTGCCTAATTATTTAGTGATGTTTAGCACTGTTCACAATGTTATAAAAGTAAAATAAAAAGCCCCATCACGCCTAGTGGCGTATAGGGAATATGGTGTTAGTGGCCATAATTTTTACAGACCTTCGTCACATGATTTTTGGGGTAATGTGGTTAGTATTACATCTGTGCCACTTTACTTTCCCAGAAAAAAAAATCCAGTACCCATTTAAGGCTGGGTGAACCCTGAAGGCGTTATTCAGGATTTAACCCTACCTCCTGTCCTTTGTAGTCCAGTTCACTGAGCTATCGCATCTCCCTTTTTAATATTATATTCAATATTAATGTTAGACATCAAGTTTAGATGATAGTGGGATTGACATTTCCCTTAACATTCATATTTTGTATTAAATTCTCTTATTGTACATTATATAGTTGTATAGTTTTATTGTGTCCATGATAACCCATCATGATCAAATAACATGAGTAGTAGTACTATTTAGGGAGCC
Source organism: Megaustenia siamemsis (assembly GCA_032433765.1). Taxonomy (NCBI): domain Eukaryota; kingdom Metazoa; phylum Mollusca; class Gastropoda; order Stylommatophora; family Ariophantidae; genus Megaustenia; species Megaustenia siamemsis. Next base: position 54,466,677 of record JAVIAB010000041.1, on the reverse strand, counting down.
GCGATAGCTCTGTGGTTAGTGAACTGGACTACAAAGGACAAGGGGTAGGGTTCGATCCCAACCAACGGCTTCTGGGTTCACCCAGCCTTAAATAGGTACCAGATTTTTTTTCTGGGAAAGTAAAGCGGCACGGACGTAATACCGACCACATTACCCCAGAAATCATGTGCTGAAGGTCGGTAAAATATAGGGTCACTAATACCATATTTCCCTATACGCCACTTGGAGTGACGGGGGTACTTTACTTTTTTTTTTTTTTAGTAGTACTATTCACAGACTATATTTCAATGAAACTGATTCAACACATTTGGCACTGCAGGACTAGTGTGTATCATGATACAGTATGAGCACATGCAGAAATAATTCATTTCTTCAAGTCGGTAGTTTAGTTAGCAGTCAACATACAAGTCCTGAGCTTCAGGGAGCCTAGGTTTGCATAGATGGGAAAATGAGCACAGTAGCTACCACCATTTGGACAACCTGTGTTCGATTCCTGCTGGAATGTTGTAAATTGTGCTTGTGGTTGGAAAAAAAAAGATACTCCCGTGGTCGACCCAGCAACTCGGGAATAAATTGTATTTATGTACTTTCCTATAAAGGCAAGTATCTCCCAGTAGGGCTGAATACTTGTGTTGCAGATAAACATTTATAGGACGAAACTGCATGAATAGTAGTTTCCAGTGGTTTTCTGAGAAATACAGTTTATTCCCGAGCTGTGATCGTAACCCTGCATGAAAGACATCGTCCATTATAGCTAATTTTTTAGTTAGCTGAGTGACAGTGTTCCTTAGCGTTCGACTTCTCGTGGTAAGGCGCAGTGCCAAGGAGTACGGTTTCCATACTGCTTTGGACCATATATTGTTCTTTGTTTTTTTCTATTGTTGTTTATTTTTCACTTTTTCTGAGTGCTGTAAAACTGACCTCTTCCTCCTATGATTCACATCTCATATCTTTCCTCTACTTCACCGAACCCACTCAGAGAATAACAGGGCAGTCCTCCCCTACACCAATGAGTAAACATCAGTCTGAGGTGTAAAACTGATTTTGCTAACTACTAATATCTGATTTCACTTTCATTCACATCATCATCATCATGTACCATACTAGTTGGCGTAGAGGATCATGTCCTTCCACAATCTTCTATACACGGTGCATCATATCAATTCTGTTGTTCACTGTTTTCCATGCCATGACACCAAGCTATCCAGTATTTTCTCTCTTTGTCATCCACAATCTCTCTTTCCCTGTATTTTGCCAGTTGTAACCAAGTATTACAACTTTCCTCTTCTCATGATGTGGATTGTTAACTGTCCAGGGAACTTTTAGCATTCTTCTGAGAAATCCCATCTCTGTGGCCTCTAATCGTCTTTTCATATTTTTGTTTACTGTCCATGATTCACTTCCATAGGTTAGAATTGGCTCCAAATAGCGCCGATGAACTCTCTTTCTCACGTTTATTAACGTAAATTTGTTGCATAAGACGTTTTTCATTTTCTGAAATGCTATTTTGACCTGAACTATTCTGCTTTTTATTTCTGTCTATTTCATTCACAGCTCACAGAAAAGTCCAGACAGACAACAGATCTTCCTCATAAGAAAATCCACTTTCATCCCTTTCTGAAGCTGAGTGTGGAAGGTCTTGGGATAGAGGTGTTGCTTCAGGGCATCATATTCTGTGATATCCAGTGTGGATTCACATCATTCAAGCTCTCCACATGTGGCAGCTGTATTTGTGGTATTCCTGATGAAAAAGTGGCCAGGGTGAGTTCAGCATGTTGTAACTGAGTTGTTTACTCTTTATGATATTGTTTTATTTTGTTATTCACCTTATTTATCACGGAGGAGTGTGTTTGGTTGAGTAATGTTTTATTTAGTTTTTTTGTTCGCTTTTTGTATAGATTAGTTATTATTGGTATAGATTAAAGACAAGTGGAACAATATTAAAACAGGTAAATGAATTTAAATATATATGGGAACAATGTTAACCTCAGATGGTAGATGTACAATGGAGGATAGATGCAGAATGGCTCTGGCAAAAGCAACTTTTCAAACAATCAGGAATCTACTGTGCAATCCATTTTTGACAATAGAAACAAGAAAAAGAGTTCTTAAATGGTATGTAGAACCAGTCTTAGCATATGGATGTGAATTATGGACAATGGGACAACAGACAAGAAAATCACTGCAGGCTGTAGAAATGTGGTTTTACAGAAGAATGTTGAGAACACCAGCTAAGAAGAGTAATGAAAATGTTCTGAAAGAGGTCAAAGCAAAAAGAGAGCTAATTTCCAACATTAGGAAGAAACAATCATCATTTTTTGGCCATGTAAAGAGAAAGGAACATCTGAGTAAATTGTGACAACTGGGAAAGCGATGAAGTGATAGAGGGAAGCAAAGAGAAAAGATATCAGACAGCTTAACAGAATAGATTGGCAGAAGGTCAACAGCAGAAATGATAAATAACTGTCGAGATCGAAAGTTGTGGAGAGACATGATCACCTACGCCAGCAGGCATGGTACTTGATGGTGATGATGATGATAGATTAGTTGCTCTTTATATAGTGATTAGTTGCTCTATGTATAGTATTTAGTTGCTCTCTTTATGGTTTAGTAACTCTCTGTATAGTGTTTAGTTACTTTCTGTATAGTTTAGTTTCTCTTGTATAATTTAGTAACTCTGTATAGTGTTTAGTTACTTTCTGTATAGTTTAGTTTCTCTTGTATAATTTAGTAGCTCTCTGTGTAGTGTTTAGTTACTTTCTGTATAGTTTAGTTTCTCTTGTATAATTTAGTAGCTCTATGTATAGTGTTTAGTTACTTTCTGTATAGTTTAGTTTCTCTTGTATAATTTAGTAGCTCTAAGTATAGTGTTTAGTTGCTCTCTTTATGGTTTAGTAACTCTCTGTATAGTGTTTAGTTACTTTCTGTATAGTTTAGTTTCTCTTGTATAATTTAGTAGCTCTCTGTATAGTGTTTAGTTGCTTTCTGTATAGTTTAGTTTCTCTTGTATAATTTAGTAGCTCTCTGTATAGTGTTTAGTTTCTCTTGTATAATTTAGTAGCTCTTTGTATAGTGTTTAGTTGCTTTCTGTAGTTTAATAGCTCTCTGTATAGTGTTTAGTTCCTTTCTGTGTAGTGTTTAGTTGCTCTCTGTAGTTTAGTTGCCCTCTGTAGTTTTGTAGCTACCACTACCTCACAGTTTAATAGATTTTGAAGCTGAAACACCAGCAGCAGAATTAGATGTAAATTTAGATGACTTCACCTTGAGTGAAATAGAAACCACCTTAAAGCTAATGACCAATAACAAGGCTGCTGGAGAGGATAAGTTAACAGCTGAGATCCTCAAGGCAATTGATAGCCATAATTTAATACATCTCCAAAAAATGTTCAACATCATTTGGAAAACAGAGAAGACGCCTCATAAATGGAAAAAAGGAATCATTGTTAAGATCCCAAAAAGGGCAATCTTAGAGATTGTAACAATTGGAGAGGCGTGACACTTTTGTCAGTTGCCTCAAAATTATTCTGTAAAATCATCCTAAATAGAATAAAGGATTCAATAGATACAGTAATGCGTGAAGAACAGGCTGGGTTTAGAAAAGGGAGAAGCTGTCTTGACCACATTTTCACTCTACGACTTATATTGGAGGAACACATTGAAAAGCAAAAACCTTTTGTACTTAACTTCATCGACTTCAAAAAAGCATTTGATAGTATTCATAGAGATTCTTTGTGGAAAATTCTGAAGCAATATGGCTTACCATCAAAAATCATAAATATTATCAAAGACATGTATGATGGTTACACATGTGCAGTTCGAACAGAGGAAGGACTGAGCGAATGTTTCCCAATAGAAACTGGGGTTAAACAAGGATGTATTTTATCGCCCTTGTTATTTGGAATTGTTATGGACTTCATAATGAAGAAATGCTGCACTGGTAATAAAGGCATCGAATGGATACAAGGAGACCATTTGGAGGACCTGGACTTTGCTGATGACATAGTTCTCATCAGCAATCAGATAAAAACGATGCAGGAAAACACAAATGAACTATCATCAATAGCCAGCAAAATTGGGCTTGAGGTCAATCATGAAAAGACTAAAGTCATGAAAAGTTTAATTCCAACAAGTGACAAAATATACATGGAAAACAAACCAGTAGAAGAGATCGATCACTTCATCTATCTTGGAAGTCACATTGATCGAGAAGGGGATACGAGCAAAGAAATTAGAATCAGACTGGCTAAAGCAGCAATGTCTTTCAGAAGCCTTGAAAAGTTGTGGAAATCAAAACTCATTAGCACAAACACAAAACTTAGGCTATTCAAAGCAAATGTACTATCAACCCTTACGTATGCGTGTGAAAGCTGGAAAACAACAAGAGATATAGAAACAAAGTTGAACGCATTCGAAAATAAATGTCTAAGGAAAATACTTGGTATAGAATGGAACGAATTCAAAACAAACGAGGAAATTAGAGAAATCGCCAATCAACCACTAATATCTTCAGTAATAAAGAAAAGACGATGGTCATACGTTGGACATGTGATGAGAAGAGATAATAATCGAATAGCAAAGCAAGCCCTCATATGGGAAACAACAGGTAAAAGAAAAAGAGGAAGACCCAGGGAGACACTGAGAAGAACATTGATGAGAGAGGCAAGAGCAGCAGGAATCGGCTCCCTCAATGAGATAGAACTGCTTGCACAGAACAGAGACAGATGGCGAGATTTGATAAAATATCTTTAAAAGAAAACTGCTAGAACAAAAATTCATATAGGAGAAGGTGTATCTTGGTCTACGCCCTATGGGCCGGTTACGGCTCGAAAGGTCAATAGATAGATAGATAGTAGTTTTGTAGCTCTCTCTATATTGTTTAGTTGCTTTCTGTATAGTGTTTATTTGCTTTCTGTAGTCTAGTAGCTCTCTGTATAATGTTTAGTTTCTTTCTGTGTAGTGTTTAGTTGCTCTCTGTAGTTTAGTTACCCTCTGTAGTTTTGTAGCTCTCTGTATAGTAAAGTTGCTTTCTGTACAGTTTTGTTGCTCACTGTATTGCTCAACTGCTTTCTATATAGTTTAGTTGCTTTCTGTAAAGTTTAGTTGATCTCTGCATAGTTTATTACACTCTGTATAGTTTAGTAGCTCTCTGTACCTTGTTTAGTTGCTATCTGTACAGTATAGATAATATATGTATGTAAAGATTTGCTAAAATCTAGAAAATGGCCTTTCTAATTGATTGTCAATAATATGATTTGACTCCCTTTCATTTATTTTATGTAAGTAAAAAAAAAAGTAAAGTACCACCGTCACGCCAAGTGGCGTATAGGGAAATATGGTGTTAGTATATATTTTACAGAGACATTTTACACATGATTTTTGGGATAATGTGGTCGGTATTACGCCCGTGCTGCTTTACTTTCCCAGAAAAAAATCCGGTACTCATTAATGGCTGGGTGAACCCGGAAACCGTCGGTTGGGATTGATCCCTACCCCTTGTCCTTTGTAGTCCAGTTCACTAACCACTGAGCTATCGCAGCTATTTATTTTATGTAGGAGGTGTATATCTTTTTTGCAGTTGTTCTAATGATGAGAATGTTGTCTACGGTTAAATGTGTTGGAAGATACTGGTATGTCCATTAGTTGGGAGCATTGTAGCAGTTGGGGTTTCATTGTTCCCATATGGAGGCTGCGGTGCTGCAATTTAATTTGTGAGCGGTTAAGGCAAAGAAATACAAATGAATGCATAAATAAATGCGAAGCTGCAGTAAAGTTAAATGTGAGGGAGAATTGAAAAAAAAAATGGTATGGTAAAAGCTTTACGTAATTGATATACAACGCAAATTTGAACGACGTTTCGGCTCAATAGGCCTTCAGCAGGAACAAACAAGCACACACAAATATATAAATAAAGAAAACTAACCCTACATAGCTAACAATCATCATTTTTTTGTTAGGTATGTAGGGTTAGTTTTATTTATTTATATATTTGTGTGTGTGTTGTTTGTTTGTTTCTTCCTACTGAAGGCCTATTGAGTCGAAACATTGTTCAAATTGGTGTCGTCTATCAAATTAGTTTGTGCAAGTTTTTTTTTAGTCTGTTTAAAGGTGTTGTTATAAGTTGGGTATTGTCAAGGAAGCAGCAATTTAAACTGTGATCTGTTATTAAATTGTTAATTATATCAAAAGACCATTTCTACAAGGAACTGTGAAAGGAGGGAGAAGGAAAGGTAGGCATAGAAAGAGATGGGATTATAACATCAAAGAATGGACAGGTCTCGACTTTGCCTAGTTCGAAAGAGTGAAAATAGAGAGACTGACATAGTCGTTTAGTAGTGGCACAACAACCTCCTGGGTTAAGGCACGAAAAAGAAAATAGATTGAGATGATGATTTGCTGAAAGTAAACATCAATATGGAGTTTCAGATGACATTGAATATGACACAATATTTACATGAGATTTTGAACAAGTTATAATTGTTTAAGATGGAAGTTCAGTGTGAAGATATGGAAGTTTCATTTCTTTTGTAAACAGAACTATGGGAAATGGTTTGGTTAGTCAATCTGATTTAGAATAATTAAAAATTCATCGCCTCTGAAGTTTCCCTCTATAATAATATTCATTTATTATTATTTGTCTCCACTAAAAATTCATCATCAGCATGTGTGTCATTTTCAGTTTCTAGCTAGAGCGTGTCTGCTTTGTGCACTTTTGTATAGTAGCACAGCAACATTTGTTTTGTATTCTGGGGATTAGAGTTCAAGGGTTAAAGTTAAGAAAATAAAAGTAAATGGTGTATGTCATGTTTTGTGACATTTTGGGAATATGGTTTTAAAGCCCATATTTTTCCTTGACCATCAGCACATGTGGGAATGAATTGGCTAGTATCATGGTAGGCTGGATTCCAGGCTGTGTAAATTTATCATGCTTGTCAGAATCTCTTTGAGATTCTCAGTATTTCAAGGAGAAGATTGAAGCACCTATGGGTATGTCCGGAGTACAATGATAATGATCCTAACATAATGTTAAATAGTTGTACTTTTCCTGAGATAATCTTAGGCTTAGGTATCAATTTTCAAAGGCTGAGTGAGAATCAAATTGTGGCAGTTTAAAAAAAAAATTGCCATTGTTGGGAATTGAGTTTAGACCATCTGGTCAGTGGATGAGTGTGCTAAAAAAAAACTTTGTCATAGAGACTGCAAAGGGTTAGAGTATCTTGTCATAATTAATAATTCAAACTTTTTGCAGTGCAACACACTACTCTCTGGTGGAGAGCCTCTGGAGAGTAAAGCTAGTTTGACCTACATCACCAACTCTCTATTTGATGAGATGTCTTGGGAAAACAGGGATAAAAGGTCACAGCATATTGTGGATGGGGAAGAGCATAGGCAGGTCTACACAGAGCAGCAGGCCTTGCAGCGATTTGGAGCATTCTGGGTTGACAGTTTGTACACTTTTGAGAAATCAGAAAAATTGGGAGGTAAGAGTTACTGTTCCTGCTCACTGATATGTAAATATTTTTGTGATGATGATTATATAATGAAAATCAACATCAACAAAACAGAAGTCATGAGTGTCGCCAAAAATAAACAGAACATCAACATAACTATAGAAGGCAGGCAACTAAAATAAGTAGAGGAATTCAAATACCTAGGAAGTTTAGTGACAACCGATAATTCACAAACAGCAGAGATAGAATCAAGTTGCAACAAAGCTTGTCAAATCATTGGACAGTTATCACCACTATTGTCCAACAAGGAAATAACTCTGGAGGCAAAATGAGCACTATACACTACAATCTTCATCCAAACATTGTGCTACCAATGCCAGACCTGAACCCTAGATGCAAGGACAATAAGAAAAATAACCTCTACTGAGATGAAATGCGTCAGACAAATGACAGGAAACAGTCTGAGAGATAAGATCAGAAATGAAGAACTGAGAAAAAAAGCTAGAAATATCCCCCGCCATAGAATATATAAAGAAACAACAGATAAAATGGTTTGGTCATGTGACAAGGCAGAAAGATCAAAACACAACAAAATGAGCCTTCAATAAACATTGTGGGAATACCAGACCCAAGGGTTGACCACAAAAAAGATGGATCGATGGAATATTAGAATCACTAGGAAACATAACAGCAACAGAGGCAAACAGAAGGACAAGAGACCTCAAATTGTATCTCCCCTCGACGCTGAAAGGCAAATGAGGAAGGAAAGAAGAAGATTATATAGCATCATGGAATTATAGTTGGGATATTATGAGAATGCCTACTGTCTTGTGGTTGTGGTCTGTCTAGAATAAATAATGAGTGAAGCACGCAGTGATCACGCTTATAGAGTGAGTGTCCAGAGATAGAACATCTTGAACCTTCATTTTGCAGGGAAAGTATAAGCCCCTATGACCTGCAGTTGCAATAACAGGGTTGGTGCACTATCACCTAGCAGTTCTACCTCTTCGTGGTCTCCCCCAATAATAGTCTGTGTCAAAACAAGCTGGCTAACAGAAGCTAGGATCACTGTGTTCCCTGTAGTGGTGGCTGTTATTGATATAGAGGACCCAGTATTGCACAAGGGTTGGTCAATAAGTTTTGTATTTTATTAAGAAATTGTTATGCTAGATAGGAATGCTATGTTTCATTGTGAAGATATACTATTGGTTATTTTATTACTGAACAGCAGAGTTGGTTTGGAGCCTGATTTTTAGGAGTTCTACAATTAGGGCATCAGGAAAGTTAGAAAAGATAGGAGAAGTGTTTTGCCTTGTGGGGTGAATATAGAGGTGGAAAATTCACAATTGCCTTGACTCCTCATGCTTAAGTACAAAACATTAAGACTGACTCATGATTCTGCTTGATACACTACTATCTCAGTTCCTGTTAATTTCTCTTTAACATGGCACCCTATGCCTGCTATGCACTTGCAGGAAATTTCAACCTATAGTGTGTCTTTACAATAATATATAATAATCCAGTCTACAGAGGGCTGGGTACTGCGGAAGCCAACTGAGAGTATTACACAACAGGTCCTTTTTTGGAATCCCCAGGGGAAAAGACAAAGAGGAAGACCAAGAAATTCTTGGAGAAGACAGACAGAAGCAGAGATGAAGATGATGGGGAAGACATGGAATGATCTTAAAAGAATGGCAAGAAACAGAATGACTTGGAAAGTGTTTGTTGAAGACCTATGCTCCACATGGAGCTGAACGGTAGAAGAAGAAGAAGACAGAGGGCTGGGTGGTCTAGAGGTAAGGTGCCAGCCTCTGAACAAGAAGGTTCTAGGTTCAAACCACATCACAGGTTGGTGGGAACTTTACACTTTGAATCCATGGTTTTATTGTGGCTTTATCCTCCCCCAATCTCTGAGTAATGAGATCCAATATCTAGTCCTCTTGGAAACAGAAATAAAAGAGATCTCATGTACATTCTGCAAATGTAAAGAACCCGTGGCAGTTGGAAATGGAATGAGTAGGTTAAAATTGGCTACTGTCCTAGTAATATTGATGGGAAGAAATACAGTACCTAGAAAGTCTGATTTCTGTTTGTAGAACTAGGGACATCTGAGCATACAACAGCTTGTGTGGAATACAAGGAACAAATGATATTGCTGAATGCAGTCCCGCTGCACTTCATTTGAGATGAAAGCTGACACATGCAAACAAACAAACAAAAATTCCTGTCTGCCGTAACAATTTCTTAGTAAAGCGTAAAACTTCACGATCCGACATTGTACTAATGAATAAAATTAAACAATCGCAATGGAAGATGGCATAGATCATTATCTAGTAGAGAATAAAATTAATGTCTAACAATAACAATGCCATGAAAATGAATATCATATTACAAGTATGAACTTTGAAAACATACAATTAAATTATCATCCGTAAGGATAGTTTAATGATGGTTAAAAAATCATAATAAATACTAGAGTAGGGCAGATAGTAAACCATTAGCAAGAGCTAATTATTAGCTCCAAACTGACAAGAATTAGGTTAAACAAACCAATCAACAAAAGTTTCTGCTTGCAAAACATGGTCTCTAAATGCAGAACTGGGAAGTACAGGTTATGGAAGGAAATGAAGTGTCACACTAAGATTCTAGATATGTAAAACCATTGGTTAAAACATAGGCCTACATGAAGAGTTCCTTACAATGGTAAGGAAGAAGGAATTAATTATGTTGTAATAGGTGCAGACATGTCACAGGTCGTGAGTTGTGTTTTTCAAGGTGCAGACATGTCACAGATTGTGAGTTGTGTTTTTCAAGGTGCAGACATCTCACAGGTCATGAGTTGTATTTTTCAAGGTGCAGACATGTCACAGGTCGTGAGTTGTGTTTTTCAAGGTGCAGACATGTCACAGGTCATGAGTTGTGTTTTTCAAGGTGCAGACATGTCACAGGTCATGAGTTGTGTTTTTCAAGGTGCAGACATGTCACAAGTCGTGAGTTATGTTTTTCAAGGTGCAGACATGTCACAGGTCGTGAGTTGTGTTTTTCAAGGTGCAGACCACAGGTCGTGAGTTGTGTTTTTCAAGGTGCAGACATGTCACAGGTCGTGAGCTGTGCGTTTCATCCAGATGGTGTTTCTATATTCAGATTGCTTATGATGAATGATGATATCGTATGACAAAGGGAAGTTCAGCTGTGTTCACTTTCAGTGCTGATACGCCTTATGTCTTTTGACATGTGCTGTGTTTGCTATGATTGGGACTGCAGCTGCATTTCTTTGTTTAGATATTCGATGATATGTTAATTTGGATGATTCCACTGGCACTGGTGATTGAGAAATTATGGATTTTTTTTCATTCACTGGTGATGCCGGGGCCTTCAAATAACTATAACTATGTCACAAGATTGAATGACCTTGCCAATATCATAGAACAGGGAACAGTGCAATGTGAAAGGTGCAGAGCTAGAAAGTAGTGAAAGTTGATTGATTGTATCATAGACTGGATGGGAAATACATTAGAATAAATGTGGAAACTGGAACACAAGCAGTAGGAGTTTATCTCTTTGTATCTGTTGTTTCTTCACAGCTTTACACTCTCCCAGTCTCTGCGTTGTGAGATGTCTAGACATTTTGTGTGAGGGTAGAAAAACTGGAGGTCTTGTGTGTGCTCTCTACAAGTTAAAAGAACTCTTTACAGTTAAAAATGTAAAAGAGTAGACTATAATGGCCTACTAAAAAATGGCCTAAAATGGTCAAGCAATTTACCTGCACTGAAGATGGATGTGTCAGTCAAAAAGGCGCTTGCTGTAAACTAGCTATACAATACATCCACGCCTATTTAAAGGATATATGCTTAAAGAAAAAAAAATATGTCTGTTGCTGCTGTTTGTTCCTCAAAACTTTATATTGCTTTTTGTTTTTATATTTAGCATATTTGTGTTTCAAGTATATAATGATAACTTTCTTGTTCTTTCTAGTTACTCTATGTTGTTAGTTAATTTTTATTGTTTCATTTTTCATAAGTTGGCAGCAACTCTTCTCAGACAGACAGCTCTGAGCCTATATTTCAAAAAGAGTTCTCCACTCTTCGTTTTGTGCTGGGCAACACTCACCTTCATATCTCATCCACTCTCTATCATCGAGTGTTAAAGTTCATTGACTGTGCCAAGAATCATCAATACCAGCCCTATGGCAGCTTGAAACCAAGTAAGTGCACCTTTTTCCTCATTTACTTCACTTCTGTGTTCACCTGCTGGGTTTTTTACACTTACAGGCTTGATGTCAAGGCTTATAGTCTGCTTCTGGTTATATTGGCTGTAAGTGGCTGTAAGTCCTGTAAGTAGGACTTCATCTCAGTAATTGTAACTACTTCTGGTGTTTAATGATAACTATAGGACAGCCCTGTAGTGTTTTTAAAAAAAAAAAAAATTTGTACTTCAGTTGTACTAGATGATGATTGATGGCATTCATAATGCACATAAAGCCACTGTCACCTGCCACACAGAACCTGTTACCACTGTCACATTGTCACCTCTTACACAGAACCTGTCACCTGTTGCACAGAACCTTTCACATAGAGACTATTACAATGTCACACTGTCACCTGTTACATATCACACAGAGATTGCCACACTGTCACCTGTCACACAGAACAAAGTCACACAGATCCTGTCACCTGTCATACAGAGACGACTAAGGAGATTTTGTTTGAGGACAATGTCTTAACTGGTGTTACAGAGTTCGTGCATTTGAGCTGAAGTCATCTTCAGTGTTTTCTCTAGTGTGTGGCGAGCATGCTTCATACAAGGGAACGTGCTGAGGAAGGGATCTGAGCTGAAGTCATCTTCAGTGTTTTCTCTAGTGTATGGTGAGCGTGCTTCATACTAGGGAATGTGCTGAGGAGGGGATCTGAGCTGAAGTCATCTTCAGTGTTTTCTCTAGTGTATGGCGAGCGTGCTTCATACAAGGGAACGTGCTGAGGAAGGGATCTGAGCTGAAGTCATCTTCAGTGTTTTCTCTAGTGTATGGCGAGCGTGCTTCATACAAGGGAACGTGCTGAGGAAGGGATCTGAGCTGAAGTCATCTTCAGTGTTTTCTCTAGTGTATGGCGAGCGTGCTTCATACAAGGGAACGTGCTGAGGAAGGGATCTGAGCTGAAGTCATCTTCAGTGTTTTCTCTAGTGTATGGCATGCGTGCTTCATACAAGGGAATGTGCTGAGGAGGGGATCTGAGCTGAAGTCATCTTCATTGTTTTCTCTAGTGTATGGTGAGCGTGCTTCATACAAGGGAATGTGCTGAGGAGGGCAACTGAGCACTATGGAGCTATCCATTGTGCAAAGAAGATAATCTTTTAACTAAACTAAACTAAACTAATAAAATAGGGTGTTAGACAAGGTTGTGTGCTGTCACCAGATTTGTTTAATATTTATAGTGAGATTATTTTAAGATCCATAAGGGACATGCCTGGAATAACAATTGGAGGTTATAATATAAATAATCTAAGATATGCTGATCTCTCTCTCTTCTACCTTTTAGCTCCCAGTGGAGCATAGGTCTTCAACAAACACTTTCCAAGTCGTTCTGTTTTTTGCAATTCTTTTAAGATCATTCCATGTCTTCCCCATCATCTTCATCTCTGCTTCAATCTGTCTTCTCCAAGAATTCCTTGGTCTTCCTCTTTGTCTTTTCCCCTGGGGATTCCAAAAAGGGCCTGTTGTGTAATACTCTCAGTTGGTTTCCGTAGTGTGTGTCCTATCCATCGCCATCGTCTTCGCTGTATTTCTTTATCCACTGGTATTTGACCGGTACATTTCCATAATTCCACGTTTGTGACTTTGTCCTGCCATTTCCATCCCTTTATTCTGCGCAAGCATCCATTAATGAAAGTCTGTACCTTTGTGATTGTCAATTTTGTTATTCTCCATGTTTCACAGCCATATAATAGAACCGACTTAACATTGGAGTTGAAAATTTGTATTTTTGTATTTAGCCTAATTTCTTTGGATTTCCATATGTTTCCCAGTGCAATGAAAGCTCCTCTTGCTTTTGATATCCTTATTTTGGTATCGTTTTCTGTTCCTCCCTCTTTATCTATATTACTGCCCAGATATATATAAGATTGTACATCTAGTAGAGGTATTTCTCCTAGTTTTATTTGGTTATTGCCAACTGCATTAATTCTCATAATGTTGGTCTTATCTCTATTAATCTTTAGTCCTAGCTGTTGTGATCTCTCATCTAATATACTCATTTTATCTTGCATCTGTTGGTGGCTGTGTGATAGGAGAGCTATGTCATCAGCAAAGTCTAAATCATCAAGTTGTTTGGTCAGTGACCACTGGATCCCATTTCTGTTGTTTTGAGTTATTTTCATAATCCAATCTATGGCCAGTAGAAAGAGAAATGGAGACAGAAGGCATCCTTGCCTTACTCCTGTTCTTATTTCAAATGCTTCTGTAAGCTGTCCTTCATGCACCACACTACATTTTGTTCCTTCATACATTGTTTTTATCAGGTTAATAAACTTTATGGGGATTCCATAATGACTCAGCAACTTCCAAAGCATTCTTCTGTCTAAACTATCAAATGCCTTTTCGTAATCTATGAATCCAATATAAAGTGGGGATTTTAGTTCTAAACTTTGTTCAACTATTATACGTAGAGTAGTTATTTGATCAGCACATGATCTGTTCTTCCTAAAACCTGCTTGTTCATCTCTCAAGTGTTTCTCTATAGCCTCTTTTAGTCTCTCCAGAATGATTCTGCCTAATATTTTTCCTGGCACTGATAGTAGCATAATTCCCCTATAATTTGTGCACTCCTGTAAACTTCCTTTCTTTGGTAGTTTGATCATATAACCTTCTCTCCAGTCTTTAGGTATTTCTTCCCTCTCCCAAATTTTATCCAATAGATTATGTAACATCTTGGTAGAGGTGATAATATCTGCTTTGATGGCTTCCGAAGGAATTTCATCTGGTCCTGTGGCTTTACCATCTTTTAACAGTTTGATGGCTTTCATTATTTCTTCTTTGCTTGGTTTTCCGCAGTTAACGTGTAATTCTTCTTCTGCTGGTAGTATATCTGGAGGATTATTTGAGCCAGGTCTGTTCAAAAGTTCTTCAAAGTGCTCCTTCCATCTCTCCATTTGTTCCTTTATATTACTAAGCAGATTTCCTTTCTTATCTTTGATAAAGGCGTTGATCTGTTTGTATTTTCCACCTAATTTCTTTGTGCTGTTGTACAGTTCTTTCATATTCCCTTTATTTGCTGCTTCTTCTGCCTCTTTAGCTAATTCATCTATATATTTCCTCTTATCCCTTTTAATGCATCTTCTCACTTCTTTATTCACCTTTGTGTAAGCTTCCTGTGTCTTGGCTTTATTACTTCTTGTTTTGCTTTTATTATGTCTGCTTTCTTGTTCTTTCTTTCTTTAATTTTATCCAGGGTCTCTGCTGTCATCCATGCCTTATTCTGGCGTTCTCTTTTCCCCAGTGTTTCTTCGCATGTCTCTTTCCATATATTTTTTACCTGTTTCCAATGATCTTCTATATTTATAGTATTTTCTAGTTGTTGGAGGACTTGGTGTTTGTTTGATATTGTGACTGCGAATTTATCTTTAATTCCTTGTTCTTTAAGAAACCCTACATTGAAATACGTTCTGCCCTTATTCGTTGTAGTATACCTTTTTAATTTAATTTTAAGTTTGGCTAACAGAAGATGATGATCAGAAGCTATATCTGCCCCTCTATATACTTTTACATCCTGTAAGGATGACTTAAACTTATTATTAATACATATGTGATCAATTTGATTTTCCGTTCTATGATCTGGTGACACCCATGTAGCTTTGTGTATTCTTTTATGTTGGAATATTGTTCCTCCTAGGCTCATTTGATTAAGGGCGCAGAAATTCACAAATATCTCTCCATTCTCGTTTATATCTCCAAGTCCATGTTTTCCCATAATCTCTTCAAAGCCTCTGTTGTCTGATCCTACCTTAGCATTTAGGTCTCCCATCAAGATTATAATATCCTTGGCTCGTCTTGCATCCATCTGGCATTGTAGCTGTTTATAAAAATCATCTTTAACTGAGTCATCTTTATCGTTGGTTGGTGCATAGCATTGTATAATGTGTAATTTTATTTTGTTTTTGGTTGTTCTAAATGTTGCTCTCACCAGTCTTGGTCCCACTGCCTCCCATTCTATTAGTGTCTTCTGTGCATTCTTTGATAGCATTATAGCTACCCCTTCGCTATGTTGTGCTCCTGGTTCCTGGTGTCCTGATGATAAAATCATCTCCCCTGTATTCAATTTTATTCTCTCCGCTCCCAGCCATCTTGTTTCACACATTCCCAGAATATCTATCTTGTAGTTGTTCATTTCTGCTGCCACTTGTGCCGCTTTCCCTGTTCGTTAAGGGTACGAACATTCCAGGTGCCAATTCTGGATGATTTCCTGGTAGACAAAGGGTGAGTCGGCAACCCGGACTCCTTATGGCTTTCTCCGGATTGCGTCATACGTCTCTTAGACAGAGAGCCCTTCTCTTTCCTGGTTGACGGATTTACTTTATCTTTCTTTGACTTGTTCATGTTTAAGATATGCTGATGATACAGTCTTAATCGCTAAGAGTGAAAATGAGTTACAAGAAATGTTGGACATTATAGTGAAAGAAAGCAAAAATAAAGGACTCAGCCTTAATAGCAAAAAGACAGAGGTAATGGTAACAACAAAGAAAAAGACATCACCTCAGTGCAAAATAAAGACAAGTGGAACAATATTAAAACAGGTAAATGAATTTAAATATTTGGGAACTTTGTTAACCTCAGACGGAAGATGTACAAAAGAGGTGAGATGCAGAATGGCTCAGGCAAAAGCAGCTTTCCAAAAAATGAGGAAGATACTATGCAATCCATTTTTGACAATAGAAACAAGAAAAAGAGTTCTTAAATGTTATGTAGAGCCAGTCTTAACATATGGATGTGAATCATGGACAACAGGACAACAGACAAGAACATCACTGGAGTCTGTAGAAATGTGGTTTTACAGAAGAATATTGAGAGTACCATGGACAGCTAAGAAGAGTAATGAAGATGTTCTGAGAGAGGTCAAAGCAAAAAGAGAGCTAATTTCCAATATTAGGAAAGAAACAATCATCATTTTTTGGCCATGTAATGAGAAGAGAACAACTGGAATATATTGTAACAACTGGAAAAAATGAGGGGCGAAGAGATAGAGGAAAGCAAAGAGAAAAAATAACAGACAGCTTAAGAGAATGGCTTGGCAGAAGGTCAACAACAGAAATGATAAATAGCTGCCGAGATCGAAATTTGTGGAGAGACATGATCACCTACGCCAGTAGGCCCGGTACTTGATGATGAAACTAAACTAGACATCATCATTATATCAAAATGAAAGAACTTGTCATGTCTGGTGGCATATAGAAAACATTAGTGCCTATATTGCAGGAGGACTGGGTTGTCTTGAGGTCAGCCTATGGACAAGAAGGTCCTAGATTTGAATTTTCTTCTTGAATCCATGGTTCTCTAGTGGCTTAACCCCCACCCTTTCTGGATAGTGAGATCCAATGCCTAGCTCTCTTGGAAAACAGTGAAAAACAAAATATGGACACTGGACAGTGGATCCAAAATATGGACACTGGACCGTGGATCCAAAATATGGACACTGGACCGTGGATCCAAAATATGGACCCAGTGTGCACTCATGCACGTTAAAGACCCCTAAGCAGAAGTCTAAAAGAGTGGGCCAAAAATGGCTGCCGCCTGCACAAGGGTTTTTAAGCGAAACCTACTCATGCTGAAGACAGATATGTTGGACCTAAAGGCACAGACATCGCAGCTTTGCTATAAACTAGTGACACAACACACCCACGCTCACTTAGCTGGTGAACACTAATAATAATAATAATATTAAGTGCCTTTATTTTTGTTTATAGCCAGCACATTTTAGGATAATGTGGTCACTATTACACCTGTGTTATATTTCTTTCCCAGGACAATGTGATAAAGTGAACCTCGAAACCATCAGAACCAAACCCAACCTCTTGTCATTACCAGTCCAGCTCTAGTTATACTCAGTTACAGTTGTACTGTAGCTCCTGATTTTTTAAAATTTATTTATTTTTTTTTTTTTGCGTTCGCCAGCTTTTACCTTTGACAAAGTCCCTAGAGACTAGGAACTGAATTTTGCGTGTTAATCCATTTTTCCCTGGTAATCGTGTGCACAGGGGTCCCTTGCCACACAGGCAGATAACTCAGACTGAGGAGATACTCATATTTTTTCCGTCAATGAGTAATTGATGTTTCATTCCAGGCCTCGCTGCTGAGACCAGGGTGGTTGCCGCAGAGAGAGATCATAAATAAAAATCCCAACTGGTGCAGCCGAGATTTGAACCCACAACCTCTCTGTCTCGAGGCCGGCGTCTTGCCTCGAAACCAAACAGTCCCCCATAGCTCCTAATGAGCTTCAAGCAGGAAACAAATAACCAGTCATTGACTCAATGACTTCATTTTTTTTCTGAATGCTGAAAGGCAACATTTGTTGAAGAAAGAAAAGTTCTCCATGTCAACATGAATATTTCTTGTCAGAATTCCTTGTTGAACAAAAACAAAATATCTTCAGAATTTTTCTAAGGCTGACCTTGATAAATAAATAAAGATCCACATTAAAACATTCCGTACCACGAGCCGCGAGTCACAGCTTCTGTAGTAGGTGTGCTGATCCATTTAGCCACCATTTATGGCTTTAAATCCATCAATGCTTTCACAGTTATTTCAGCTAAAACCTTGTCATATCTTGCTACGCGCTTTTCCATCTTCATAAATAAATTGTCCTATAAAATGGAAACAAGAACACCCAATGTTTAAAGAGAGGGACAGATGCATCCAACTATCAAGGATGGATCAAGTCATCATACTTTGTCTATGCACTGGCCACAACAGAATGAGAAACCTCATGTTCAACAAACTCAAAATAGGTACTACCAGCCAATGCCACTGTACACTGGACAATATGACAACAAAACATATGTAACAGGATTGCCCCCCAGTACACAGACCTGATAAGGGCAATGTGGTCCACACCCACCTCCCTGGAAGAGAGACTATACGGGGCAACCGAATCACTTAAACAGACAGCTGCCTTCATAAGAAAGTCCAGAATCCTAGTCTGAAAAGCCATGATCGCAGAAGAAGAAATAAATTGTCCCAACAAAATGTGCGTGTTTTAAATAAATTTTAATTAATTTTATTGCTGTTATTTCAAATAACAAAAAAATCATTCCGAAAAACGGGGCAGCCACAGCATGTTAAACCTCTTAGTAGCGAATGTGCTAATGTTATTAATAATTATTTCTATAGATGTTGTCCTTCCAAATGAAGATCGCCCAAAGCCAACAGAAGAGCAGGTCCAGTCTTTAGAAGAGTTTATTCCCACTCAGCTTCTGCATTTGATGGTCATCCATCCAACAGTCACCATTCTGAGTGCAGAACATCCGCACTGTGATGTTTCTAAAAAGAACTACAAGAGTCATCTTAAAAAGAGGGTATGGTCAATCTTTTATTATTGTTCCTTTCATTTTTAAATACTTTTAACAACAAGGGTTAGCATGCAGGTACATGTTCCAGTAGGCGTTCAAGTAAGTCAAACATAATAATACTTGGGTTTTGAGTTATGAGGGAAAGTCAGTAAATAACAGAAATTTCATTCTAAAGTGTATAGAAAAATATGCACAATGAAAATCTGATTTCAGGATATAAAATTTCTTCTTAGCAATCATCATCAAGTACCAACCCAGCTGGTGTAGGTGATCATGTCTCTCCATAACTTTTGATCTCGACAGTTATTTATCATTTCTGTTGTTGACCTTCTGCCAAGTCTTTCTCATAAGCTGTCTGGTATCTTTTCTCTTTGTTTCCCTCTATCTCTTCATCCCTCAATTTTCTCAGTTACAATATATTCCAGTTGTTCCCTTCCCATTACAAGGCCAAAAAATTATGATTGTTTCTTCCTAATATTGGAAATTATCTTAGCCATTTAAAAAAATAATTAAGAGCCCCGTCATGCCAGGTGGCGTATAGAGAATATGGTGTTAGTAAAGTAGTAAAGTACCCCTGTGACGCCAAGTGGCGTATAGAGAATATGGTGTTAGTAAAGTAGTAAAGTACGCCTGTCACGCCAAGTGGCATATAGGGAAATATGGTGTTAGTGACCCTATATTTTACAGACCTTCAGTACATGATTTTTGGGGTAATGTGGTCGGTATTACGCCCGTGCTGCTTTACTTTCCCATAAAAAAATCCGGTACCCATTTAAGGCTGGGTGAACCCGGAAGCCGTCGGTTGGGATCGAACCCTACCTCTTGTCCTTTGTAGTTCAGTTCACTAACCACTGAGCTATCGCGGCTCCCATATGGTATTCTACTATCTTTCTATCTTTACGTCACATAGTACCATTGCTGGTGTATGACGGGGGGGCAACGATAGAACCAGAGGGATAAAGGCCGCTTGGTCAAGCAGTCGCCACGACGTGTGAGACTCAGGATTTTTATTTCACCCCCGATAGAAAAAATCCTTTCTGTCTACCGCGGGCTTCGAACACCGAACGCCAGCTTTTCAGCCAGCGGAACAGTGGTTTTAGCCGCACGGCCACGCGCACCTCCATATGGTATTAGTGACCATAAATTTTACAGACCCTCAGCACAAAATTTTTGGGGTAATGGGGTCGGTATTACGCCTGTATCTTAGCCATTAAATTTGCTAATTATTATAAAAATGAATTGTTACAACAAACATCTCATTCTTAGGATAACAAAAGCATTGAAGATCCACACCAGCCTGAATCCCTCCCTGCAGTAGTTCTATCAGCCACACGGTTTGACCTCCAGATCACCAAGCCTATGTACCCAGATCGTCTGGTTAAGTTGGTTACAGCTATTGCAGGACCATCTAGCAACTTACTCCATCACTGTCATACTCATATGCAAATTAAGGTTTGTCAGTGTTGTTATTGTTTCCTTAAAGCCACTAACTGTAGACGTTAAATTGTTTCCTGGTTTGGCACTAAGTTAGTTTAGTTTAGTTTAAAGTTTTTGTTTTAGGTTTAGTTTAGTTTAAGTTTAGAGAAGTTTTAGTTTAGTTTAAAGTTTTTGTTTTAGGTTTAGTTTAGTTTAGTTTAAAGTTTTTGTTTTAGGTTTAGTTTAGTTTAGTTTCAAGTTTTTGTTTTAGGTTTAGTTTAGTTTAAGTTTAGAGAAGTTTTAGTTTTAGTTTAGTTTAGTTTAGTTTAGTTTAAAGTTTTTGTTTTAGGTTTAGTTTAGTTTAAGTTTAAGTTTAGAGAAGTTTTAGTTTTAGTTAGTTTAGTTTAGTTTAGAGGAGCATCCTCATTGCACATAGGATATGTCCATAAGTACTTAGATCTCCTCCTCAATATGTTCCTCAGTGTGTGGAGACTGATGACTCTGGTTCTGTGTTTTTTTTTTTTTTCTATACCTCCCAGTTTTTATCTCATGTTCATGCAGTCTGGTCATGTTTGTTAATAAAATGATCATTGATTGAATCATCATCATGTACTGTCTCCCTGAGGGCATTGTATATCATCTGCCATCCACATCAGCTGTTCCAGTCAGGCTGTCAGCTTGTTCATTTGATCTCATGACCGAGTGTCCAAGGATGAAAATGAAACAGATTCCAATCTGTCCTGAGTTCTTTAGCAACATCAATGACTGCCTTTATGCCCAGCCCCCTTCAATTTATCTTAGCGTAATCATAGAGCAGCTCAGAAAACATGCTGCAATAAAAGGTTGTGTTCAGCATTAAGTCAACACATATGCCTGTTCAGGGCATACTCTTTAGCTGAAACTACCACGCTCATGATAACACAGATGAGGCCCTTCCCCTGACAAGAAGTCTGGTGTTTCTAACCATCATTCAGGATGCTATCTACACAACTTTCATTAACCTTTCCTGCCTTCCCGCTATAAAAACAGTTATTATTTATATAATGACACCAACATTGCTGTATCTATTGTTTCAGTTCATTTTGCAAATTTGCTAAAATAAAAATTTCTGCCCTTTAGCCCAGTGTTTGTAACATTCACTTTTACCAGCATCACTAGCACAAAAATACAGATTTCTTTCAAATGCAAATTTCACAAAATTTCAAAAGACTTTAACTTCTACTCGTGGAAATTAGTACATTTTACTGCTGTATAAACAAATATAGATTCAAAATATTAATATGAGAGATTAAATATAGTGAATTGTTGTTGTTGCGTTCGCCAACTTTCAACTCTAACAAAGTCCCTAGAGACTAGGAACTGAATTTTGCGTGTTAATCCATTTTTCCCTGACAGCCATGTGCACAGGGTCCCTTGCCACACAGGCAGATAACTCCGACTTCAGAGGTACTCATGTTTTTCCGTCGATGAGTAACTGACGTTTCAAGCCAGGCCTTGCTACTGAGACCAGGGGTGGTTGCCGCAGAGAGAAATCATAAATAAAAATCCCAACCGGTGTAGCCAAGATTTTCCCCCACCTCTCTGTCCCGAGGCCGGTGTCTTGCCTTGAGACCAACCAGTCCCCCGTGGACTTGGAATATGAGGAAACTGCAACAAGGAACACTTTTCATGCAGCCTGCAATGGTTCCTGCCGCCTATCCACCATATACCGGAAGTTTACGTCCTCCTGAAAATGATGATCGTCATATTTCTTTTAAAATGTATAGCGCTTGATGATGTTAGGCCATCGTTGTTGACTCAAATTCCGAACATATAAACACACAGTTAGTCATCAGATTATCCCCATCGCACATCAAACAACAGACCGTAAGATTAGCGTACGGCCAGTCTAGTAATTTACGATGACGTAGCACACATAACAATGTCGCACAGTAATGTCACGCCCTTTAGAATATAGTGAATTAAGTGGATCATAATATAAATTATATAGTCCCAGTGTAATTTTTCCAGAA
Source organism: Megaustenia siamemsis (assembly GCA_032433765.1). Classification (NCBI taxonomy): domain Eukaryota; kingdom Metazoa; phylum Mollusca; class Gastropoda; order Stylommatophora; family Ariophantidae; genus Megaustenia; species Megaustenia siamemsis. Next base: position 54,444,248 of record JAVIAB010000041.1, on the reverse strand, counting down.
GCGTCAGGCTAAACAAACATTTTGGTCAGACTTTGCGAGAGGGAATTCTGTATTTGACGACACGACTTCTTAAGCATTCAGATGTGAATGACCTGTTATGCGTAAAAAATAAAATTCCACACAAGTTACAAAAACACTGATAACGAAACCAACTCATGCATTCTTGGGAAAGAGGAGGGACTCATCAATCAGATAGTATGAAGTCATGCAAGTCATTGAACTTAACTGGAAGGAAATAGAGAAATTGTCCAGAATAAGGAAGGATGAACAAGCATTGTCCATAGTCCATGCTCCTAAAAGTCTAAAAGTGAAGGGCCTGTGGCCTAAGCTCCTAAAAGTGAAAGGTGTCTTTGTTTGTGGCTTAAGCTCCTAAAAGTGAAGGGGGTTTTTGCCTGTGGCCTAAGCTCCTAAAAATGAAGGAGGTCTTTGTGGCCTAAGCTCTGAAAAGTGAAGTTCCATATTGAGTGAAACACCCTGTTCTTATCCTTCATTAGATTAAATCCTCAAATGCAAACAAGTTATTTTATTAAAAGTTGCGCTTATTTCTTTCTTTTGATAGCTGTTCAGCTTTCAGGCTGGGCTCCAAAGAGCATTCTGGGATGGGAAGACAAGTCGACTGCTGACCTTGGTGCCTCCGTGCAGCTTTGCTTTGTATTCAAGGTCACTTGTGCTGCCAAAGTTGTGGTAATTTTTATTTTGTGATTGTTATTTAATTATATCTTTTGTCAGAGTTTATGGTATGAGAGTAGTGGAGTGGTAAACCACTGTTTTTGTGACCCTAAGATTGTGTGTTTGTGTACAGAAGAACACACTTCAGCACACTCAGCTGTAAATAAATGGGTACCTGACTTATAGATTTTGGGAATATAACAGAAAATATCAGCCTTCTTTACTTAAAATGTTGAGACTCAATACTGAGTTAATTTCATATTTAAAATAAATAAAGCATGAAATGCTATAAGACTGTACTTTTTTAGCTTATGGAAAGAAACACTCATAGTAATGAAAAATGATCCAGGTGAAAAACACAGCTCACTGTGTGTACAGAGCACTAAACTCAGTAGCTTCGGCAGCAAGCTGGACTTAGAATATGAAGAAACTGCAACACGGAACACTTTTCAGAACGAGCCTCAATTGACCCCAAGTCCCCATTTCTTCTAATCAACCATGAACCACTCTCAGTTATTGCTACTTACTACCCTTGGGCATGACCAGCCATTAGCCCTATTTTTGGCAGGAACTTTTCATGTACCTTTCTTTTTCTTTTCTCGTCTCAGTCTGGCAAAGAAACCACTGGTTGATACATCTTCTGGTGTCTTGTAGAGCAAACAACATTCCTTCATTTCATGTCATCTGTGATCATCCTTCACAGGGTATTCCATCTCTGGTCCACACTATTGTCTCTGTTGTCCATTGTCCTCCAGCAAGTTGTGATTAGACTGCCTCTCCTTTTGTCTTTTTTTCCTGAGTGTGTATGACAGTTTTTGTGATTGCTCCTGGATCTCATTTAAGCACATAACTTATCAAACTCCATTGTTTGCCTGTGTACCCTTTAGATGCATCTTGTAGTAGTTCATGGTTGTTCTATTCTAGAGTGCATGTGTTAGTCAACAATAATATTAAGAGGGATGCCATATTTGAAATGTCTAGTTAATGGAACATAAACAAGTGGAGCAATCAAATTTCCCAAGACAAGGATATTACAATAAACAAAATCTATGCACAATAAATTGGTAATACTGACAGATGCAGTGTCTGGACTAACAATGCTGAAAACCCCAAGAATAATAAGTTAGATAACCTGAGGTTAACTCTGGTGCAGTTGTGCTATAATTTCTATAGAGTAGTAATGCAGTAGTTACAATCGCATTGTAATTTACATGGAAATGAATATACAGAGAATCTAACCAAAGAAGAAGCGAAACTACCACAAGAAGACCATTGAGTCATCTAAAAAGTTAAATCTCTCATTAAAAAATGGAAGTCCTTATTTTTTCACTCATAACTGTGCTAATCTTGCATCTTTCCATTGCCATCAGCCATCACAATACTCACAATGTACAACAAAAATGAGATAGAGCTGCTTGCGCAGAACAGAGACAAATGGCGAGATTTTATAAAATATCTTTAAAAGAATTGAAAACTGCTAGAACAAAAATTCAGATAAGAGAAGGAGTATCTTGGTCTACGCCTATGGGCCGACTACGGCTCGAAAGATCAATAGATAGATAGTACAACACCATAAATTCCTATTTTGTGAGAGCTTCTCAATCTCATTAAAGGAGTCAACATCCGTTATCTTCATCTCTCGTGTCACTGTTCTTATCAGAATCTCTTGAAGTAGGCCTTTTTTTTTGCATCCTCCCCATTTAAGAGTTTGTGATTCATTCTCTGATTATTTCTTTATGTGCCAGTAGCTTTGGAAAATCATGAACACAAATACTCATATACCCTATTAACCAGTGATGTGGGGGTTACGCTTCATGTTCATTTCCATAGACATATTTAAAATGATTAAAAAAAAGTAAAGAACCCCATCACACCAAGTGGCGTATAGGGAATATGGTGTTAGTGACCATAAATTTTACAGACCTTCAGCACATGATTTATGGAGTAATGCGGTCCGTATTATGCCCATGCCGCTTTACTTTCCCAGAAAAAAATCCCGTACCCATTTAAGGCTGGGTGAACCCGGAAGCCGTCGGTTGGGATCGAACCCTACCTCTTATTGTTTGTAGTCCAGTTCACTAACCACTGAGCTATTTATAATGATGATTGTCATAAATTACATTATACCAGGACCAGCTCTTCCCTACCCCTACAAGAGTGGATGTATGAGATACCTAGTGCCTCAGTCAATGTCAACAAGGCCAGTGTACTTCTCTGCAGCAGGGTACTATCAACTTGGGTTGCTCCCCAACCTGAGAAACTTGGGACAGATTATGTCTTGGATGACTCTCTCTTGGATGATTTGTTTCCAGTGTCTGGTTAGTTTGTTAATTTTCATTCTTGGATATTGATTAGCAAATTAACTTGTTATGAATGTGTTACGTGACGAGGAAAATTGAAAAAAAAAGTTAGTGGCTGCTAAATACAAAACATCTGTTTAATATAGCTTGAACCAATTCAGTTACAGTTTTTTTGACACATAACAGACTCAGCAATTTACTGAAAGTCATCTTGGATGGGAAAATATCAGGTAAATGAGGTAGAGGCAAACAGAAACTAAAGTGGACAGATAACAAGAGACGGAATGAAGAACCCATGACAGTATGTAATCAAAACAAGAATAAAAATCATGCTCTGCGATCATCATCGTCAAATACCTTGCCTGCTGGTGTAGGCCTCTCCATAACTTTCCATCTTGGCTGTTATTTATCATTTCTGTTGACCTTCTTCCAAGCCATTCTCTTAAGCTGTATCTGGTATCTTTTTTTCTTTGCTTCCCTCTATCTCTTCATCCCTCAACTTTCCCAGTTGTCACAATATATTCCAGTTGTACTCTTCTCATTACATGGCCAAAAAATAATGATTGTTTCTTCCTAATATTGAAAATTAGCTTCTTTTTTGCTTTGGCCTCTTTCAGGACGCTTTCATTATTCTTCTTAACTGTCGTGGTATTCGCAACATTCTTCTGTCAAACCACATTTCTACAGCCTCTGTGATAGCGAACCTTTAATTTAAGATGATTCAAGATGTTGATAAGTGGCTATGAGATTATTCTACAATTAAGTGATATAAGTTTGATGCACTAGTCATCCATGGTAGAGTCAGAATTTGAAGGAGTCACAGATTACATTTACCCAGTATATATAAAATCAAGTGATGGAAAATGAGATGCAAGGGTAATAAGAAGAACAGGATTAATTAAATAAAACCAGAAATAAGTGAGGAACAATGTGGATTTATGGAAGGAAAGGGCACCAATAATGCAATATACATCTTAAGAACATTGATAGAAAGATCTATATATGTGCTTTATAGACTACATGAAAGCATTTGACAAAGTAAAGCATGTGGAAATAATCAATATGCTGGAGAAATTAAACATTGATGGCAAGGATCTGCGAATCATAAAAAACATGTACTGGCAACAAACAGCAGCTATACAAATTAACAACCAAACAGGACAATTCCAATATATAAAACAAGGAGTCAGACAAGGCTGTGTTCTGTCGTCGGATTTGTTTTCACTTTACAGCGAATATATTATAAGATCAATAGTAGACAAAAAAGGAAGAATTGAAGTCAACGGTCACAATATAAATAATTTGCGATATGTGGATGACACATAGCAGAGACAGAGAACGAACTACAAGAAATTATAGACATAATAGTAAAAGAAAGCAGCAAGAAAGGTCTCAGTTTGTAAGAAAACAGAAGTAATGGTTATATCGAAGAAACAATCATCACCATCACGCAGCATAAAAATAAACGAAACAAATCTGAAACAAGTGCAACGTTTCAAATACTTGGGCACAATAATAACATCAGATGGGAGATGCACCACAGAAATAAAAAGCAGAATCATCATCATCAAGTACCTGGTCTACTGGCATAGGTGATCATGTCTCTCCACAACTTTCTATCTCTGCAGCTATTTATCATTTCTGTTGTTGACCTTCTGCCAAGCCATTCTCTTAAGCTGTCTGTTATTTTTTTCTCTTTGCTTCCCTCTATCTCTTTCCCTCAATTTTTCCAGTTTGTTACAATATATTCCAGTTGTTCTCTTCTCATTACATGGCCAAAAAATAATGATTGTTTCTTCCTAATATTGGAAATTAGCTCTCTTTTTGCTTTGACCTCTCTCAGAACCTCTTCATTACTCTTCTTCTTAGCTGTCCATGGTATTCTCAACATTCTTCTGTAAAACCACATTTCTACAAAACTCAGTGATTTTCTTGCCCTATTGTCCATTGTACTCAACAACATTCACTAGCAAGGGGTTTGACACAATCACTACCAAGGGGCTTAACACATTCACTAGCAAGGGGTTTGACACAATCACTACCAAGGGGCTTAACACATTCACTAGCAAGGGGTTTGACACAATCACTACCAAGGGGCGTAACACATTCACTAGCAAGGGGTTTGACACAATCACTACCAAGAGGGCGTAACACATTTACTACCAAGGGGTTTCATGCAATCACTACCAATGGAGATAATACATTGTGACACATCGGGTTTTTTTTTTTTTTTTTTTTTTTTTTTTTCTTTTTTTTTTTTTGCAAATGTTTTAAAACTTAAAATAAAAATGAGAACATAAATGAAAATTAATCTAAAACAACCAGTTTGAACAATTTGCTCAGGAAGTCAGCAAGGAGGTTAAATAAGAGAAATACAAGGTTTTAGTGGAAATATTGTGAAGACGTCCTTAAATTTAAAGCTACAAAACTGGCTCCTGAGTTTGTCACTTCAGTAACTACAGTAACTACTACATTTTGTGACCCCAAGTATGGAATGTGTTAAAGACATAGAAAGAAAAGAAGTACTGTTGGAAAAATAATGAAAATTAATCTAGAAGAAAATATTGTTTAGTAATCTAATTAAAATTTAATTGAAAGAAACAATCAACATTTTTCGGGCACATCATGAGAAGAGGAAAGTTGGAATACTTGGTTACAACTGGCAAAATAAAGGGAAAGAGAGATCGCGGACGACAAAGAGAGAAAATACTGGATAGCTTGGTGTCATGGCATGGAAAACAGTCAACAACAGATCTGATACGATGTACTGTAGATAGAAGATTGTGGAGGGACATGATCGCCTACGCCAACCAGCATGGTACATGATGATGATGAATCTAATTTTGAAGTATTTTCCATATTCTTTTTTTTTAAATAGGAGAATCAACTCATCACAATTACCCTATGTTGGAGATAGGCTTATATGGTCTAGAGTTCAAGTCCTGTGAGAGTACGCTAGTCAGTGCCTGTATTGCCAGCCTGTCATCTCTACATATCTTTTTGTACACACCTGGTAGGTCATGTCTTGCTAAATTAGGACATATTTTTGTTAATATCCTTAATAAATTTGGTTAATTTGATCATCATTAATCCTAGATTATGATATAGCAGTGAAAATTACCACATCAAAACACAAATTCTTTCAAATTCGATAGTTTGCGATTTTCAAACATCATCCCACACTGTGTACCTTCCTAATTACTACTTCCGGTGATCCCTGAGTGTTTAATTTGTTTCTCTTGATGTCAGAATTTTTTTTTTTTTTTTGGTGAGATAGGATCCTATAATGCAAAAAAAAAAAAATGTACTAATTTTCAACAAATTGGTAGTTTTTTTATTTTTTCATACAAGGATACACCGTGAGCTTTTTATTGTCTTCATTTAGAAGCTCACATAAATGAAATTACGCTTCCTTGACAACGAACTGACAAAAACATACAGCCATCTTGGGACACTAAAAAGCGTGTCCAGTTTAGCTAGCTGCGCTGTTGTTGAGGATGATCAACCAATGGATCGGGTGGACATCATCAATGCCCTTCTAGATGTGGGAAGGGCACAGGACTTCGACAACCATGAGTCCACGTCACTCCTTCGGATGAAAGAGATGGGAGTTAAGATGAGCACAGACAGAAATGTGAAACTTTGTGGGCTAATAAGAAAATTTATCAACAAACACAGAACTGGAGTCGTCAGTCGCTGAACACTGCGAGACTTGCTGAGGAGGGGATTTAAGTCCAATGGACATGTTCGGGGCATAATGATGATGGCCCACAAATAATTCAATAACCTGTAGAGAGACAGGGCAAATAGTGACATTTCAGCCAAGGCCCTCATCAGATAGAAGACAACAAATACTAATACCAAAAAAAAATTATAGAAATACTTAATTTAGCAGCATGATGACACAGTCTTAATAGCAGAGACAGAGAACGAACTACAAGAAATGATAGACATAATAGTAGAAGAAAGCAACAAGAAAGGTCTCAGTCTGAATAGTAAGAAAACAGAAGTAATGGTTATATCGAAGAAACAATCATCACCATCATGCAGAATAAAAATAAACGAGACAAATCTGAAACAAGTACAACGTTTCAAATACTTGGGCACAATAATAACATCAGATGGGAGATGCACCACAGAAATAAAAAGCAGAATAGCTCAGGCCAAAATAGCATTTCAGAAAATGAAAAATATCTTATGCAACAAATCTATGTCAATAAAAATGAGAAAGAGAGTTCATCGGTGCTATATAGAACCAATTCTGACCTATGGAAGCGAATCATGGACAGTAGACAAACAAATGAAAAGACGATTAGAAGCCACAGAGATGGGATTTCTCAGAAGAATGTTGAAAGTTCCCTGGACAGATAAAAAGACCAATGAGGAAATTCTCAAAGCGGCCAACACAAAAAGGGAGGTCTTAAAAAACATCAGAAAGAAGCAATCAACATTTTTCGGGCACATCATGAGAAGAGGAACGTTGGAATACTTGGTTACAACTGGCAAAATAAAAGGAAAGAGAGATCGCGGACGACAAAGAGAGAAAATACTGGATAGCTTGGTGTCATGGCATGGAAAACAGTCAACAACAGAACTGATACGATGCACTGTAGATAGAAGATTGTGGAGGGACATGATCGCCTACGCCAACCGGCAGGGTACATGATGATGATGATGATGTAAGTAGATGGATTTGTAGTCTGAATGAGAAAAATAAGGCTATGATTGTCAAGCCCAAGAGATGAAAAGTGACTAGGACCCTGCTGGTTACATGATAAATTGTCAATAGGGCAGGTGGAATTTCATGGAGATAAAAAGGAGGCAAACAGTGCGATAAAAGGAGAAAAGGTTTCATGTGGATATGTGAAAGCAGGGCAACCATAGGATAGGAGGGAAAATGAAAACAGAGGTAGCAAAGGGAGAAGAAGAAGGGGGAGGGAAGAGCATGAGAGATGATGAATACAACTTAGCAAGGAATAAACAAAAAAGACAGGAGATAGATGGAAGAGGAGGCCAGTGATTAAAGGAAAGAGTGAAAAGTTTAACCCTTTTGAATGGAGAGTGCTAAAATGGGCTCTCAGTCAGTTCTCTAATGTGAACCAACCATGGATACCAGAGGAACAGGAACAATGCCAGTAACCAGGAAATTCTCAAAGATAAGATGGCTTGGAGATCTGTCAGAGGTAAGATAGCCTGGAGATCTGTCAGAGGTAAGATGGCTTGGAGATCTGTCAGAGGTAAGATGGCCTGGAGATCTGTCAGAGGTAAGATGGCTTGGAGATCTGTCAGAGGTAAGATGGCCTGGAGATCTGTCAGAGGTAAGATGGCCTGGAGATCTGTCAGAGGTAAGATGGCCTGGAGATCTGTCAGAGGTAAGATGGCCTGGAGATCTGTCAGAGGTAAGATGGCCTGGAGATCTGTCAGAGGTAAGATGGCCTGGAGATCTGTCAGAGGTAAGATGGCCTGGAGATCTGTCAGAGGTAAGATGGCCTGGAGATCTGTCAGAGGTAAGATGGCCTGGAGATCTGTCAGAGGTAAGATGGCCTGGAGATCTGTCAGAGGTAAGATGGCCTGGAGATCTGTCAGAGGTAAGATGGCCTGGAGATCTGTCAGAGGTAAGATAGCCTGGAGATCTGTCAGAGGTAAGATGGCCTGGAGATCTGTCAGAGGTAAGATGGCCTGGAGATCTGTCAGAGGTAAGATGGCCTGGAGATCTGTCAGAGGTAAGATGGCCTGGAGATCTGTCAGAGGTAAGATGGCCTGGAGATCTGTCAGAGGTAAGATGGCCTGGAGATCTGTCAGAGGTAAGATGGCCTGGAGATCTGTCAGAGGTAAGATGGCCTGGAGATCTGTCAGAGGTAAGATGGCCTGGAGATCTAAAATGGAAGAAGACAGGGGTACTGGAATTGCGTTTGTTATAACATGTTCACAGACCCTGTCCCCCAAGTGTCTGTCTGTTTGGCCTATATACATCTTATGTCAGCTTTTGCAAATAATGGCAGATATTTTTTTTTTCGTTTGCCAGCTTTTACCTCTGACAAAGTCCTAGAGACTAGGAACTGAATTTTGCGTGTTAATCCATTTTTCCCTGGCAGCCATGCGCACAGGGGTTCCTCGCAGCACAGGCAGATAACTCCGACTTCGGAGGTACTCATATTTTTTCCGTCGATGAGTAATTGACGTTTCAAGCCTGGCCTCGCTGCTGAGACCAGGGATGGTTGCCGCTGAGAGAAATCATAAATAAAAATCCCAACTGGTTCAGCCAGGATTTGAACCCACAATCTCTCTGTCTTGAGGCCGGCATCTTGCCTCAAGACCAACCAGATTCCCTTTGGCAGATATAAGATTTTTGGATATGCACAGGAAGCCTTCATGGATATTGAAGTTGCCATTCAGGAGAGGACTTGAAGAGTCTTTAGTGCAAAAGAGTACACAATACACGATCTATGGAAAGGGACTATGCTTCTCAGTTCTTGGTAAGGGTTTAGAGGCTGCTCCTAACCATGGATGTCCTGAAGGTTCCCATCCTGCTTAAAAGCCACTAATGGGGAGTCAGAGAATGGAAGGGGAGTGGTGGGATCAGAGTGGAAGATAGATAGGTGCCTTTCCGGACATGGGATGCAGCTGGATTGTGAGGATGGTGGTCTTGTGACACATCTCATACCTTTACTAATTATCTAATTAAAATTGCAGAGCTGGCATTGTGTTTCTTGTTGTATTTCTGACATTGTATTTCTTGTTGTGTTTCTGACATTGTATTTCTCGTTGTATTTCTGACATTGTGTTACTTGTTGTATTTCTGACATTGTGTTACTTGTTGTATTTCTGACATTGTGTTTCTTGTTGTATTTCTGACATTGTGTTTCTTGTTGTATTTCTGACATTGTGTTTCTTGTTGTATTTCTGACATTGTGTTTCTTGTTGTATTTCTGACATTGTGTTACTTGTTGTATTTCTGACATTGTGTTACTTGTTGTATTTCTGACATTGTGTTTCTCGTTGTATTTCTGACATTGTGTTTCTTGTTGTATTTCTGACATTGTGTTTCTTGTTGTATTTCTGACATTGTGTTACTTGTTGTATTTCTGACATTGTGTTTCTTGTTGTATTTCTGACATTGTGTTACTTGTTGTATTTCTCGTTGTATTTCTGACATTGTGTTTCTTGTTGTATTTCTAACATTGTTTTTCTTGTTGTATTTCTGACATTGTGTTACTTGTTGTATTTTTTAAATTGTGTTTCTTGTTGTATTTCTGGCATTGTGTTTCTTGTTGTATTTCTGACATTGTGTTATTTGTTGTATTTCTGACATTGTGTTTCTTGTTGTATTTCTGACATTGTGTTTCTTGTTGTATTTCTGACATTGTATTACTTGTTGTATTTCTGACATTGTGTTTCTTGTTGTATTTCTGACATTGTGTTTCTTGTTATATTTCTGACATTGTGTTTCTTGTTGTATTTCTGACATTGTATTTCTTGTTGTATTTCTGACATTGTGTTTCTTGTTGTATTTCTGACATTGTATTACTTGTTGTATTTCTGACATTGTGTTTATTGTTGTATTTCTGACATTGTGTTTCTTGTTGTATTTCTGACATTGTGTTTCTTGTTGTATTTCTGACATTGTAATACTTGTATTTCTGACATTGTATTTCTTGTTGTATTTATGACATTGTATTACTTGTTGTATTTCTGACATTGTATTTCTTGTTGTATTTCTGACATTGTGTTTCTTGTTGTATTTCTGACATTGTATTACTTGTTGTATTTCTGACATTGTATTTCTTGTTGTATTTCTGGCATTGTGAACAAATTTGGAGACCATAAAAAAAGAAGAAAGAAAGAACTCTATCATGTCACGTGGTGGGGGATAGGAAATGTGGCATTGATGCCCATATGTTGTTTTATGGACCTTCAACATAATCTGTTTAGTGCAGTGTAGTCAGTATTATGCCAGTGCTGTTTTTCTTACAGAAGAATGTTGAGAATACCATGGACAGCCAAGAAGAGTAATAAAAATGTTCTGAAAGAGGCCAAAGCAAAATGAGAGCTAATTTCCAATATTAGGAAGAAACAATCATCAGTTTTTGGCCATGTAATGAGAAGAGAACAACTGGAATATATTGTAACAACTTGGAAAATTGAGGGACCAAGAGATAGAGGGAAGCAAAAGAGAAAATATACCAGACAGCTTATGAGAATGGGTTGGCAGAAGGTCAACAACAGAAATGATAAATAACTGTCATGATCGAAAGTTGTGGAGAGACATGATTACCTACGCAGGCTTGGTACTTGATGATGATGATGATGATGATGTTTTTCTTTTCCAGGAAATCCTGTACCCATTTAATCTAGGTGAACTTGGAAGCCATCAATCAGGATCAAACTCAACTTCTTATCCTTAGTAGTCCAGTTCACTAACCACTGAGCTATTACAGCTTCCTGGAATTCCTAGTGCTGTATAATAGTGGAATCATAATAAAAATCTAGCATCACCAGCAGTAGAACCAAGAAGATGTTTGTATTGATAAAAGATATCTAGAGTCAGTTTAGATTGCATACAAATTGTGCAAGACTCATTGCCAGTTATATTTACAAACTATGCAGATGTTAATGTGTATTGCACTGACAAATTATAAAACTATGCAAATGTCAGTATGAATTTCACTAACAAATATATCCGGATGTCAGTTTTATATGAATTATTTATCCATATTAATTTTCACTATGATTGATCCATGTCTCTTTTCACTGATAATTTCTCCAGATGTCAGTGTGGTTTGGACTGTCAAACTATTTAGATCGCACAAAACAGTTGTGTTTATTACTTAATATAAATTGTAGTGTATTATAATTTATATTTTACAACTAATACAGTTATTTCTTTTCAAGAGTATTATTTATATTAACAATAAACACAATTGTTTCTCCTCAATAATATAATTTATTTTTAACAATAAATATAGCTTGTTTTTTTTAATCCTTCTAAGGCATTGGAGGAAAGATGTCAGCCATTCCCATCATATTTGGCCCCAGTGATACATCAGGCATCAGTGAACTAGACTTTTTCACTCGAGCTATATTAGGCAAAACTGAAATCTGTTCTGACTGTATAACCACTACATTCCAGAAACCAAAGCATACAGAAATTAGTGAAGGTAAGCATATGAAATTAGGTTAAATACAAAAATTCAAATTTTCAACTCCAGTGTTGTCGGTCCTATTATATGGCTGTGAAACATGGAGAACAACAAAATTGACAATCATGATGATACAGACTTTTATTAATGTATGCTTACGCAGAATAAAAGGATGGAAATGGCAGGACAAAATTACTAACATAGAATTATGGAAATGTACCAGTCAAATACGAGTGGATAAAGAGATACAGCGAAGACGATGGCGCTGGATAGGACACACACTGTGGAAGCCAACTGAGAGTATTACACTACAGATCCTTTTTTGGAATCCCCAGGGGAAAAGACAAAGAGGAAGACCAAGGAATTCTTGGAGAAGACAGATAGAAGCAGAGATGAAGATGATGGGGAAGACATGGAATGATCTCTCTCTCTCTCTCTCTCTCTCTCTCTCTGCGATCAGGACTCAATCAGAGTAAGGATTCCAGACTCTCACATGAAGTCAGCTGTCAGGCTAAGTGTGTTGATCACCCCCACAGACAGAACATCACAAGTAGAGTTCGCCAGATCCACTCTGATTGAATACCCGTTAAAACGTTGCACTGTGTTCTGCGCCAGTGGCCCAGTGCATCCGATTTCAGACAGCATTTTATTTGGGTTTGCTTTCCCTAGCCTTTGATTGTCCCCAATCTTCCTGCAAGGCAGCAGATTGTCTTTTCTGTAGGGGGATTCTGCACTTAGATGGTCGGCCGTCCCAGGTTTATGAGCACCATCTGCCCGAGTCACTAGAGGTGACTAACACAGACATGCACACACAAAGATGTGACTAACACAGATACGCACGCACAAAGATGTGAGATGTGACTAACACAGACATGCACACACAAAGATGTGAGATGTGACTAACACAGACATGCACACACAAAGATATGAGATGTGACTAACTCAGACATGTACACACAAAGATGTGAGATGTGACTAACACAGACATGCATACAGCAATACGAGGCATGACTAACACTGACACACATCAAGATATATGACACATGACTAACATAAACATGCACATAAAGATATGAAATATAACTGACATTGACATGCACACACAAAGATATGACACATGCCTAACATAGACATGCACACAAAGATAAGAGATATGACTAACACAGATATGCACACACAAAGATATGAGATGGGACTAACATAGCCATGCACACACAAGGATATGAGATGTGACAAACACAGACATGCACACACAAAGATATGAGATATGACTAACATAAACATGCACACAAAAAGATATGAGATATCACTAACCCAGACATGCACGCACAAAGATATGACATATGACTAACACTGGTACACACTAAGATATGAGATATGACTAAACACAGACACACATAAAGATATGAGACATGATTAACACGGACACACCAAGATATGAGATATGACTAACATGACACACACCAAGATATAAGCCATGGCCAGCACACACAAGCTAAGATATGAGCCATGGCTTGGACAGAAACACAACAAGATATGAGCCATGGCTTCATAAAAAAACACCAAGAAATGAACCATGTCTAGCACAGAAACACATTAAAGTGCCCATATGCTTGGGCTTGTTGTAGTCGGCAGACTCTTCTGAACGTGGGAATCACAGGTTTCGTTCAAACAGTTGTCCGGAGATTTGAGAGTGCAGTCTGACCCATAGAACGTTCTCTTGCATGTACAGATTCCCGATTGACTGTTCACAGGTGTCGTTGAAACAGTTGTCAGGACATTTGAGAGTACATATGATGTCACAGCCATCAGAACAAATCTGTTCACACTGTAGCCCAAAATTACCGTCGGGACAAGTGTCATTACAGGTATAGCCAAGATGTTTACATTGCAGGCATTTTCCGGATTTTTCCTCAAATAAAGGACAGACACTGAGACAAGACCCGGAACAGCCATGTCCATAGATCCCATGTGAACAGTTGCCGTAACAAGTACCGATGATGACATTGCAGCCTTTACTACACCCACTACACATTGCACAAAACGACCAAGAATGCTCGTCCAGACAATAGGTGTCTGTAAATTGCAGGAGCTACTGAGTTAAGTGCTCTGTGCACACCGTGAGCTGTGTGTCTCATCCGTTTTGATCCTGCTTCGATATCCCGCTTGTTTACGATGAATGATGATATCGTATGACAGGGAACAGTTGGCTGTGTTCACTTTCTGCGCGGTTTCGCCTTATGTCTTTTGGCGTGTGCTGAGACTGCTATGATGGGGACTACAGTTACCTTTCTTTGTTTGGGAGATGAGTTAGTAATTCAGATGATTCCACTGGCACGGGCGGTTGAGCAATTATGGATTTTAATTCGTTTGCTGTGATACCGAGGCCTTCCATAACCAATAACCAATAACTGTAAATGTTTGCACCTCACATACCGTCAGTGCACTGTCGGCCTGCGAAATGGTAGGTGAGAACTCAATCTAAATGTGTGCCATTAGCGTTTGTGTTTTGACTACATAAGTGTTCACAGATAAATTAGGGTATGATATATCATTATACTGGAACACTACTCTGCCACTGTCAGAGAAAGCCTTTAGAGTGGCATTCTTTACCCGAATCATAGTGCTAGCTCGATGATAGATTCGAGTGGTGTAGGGAGCTAAGAAAGGTAGAAGAAGAAGCATATAATCACCTTAGTCAAAACACATGGTGGTTTGAGGATTTTTTTTCACAAGTTCTTTGATATTTATCGAGGACTAAACAGTATTGATTCATGATGCAATAAACATTATATTGCCTGTTTGTGCAGAGATTAACATAGTCACTTAGACCATTCCAGTTGCTTTGTTTTAAATGTGTGTTTTCAAGGAAACTGGAGTAAAGAAGTGACTGTACACTCTCTATTCAATGAAAGTTATTTGAAATCATTGCCTGTGCTTCCTAGTAGGGCTGCATGGTAGTCGATCTTGTCAACAGAATTTTCCAATGCCAGTGTGCTTTGGCGGGTTGGTGGGAGCTGTGAGCTGTGACCTGAGTGGAGCAGATATGGAGATTTCTCAACTGCAGTGAAACTGATTCCAAGAACAGAATAGAAGAGAACAAACATTACATAGACAGGAACATGTTATCAATACAATATGTCTTCCTGAACTCTCACATCTACATTGTATGATACTCAACATTCTTCCAACACATCTTTTGTACAGCTACCCAAGGGAGACACACAATATCTCCTTGAGTGCTCAGCCCTTATTGCCTTAAGGCAGAAACATCTTACTTTGTCTCCATATATCAGAATCACTCTTTATCAAAACTACACAACTTGAAGACTTGTGCATTATTTGCTGTTGAGTCAGTTCAAAGAGTTCATGCTCAAATGGCTACTTGTTCAGGAAGAAAAGATAAGAAATGATAAGATACATGTCTAAAGTTTCACAAGCTATAGGCGAAAGGTTTCTTTAAGCCATCACTATTTAGTAGTAGCCTTGGCCAGTCATAGTTGGCTATGGATTTTTCAGCGCCCCTAGAAATGTTATTTTTTTCTTTTCTTTCGCTGTGTATTTTCTTTTTCTATGGATTTGTCTGCTTCTTATCTGAGTTAGAGCTTTAGAGTGTGTTTCCAAAGATTGTGGTCTGCAGCTATTTCTTCCCAGGCTGCAGGGTTTATGTTCAGAGTCTTCATATCGCATTTACACACTTCTACAAATCAAAGTTTTGGGTGCCCTGATACATCAGAAATTGGGTAATTCTGTAGTAAGTAAGAGTTCTCTCCAAATCCTAAGATTATGGAGTTTTAGTGTTAGTGCCCATGAACTAAATAACCAAAATGTGCATTTTTTCATTGCTTACTCAAATACATATTCACCCTTATTGATTTATTATTGATATTTACTTCTTTCTCCACACCAGCACAAGCCCTAGCTCTGGTTGACTGCCAGGGTTTGTGTGTTTGGCTGGATCCTGGACTGATTTCCTGGTTCCATTACTGCCCCCAGCCCCGGCCTGGACGTAAAGCTGATCACCCTCCAATCACACTAGATCTGTCGCTGGCTCAAATGACATCACCTCTGAATGCTATGTCCAATGGTAGTATTTTTACTGCTTTGTTATTGTTTAATTTTGTTGCTAATGGTGAGGGAGGCACACTTGACCTATCGTTGACTCAGGGAGGAGCTGAAGTACCTATAACCTGTAGTTGCAAAAGCAAGGTTTGCAGACTGTCAACTAACCAAAACCTAGAAGTGCTACCTCCTCTTGCTAGTCTCCTCCAGTAACAGCCTTTATCAAAACAGACTGACTAATACAAGCTAGGATCACCACATTCCCTATAGTGGTGGCTGTTACTGGTACAGAAGTCCTAGTATTGCAGTACCACTAGCTGTAGTTTCCCAGCATCCCCTTGGACTAGATGAACTCCAACTTTTCCAGGAAAAGCCAGGAAAGTCAAGAAAACCATTATGACCCACCACATTGATGAGCCAAAAGGCAACTATCCATATCAACTCGTGGCATTACATCAACATCATTGACACAGATATCATCTCTGAATACTGAGTCAATTGGTAGTATTTTTTGCTCCTATTCAGGCTTACTTCTGTAGTTAATGAGTGAGTCAAGGAGTCTCTCTTTATTGTTCTGTTATAAAACTAATTGGTGTGCCATATAAGCTACTAGCTGACCTGATGACCCACTTTTATTGAGTTCAGTACTTGACAACAATCAGACATACACACATTTTTTTTTTACATAGATTGCTGAGAATATCATGGAAGCTAACAAAAAAAAAGAGTAAATAGGACATTCTAAAAGAGGTCATAGCAAAAAAAAAAAGAATTCTTATTTCCAACATTAATTTCAATAAAAAATTAATGTCATTATTTAGGCTATTATAAGGAGGAGAAAACAGCCGCAATATACTGCATAAGCTGGAAGAATTCATGCAAATATCAGTAAGAACTAGAGAAGAAAGGAGAGAAAAGATACCTGACAGTTTAAAAGAATGGCTGGGTAGAAACTCAAAAAACATGTGTAAAGATTGAAAGTTGAGGAGAGACATGATCACCCATGCCAGCAAGCAGGTTACTTGATCATATTGGAACTAGCTGTAAAATTAAGTACTTGATTATGATATAACTAGCTAAAATAATATGTCTTGGGCCTATGGAACTATGGGAAATATTCATTTGAAGGTGCAGCACTTCCCTATCCTGTCCAAGACTTGCATGCACCCAAGTGTTATGGAATGAAGGGGAAGACGAATATAATGGACATGCTCCACCTTCTCCAGTAGAAACCTGGGCTATCCAGGAAGCTTTACTTAATAAATGGATGTCCACTTATTAGGTAAAGCTTTAACCATACAGTTTTTTTCAATTAAAAAAAATATATATATTTTATTTCATCTCTCCTTACAATTAGCTTTACTGCAGCTTCACATTTTTATGCATTGAAAAAATCTCTACAGGAACAACAATTGGACTCAGTGCAGAAGTCATGTCTCGGTGACAAAATGGTTCAATGAGCAACAATTCATCATTCAATGAGTATTAGCTTCACTGCAGCTTCAGAATTTTATGCATTTATGTGCATTTCTTTGCCTTGATCCTTCAATGAGTTAATAAACTTTATGGGTATTCTGTAATGACTCAGCAACTTCCAAAGCATTCCTCTGTCTAAACTATCCAATGCCTTTTATATGCATTTCTTTGTTTTGACCCTATCTACAAGACTTTTACAATCGACAACATCATATAGATTCTAGAGCTTTCTGAGGAGTCACAACCTATTACATTACATCAGCAGCAACAATTGTATCATTATGAGTCTTATGTTACACTTCATGCCTCATTAGGGACTTTTGGGTCGCCTCAAGTGCATTAAATCAGCTCCACTAACCAAAATAAAAAAGATATAAAGGAATGTCTTGTTACAACTTATAGATTATAGGTAATATGGTGTACCCATATTTTTTTTTTTACCATTGGCACATTTTTTGGTAATGTGGTCAGAATTATACCAATAGTTAAAGTTAAGTAGCTAACTGGATATTCCACTTTTAGAATTTGTGCCAGTGCTACTGAGTCATGCACATGGCAGCTATTCTCTTTTGCAAGTCAAGTATTGTGAATCTGACTTTCTCCCGTCTTGGAGTCGATATGCCATTTGTGTCATCACATTGAGTGCTGTTCAATGGCCATTTTTGGAATTGTTCTTCACCAATTATTTACAAGTTACAGCCCCTGACTGCTCTGCCAAGTCAGATGAAAGTTTCACTTTTGGGATTTTGCGCCATGGCTGTGGTGTTTTTGGCTACATTCCCTGGAGTATTTGGATGTTTGTGGGCCCATCCATTCTTATGTGTGCTACATCATCATGATGGATCATTGTAATGAAGGGCAAGATGGAGTTTTGTTTGTGACTTTGCAGCCCTTGTGTGACTCCCGGAGTTTCACGTTAGTCTAGAAGGATGTTGTCCGGATTAAAGAAAGCTATGAGAAGATCAAGGATAGACTCATAAACTAGTTTGTTATTTCACAAATTCATTTTGCAGGTCTTGCTGGGGAGGAGTTCTGAGCAATTATGGACTGTTGTTTGATGTGCGATGATGATAATCCGTCAACTAACTAACTATACCAGTAGTTTTTTTTCCGCAAAAAGAAAATATCACTGATACTCCATGTAGAGTTTGTTGAACATAGAAGTTGCTGACATGGATTCTCCTCAGTACATTAATTATTTCATCTTCTTTCTAACCAAAAAGCAATGCATTTTTCTTACAATATCTTTTACTTTGTGACTTCCACAGCTTCATTGCATTCCACCAGCTCACCGTCTCATCCTGGTAGACAAACACTATCTGTTACAGTCCCTCCACATCAAGGAAGACCAACATCTATACCTGAAGAAAGAGCTGAGGAGATGGATAAAGGAAAGAGTGATGTTGATGGAGAATCAATTGAGAAACTTTTGGCCAACTACTTCCCTTTGATTAGAATGTTGCATGTTCAGGTAAATGTTGATGGTTTTTCAGTGAAAATCAACTATTTTTATTGTGTAAAATAGACGTTAAGTGTTATCAAAGGCTAAACCTATAGAGTGACGAGACAAACTACATTTCAGCAAATTTCCTCATCGGGTGCAAACCAACAAATAATATAAAAAACAAATTCAAAAAGACCTGGCAATACTTCTTCTTCTGCCATTTTAAAATTAGTTACTTGCCTGCCTTTCATGTTTATTTTTGCATAATATTATTTGTTGGTTTGTACCTGATGAAGGTTTTTGCTGAAACATTGTAGTTTATCATGTCTCTCTATAGGTTTAGCTGCTTCATCAATTTTGTGTTTATTTTATGTTTTCTGCAGCGCTACTTGTTGCCACCTCATGATATTCGATATATTGTATATTTATGCTTTTCTCAATTTGTATGTTTGACTTTAGTTATTTTATTTCATTATCTGTTATGTGGTGCCCAAAACTTCAATTTGTAGATGTGTATAAATACAACATGAAGACTCTGGACATAAACCCTGCAGCATGCAAAGACAAAGCTGCAGTCCGCAATCTCTGGAAATACACTCTAAAGATTCACCTCAAATAAGAAGTAGACAGATTCATAGATAAAGAGAATACACAATGAAAGAAAAGAAAAAATAACATTTCTAGGGGCGCTGAAAAATCCAGTCAACTATGACTGACGGAAGCTACTATATGTTATCTGTTATGGGAATTGATCAGGTCCCTTTTTCATCCATAAGCCCTCATTAGTCTCTCAATGTTTACATCCTTTTTCCATCTTCTTTTATCCTCCTTTAGGAATTAAGAACAAAATTGGTGATGCCTTCATTATCCAGAGTCAGACTAGACTTATTACTACCACTACCAGTGAGAAAGCTGTTTATAGAGTTTCCTATTACAACATTTTCATTTCTTTTATTGTTATCTCACAGGTGGAGCTGAAACCAAGTGCCATCTTCTTACCTAAGACAAGCATTCCAAATTCAGAATCCATTTCTGATATCTTAGCATTAGTTCACCAAGCTCACCATGCGGGCCGTCTCTCTGACACCCTTGTAGTTTGTGTTCCCAGCATTTTGGTCACAAGCACAATGGCTAAGCCCATGAACATTGTCCAAGAGTTGCCAGTTACATCTATACAAGGCTCCCTCATAGGTAAATCATGTTGTTATTTGTGAAATGTTCTTTATAAGTAAACTTAAACTCTAGACTACGACTATCAATTTTAAATCCTGTAATAACTGCTACTTTGTCAAAATGTGCAGATTTAAGGCTAAAAACCTGTTAAATTGGAAAAATAATATAATCTTTTGCTAAAATTTGTTGCATTAACATTTATAAGGCAGGCTGAACACGTTTTTATATCATTTATAAGTGCCAAGTGTAGAAATGTGGTTTTACAGAAGAATGTTGAGAATACAATGGACAGCTAAGAAGAGTAAAGAAAACGTTCTGAAAGAGGTCAAAGCAAAGAGAAAGTTAATATCCAATATTAGGTAGAAGCAATCATAATTTTTTGGCCATGTAATGAGAAGTGAACAGCTGGAATATATTGTAACAACTGGGAATATTGAGGGATGAAGAGATAGAGGAAAGCAAATGATACCAGACAGGGGGAAGGGGGGAGAGATTATTATGAAGGTACATGGTGAACAAAAAATTAGCATGCAGAAACTATTGAATTAAAAAAAAATGTGTTTTGAAACTACTGTTTTTATGTCATAGTAGTAATGTGAGGTTAAGTAGATCATCCTGTTTTTGCAGTGTTCTTTATAAGTAAATATTGGTATGTTAAAATTTAACCTGTCCAAGCTGCTGTGTGACGTGGACATATATAGGAGGCTTAATGATGTTACATCTGATGTAATAACCAATGTGCAGTTGTGTGTGTGTTCATTCTCTGCATAGTATTTATTGGTTTTGCTGCTGACCGCTGGAGGAATGGCCGACGTGATATGAAATCCATCTGCATTTTTTTTACCATGAAGGGCTTCTATTGGCAGACTTTAAAGAGGTTGGTGTGGACATAATTGCCATTCTCTACAAAGATACACATGACAACCTGCATACAGCCATCAATGACAACCTGCATACAGCCATCAATGACAACCTGCATACAGCCATCAAGAATAAGAGGCCCGGCATGCTTTGGTCTTGATTCTGTTGCATGACAATGTTTGTCCACATGTCATGAGCATTGTGCAGGAAGCATTGGCAACAAGACAGTGAGAAGGTCTGCATCACCCATATCACGCCTACAGCCCCGATCTGTCACCATTTGACTTTCATTTGTTTGGATCCTTAAAAAAAAAATAATCTCTAAAGGAACGATAATTGGACTCAATGCAGAAGTCATGTCTCAGTGACAAAATGGTTCAATGAGCAATAATTCGTCATTCAATGAGTATTAGCTTCACTGCAGCTTCAGAATTTTATTCATCTATGAGCCTTTCCAAAAAATGAGGAAGATACTATGCAATCCATTTTTGACAATAGAAACAAGAAAAGAGTTCTTAAATGTTATGTAGAGCCAGTCTTAACATATGAATGTGAGTCATGGACAGTAGGACAACAGACACGAAAATCACTGGAGTCTGTAGACATGTGGTTTTACAGAAGAATGTTGAGAATACCATGGATAGCTATAGGAGTAATGAATATATTGTAACAACTGGAAAAATTGAGGGACGAAGAGATAGAGGGAAGCAAAGAGAAAAAATACCAGACAGCTTAAGAGAATGGCTTGGCAGAAGGTCAACAACAGAAATGATAAATAACTGCCGAGATCGAAAGTTGTTGAGAGACATGATCACCTACGCCAGCAGGCCCGGTACTTGATGATGATGATGTGCATTTCTTTGCCTTGATCCTTCAATGAGTTAATAAACTTTATGGGGATTCTGTAATGACTCAGCAACTTCCAAAGCATTCCTCTGTCTAAACTATCAAATACCTTTTCATAATCTATAAATCCAATATAAAGTGGGGACTGTAGTTCTAAACTTTGTTCAACTATTATACGTAGAGTAGTTATTAGCCATAATTTAATACATCTCCAAAAAATGTTCAACATCATTTGGAAAACAGAGAAGACGCCTCATAAATGGAAAAAAGGAATCATTGTTAAGATCCCAAAAAGGGCAATCTTAGAGATTGTAACAACTGGAGAGGCGTGACACTTTTGTCAGTTGCCTCAAAGTTATTCTGTAAAATCATCCTAAATAGAATAAAGGATTCAATAGATACAGTAATGCGTGAAGAACAGGCTGGGTTTAGAAAAGGGAGAAGCTGTCTTGACCACATTTTCACTCTACGACTTATATTGGAGGAACACATTGAAAAGCAAAAACCTTTTGTACTTAACTTCATCGACTTCAAAAAAGCATTTGATAGTATTCATAGAGATTCTTTGTGGAAAATTCTGAAGCAATATGGTTTACCATCAAAAATCATAAATATTATCAAAGACATGTATGATGGTTACACATGTGCAGTTCGAACAGAGGAAGGACTGAGTGAATGTTTCCCAATAGAAACTGGGGTTAAACAAGGATGTATTTTATCGCCCTTGTTATTTGGAATTGTTATGGACTTCATAATGAAGAAATGCTGCACTGGTAATAAAGGCATCGAATGGATACAAGGAGACCATTTGGAGGACCTCGACTTTGCTGATGACATAGTTCTCATCAGCAGTCAGATAAAAACGATGCAGGAAAACACAAATGAACTATCATCAATAGCCAGCAAAATTGGGCTTGAGGTCAATCATGAAAAGACTAAAGTCATGAAAAGTTTAATTTCAACAAGTGACAAAATATACATGGAAAACAAACCAGTAGAAGAGATCGATCACTTTATCTATCTTGGAAGTCACATTGATCGAGAAGGGGATACGAGCAAAGAAATTAGAATCAGACTGGCTAAAGCAGCAATGTCTTTCAGAAGCCTTGAAAAGTTGTGGAAATCAAAACTCATTAGCACAAACACAAAACTTAGGCTATTCAAATCAAATGTACTATCAACCCTTACGTATGCGTGTGAAAGCTGGAAAACAACAAGAGATATAGAAACAAAGTTGAACGCATTCGAAAATAAATGTCTAAGGAAAATACTTGGTATAGAATGGAACGAATTCAAAACAAACGAGGAAATTAGAGAAATCGCCAATCAACCACTAATATCTTCAGTAATAAAGAAAAGACGATGGTCATACGTTTGACATGTGATGAGAAGAGATAATAATCGAATAGCAAAGCAAGCCCTCATATGGGAAACAACAGGTAAAAGAAAAAGAGGAAGACCCAGGGAGACACTGAGAAGAACATTGATGAGAGAGGCAAGAGCAGCAGGAATCGGCTCCCTCAATGAGATAGAACTGCTTGCACAGAACAGAGACAGATGGCGAGATTTGATAAAATATCTTTAAAAGAAAACTGCTAGAACAAAAATTCATATAGGAGAAGGTGTATCTTGGTCTACGCCCTATGGGCCGGTTACGGCTCGAAAGGTCAATAGATAGATAGATAGTTATTTGATCAGCACATGATCTGTTTTTCATTAAACCTGCTTGTTCATCTCTCAAATGTTTCTCTATGGCCTCTTTTAGTCTCTCCAGAATGATTCTGCTTAGTATTTTTCCTGGCACTGATTGTTGCACAATTCCCCTATAATTTGTGCACTCCTGTAAACTTCCTTTCTTTGGTAGTTTGATCATATAACCTTCTTTCCAGTCTTTAGGTATTTCTTCCCTCTCCCAAATTTTATCTAATAGATTATGTAGCATCTTGGTAGAGATGTTAATAGAAAAGATCCATTTTCTATTCTTACCCCTTACATCTTCTGTTGGAATATAGACTATCAACAAGAGCTCTCAAATCTTTTTGCCCTTTACTGTCTCTTCTAATCTTTTACAGGTTTTATTTATGATTGTGATTTGTATTTTGTCTCCAGGTGTTTCTAAGACTTCTCTGTTTCCTTTTTCCCTGTGGGAATCCTCTTAAGTCCATTTCTATCTACAGGAGAAAAATTGCCATGGACTTTGAAGATCAGTAACATTTGTGCATACTCCTTGCAGTCTGGAAAGCACAATCCAGTATTCTTTCTTCATCCAATGGATATTTTCTCCACTATTGCAATTAATTGCAAATACAGCCCGCCAACTTCAGAGATTATAAGCAGCCTAGCCTTGTGCTTACACGTTGATGTGGGTCAACCCAAAGTGGACATTTCATCAACCCAGGTATGTCATAGAGAGCAGATGTATGTGAATTATGTTTCATCTTCTGGACACTGTTGTTTGTCACTGATACTTTAGTTGTTTGATCATTTGTGTCTTTCCATGAAGATATAATCTTCTTTTATACATTCATAACACTTCTTTTATATATTCATACAACACTTCTTTTATACATTCATACAACACTTCTTTTATACATTTATACAACACTTCTTTTATACATTCATACAACACTTCTTTTATACATTCATACAACACTTCTTTTATACATTCATACAACACTTCTTTTATACATTCATACAACACTTCTTTTATACATTCATACAACACTTCTTTTATATATTCATACAACACTTCTTTTATACATTCATAACACTTCTTTTATATATTCATACAACACTTCTTTTATACATTCATACAACACTTCTTTTATACATTCATACAACACTTCTTATATACATTCATACAACACTTCTTTTATACATTCATACAACACTTCTTTTATACATTCATACAACACTTCTATTATACTTTCATACAACACTTCTTTTATACATTCATACAACACTTCTATTATACTTTCATACAATACTTCTGTTATACATTCAACACTTCTTTTATACATTCATAAACACTTCTATTATACTTTCATACAACACTTCTTTTATACATTCATACAACACTTCTATTATACATTCATACAACACTTCTATTTTATATTCAAAGGGGTTAGAAAAAGCTGTATCTTAAAATGCAAACATTTTTGTTGTTACAAATTAAATATTAAATTCCCCCAAAACTCTCAGATTTGCCAATCTTTGATCTTTTAGTTATGAGCATTAACCACTCACATTTTATTCTTACGTAAATATTTGTTTTAACTAAAAACAAAAAGTAATAAAAGATTGTACATGTTGTGTCACAAATTGAAACCAATTCCGTAAAGTATTAATGTTTTTTTTTATTGACGTTTGCTAACTTTTACCTCTGGCGAAGTCTCCAGAGACTAGGAATTAAATTTTGCGTGTTATCCATTTTTCCCATGTGCACATGGGTTCCTTGCCTCACTGGCAGGTAACTCAATCTTTGGAGGTACTCATATTTTTCCGTTGATGAGTAATTGATGTTACAAGCAGGGCCTCACTGCTGAGACCAGGGGTGGTTGCCACAGAGAAGAATCACAAATAAAATACAGCATTAATATAAATGTTAGCATTGAGGTAAATGTACTAGAAGGATATCTTCATCTATAAACAATGTAAAATCTCCAAAATTCGAATTAAAATGTCACTTTGAGATGAAAACAAACAGCTGTGAGGAGTATATTACAACTATTGTCTAAACTAAACACAAATAACAATCACAAACATGTACTACATTTTCCAATTTATTATCTGTGACTGCTTATTAATTGCGTTTAGTTAGATCCATTTCTCTTCAGGAGAATGTAAGAAAGTTATAAATCAAGTCATGACCAGAGCTCTGTCTGAAGTTAAAACAAGAAAGTTATAAATCAATTCATGAACAGTGCTCTTTCTGAAGCGAAAACAAGAAAGTTATAAATCAAGTAATGAACAGTGCTCTTTCTGAAGCAAAAACAAGAAAGTTATAAATCAAACAATGACCAGAGCTCTTTCTGAAGTGAAAACAAGAAAGTTATAAATCAAGTCATGAACAGTGCTCTTTCTGAAGTGAAAACAAGAAAGTTATAAATCAAGTCATGTCCAGATCGCTTTTTTTTTTTCTTTGCTCCTACTGTCAATTTTAACTCTAAAAATAATAAGACATTTACCACAACTTCCAAGTGTTTTGAAGAAATTTACAAAATCTGAATATGATGGCTCAGGGATCACTGGCAGGAACATTTGGGAAGGTATGTGATGGGAAAAAAATGTGGGCATGGCAAACTGTCCAATTTCTAAAAAAAATATGTTTTTAAACATTTATTTTTAATGTGTTGTAGTATTTTAAAAGAGACCGACACAATGAGAGAGACACTGAGAAGAACATTGATCAGAAAGGCAAAGACACCAGGAATCGGCTCCCTCAATGAGATCGAGATGCTTGCACAGGACAGAGACAAATGGCGAGATTTGATAAATGTTTTTTTAAAACTCTTTCTGTATGGAAGCTTTTTAACGGCGCAACGGAAGAGATTTCAGAGACAAAATTGTTCATGGTTTTAAGAATCAATCTACATATTAATATTTATCTAACATATAACATATTATATATGAATGTTTAGATAATTGAACAAGCTATTAGATTTCACTAATATCCAGATGATACAAGACATGTAAGAAGAATATGGTTTGATGGTGTTCACACTATTAAAATTGAGCGTGGCACACTATGCAGTGAAACATACGCTGCCGAAATCGCATTGGCGCACTATGCGGTGAAACATACGTTGCCGAAATCGCATTGGCGCACTATGTGGCGAAACATACGTTGCCGAAATCGCATTGGCGCACAATGCGGCATAATGTTTGTTGCCGAAATCACATTGGCGCACAGTGTGGCAAAATGTACAGAAAGAGTTAAGGATTGAGACTGCTAGAAAGAAAATTTAGAAAAAGATAAAGTGTATCTGGGTCTCTGCTCAATGGGCCAGCCACAGCTCGAAAGGTCAATAGATAGATAGTATTTTAAAGTTAAAGTACATCCATTTATATTTTTGGTAGTTGAATATACCATCCACAGTGCTATTGTAACAGTGCCATTCACATGTAATGTTAATGCATGATAAAGGAAATTAGTGTCAAATAATTGCATATTTTATCCTTGTTCTTTGACCAACAGCACATCCACTGTGAAGTATGTGTACAAAATATATTTATTATCACAACCTATAAACTAATTTTTATTTGTTACTGGTTCTTCAACAAAAACTATCTTATGGACTTGTTGTTCATTAAATAACTTTTTATAACTCAACATGTGCATCTCCGATGTGCAACATCTGTTTTTATATAAGAAATATTTTTAAAAAAATTGTATCCAATTTAAAAAATCACTTGCCACAAGAGGCTGCTTATGAAAGGAACTGGATATTTTGAAAGGGAAATCACCCTCAGTACTTTTGATGTTTGATCTATATTTAAAAATTATAGACACTTTTGGTAAATAATGTTCATAATTAATATAAATAATGTCAGTGGTTCATCATTTTAAAGTGAAAAACTGAAGCATTGAGAGCTAAGGTTAAAAATTTAATTGTGTTGAGGAGTAAACCAACAAGAGCATTTTTCTTTGGAGTTTTCATTTGGTAAAGTGCATATATGGAAGAATAGGTAGAATTGGATGGAAGGAAAAGAAAACAAACGATGAAGTCTTGAAACAACTAAAAATGAAAAGAGAACTACTAAGTACAATTAAAACAAGACAAATTAGTTTTTTTTGGGGCATGTTAAAAAACACAACAGCCTACTAAAAGTAATCTTGGAAGGGAAAATACAAGGTAGAGTGCAGTCACCATGAGGTGTTTGGTCTGACTTTTTATGTCTTCCCTGGTAGAAAGAACTTTGACCCTACCATGATTCGAACGGAGACAAATAATAATAAATGAATAGAGGGAAACTTCCGAGGCGATAATCAGCGAATCAATTCAGAGGAAGAGGTATGTTTACAGCACTCGGAAAAAATGACAAATAATCAGCAACAGAAAAAAATATGGACCAAGGCAGGATCGAACCCGTACTCAGTGGCACAGCGCCTTGACACGAAAAGCCAAACGCTAGGGAACACTGCCACTCAGCTACCATGATTCGAACCCATGTTCTTCTGGTTTGGAGCATGACAAGTTATTTATTTGGCCATGAGCTCTCTAAATGTATTAACACATTTGCTACCAAGGGATCTAACACACTGTGGCTGACCTGTTTTTCAGAAATAAAAAAAAAAATTGTTAATAATAGCAAGCAAATACTGAAAATTTATTCAATACATGCATTTTGTAGTGATGATTTGTTCACAAAGTCAGAATAGCAGTTAATAAGAGAATTCCAAGGTTTTAGCAGAAATAATTGCAAAAAATGTTGATAATTAAACACCACGTTTTGCAGCTTGACCGGAATGTGTTAAACACCTCTGAGTTATTCATAAATAAATAAGTTAAACTTGATTCCGTTTACAACCACAGCTCCAGTTATG
The DNA here is from genome assembly GCA_032433765.1 of Megaustenia siamemsis. Taxonomy (NCBI): domain Eukaryota; kingdom Metazoa; phylum Mollusca; class Gastropoda; order Stylommatophora; family Ariophantidae; genus Megaustenia; species Megaustenia siamemsis. The sequence continues at coordinate 54,415,730 of JAVIAB010000041.1, read as the reverse complement.
TTCTACCATCACAGCAATGGTTTCCAGTCTAGTCAGCAATGCTAACAATCTGACTGATAACTGCAGGAAGCTTTTCACTCACAAACTAGATGAGAGAGCTCTTTCCTCTTCCCGAGCTCCCATCAGCCAGAAGTCAGTCTCATCTTCCACAAATAAGATTGAGAGTGTCAGATCTGGTAAGGCTTATGTTTATGTTAGTTCTTGATTTTTACACAATTATACTCTAACTGGTTTACTTTGAGATCAACTGCAGTGTGAACTTCAGCATGATGAGACAGGTTTTGGGATATTTCTCTATTACTATATGGGGGAAAGAACCAGAGGGATCTTTCTCTGTTACTATATTGAGGAAAGAACCATACAGATATTTCTCTATTACTATATTGAGGAAAGAACCAGAGGGATATTTCTCTATTACTATATTGAGGAAAGAACTAGAGGGATATTTCTCTATTACTATATTGAGGAAAGAACCAGAGGGATATTTCTCTATTACTATATTAAAGAAAGAACCAGAGGGATATTTCTCTATTACTATATTGAGGAAAGAACCATACAGATATTTCTCTATTACTATATTAAAGAAAGAACCAGAGGGATATTTCTCTATTACTATATTGAGGAAAGAACCAGAGGGATATTTCTCTATTACTATATTTAGGAAAGAACCAGAGGGATATTTCTCTATTCTATATTGAGGAAAGAACCAGAGGGATATTTCTCTATTACTATATTGAGGAAAGAACCAGAGGGATATTTCTCTGTTACTATATTGAGGAAAGAACCATACGGATATTTCTCTATTACTATATTGAGGAAAGAACCAGAGGGATATTTCTCTATTACTATATTGAGGAAAGAACCAGAGGGATATTTCTCTATTACTATATTGAGGAAAGAACCAGAGGGATATTTCTCTATTACTATATTGAGGAAAGAACCAGAGGGATATTTCTCTATTACGATATTGAGGAAAAGAAAGGTCTCAGTCTGAATAGTAAGAAAACAGAAGTAATGGTTATATCGAAGAAACAATCATCACCATCATGCAGCATAAAAATAAACGAGACAAATCTGAAACAAGTACAACTTTTCAAATACTTGGGCACAATAATTACATCAGATGGGAGATGCACCACAGAAATAAAAAGCAGAATAGCTCAGGCCAAAATAGCATTTCAGAAAATGAAAAATATCTTACGCAACAAATCTATGTCAATGAAAATGAGAAAGAGACCCATGGAAGCGAATCATGGACAGTAGACAAACAAATGAAAAGACGATTTGAGGCCACAGAGATGGGATTTCTCAGAAGAATGTTGAAAGTTCCCTGGACAGATAAAAAGACCAACGAGGAAGTTCTCAAAGAGGCCAACACAAAAACAGAGCTCTTAAAAAACATCAGAAAGAAACAATCAACATTTTTCGGGCACATCATGAGAAGAGGAAAGTTGGAATACTTGGTTACAACTGGCAAAATAAAAGGAAAGAGAGATCGCGGACGACAAAGAGAGAAAATACTGGATAGCTTGGTGTCATGGCATGGAAAACAGTCAACAACAGAACTGATGCGATGCACTGTAGATAGAAGATTGTGGAGGGACATGTTCGCCTACGCCAACCGGTATGGTACATGATGATAATGATATTGAGGAAAGAACCAGAGGGTAAAAGAAAAAGAGACCAACCTAAAAAAACTCTAATAGGAAGGAACATTGAGGTGAAAAGCAACAACAGCAAGAATCAAATCATTTGCCGAGGTTGAGAGGTTTAGCCCTGAACAATGATGCAATGTAGGTCCTGTGCAAAGTCTAACACTTAATAGCAAAGATCATCAGATGTGGGGAGTCTAGAGGTCTGACCTGTATAATGTCTTCATTTTGAAAGCACAGTAGAGACAGATATAAGGTTCTTTAAAAATTTTCAGAAGACCCGACTGGAGAACAGTTTACTGTTAACATAATCAGACATCATCATCGAGCGCCTTCTCCGCATCAAAGGTTGGCTACCATGGAGCGCCATTCTGCTCTGTCTCTTGCTTTCATGGTGCAGGTTGTCATAGGCTGATTTGTCCATCTTTTGATGTTACTCATCCATGTTAGTCTTGGTCTGCCTTTGCCTCTTTTACCTTGTATTTTCCCCTCAAAGATTACTTTTAGCCTTTTAACATGGCCCAAAATTTGCATTTGTCTTGCTTGAATTGTGTCTAGTAGTTCTCTTTTCATTTTTAGTTGTTTTAAGACTTCATTGTTTGTTTTCTTTTCCTTCCATCCAATTCTACCTATTCTTCTATATATCCACATTTCAAAGGCTTTAATTCTCTGTTATGTTTTCTTGTCTAATGTCCATGTTTCTGCACCATACATGAATGTTGAGAAGACATTTTGCTATTCTTAGTTTATCAGTTAATCAGTCATTGCAAAATTAATAAGCTGTACATGTATCTGATTTCTCTTGTATACAGTACAAAGTAATTGTCATTCATCTGTCTATTGACCTTTCCAGCCATAGTCGGCCCATAGGGCATATTCTCCTGTTTCGAAGTTTTCTTTCTAGCAGTCTCAATCCTTGCAAAGTTCATTAATCAAAACTTGCTATTTGTCTCTATTCTGTGCAAGCATCTCGATCTGATTGAGGGAGCCAATTCCTGCTACCTTTGCCTCCCTGATCATTGTTCTTCTCAGTGTTTCTCAGGATTGGCCTCTTTTCCTCCTACCTGTTGTTTCCCACTTCAGGGCTCGCTTTGCTATTCGGTTATTATCTCTTCTCCTCACATGTCCGTCATTTGTCCAACGTCTTGTCTTGAGTACTGATGATATTAGTGTTTTATTGGCGATTTCTCTAATTTCCTAGTTTGTTTTTAATTTGTTCCACGCTATACCAAGTATTTTCCTTCGATTGTCATTCATATCTGCACCTAAGGGTGAACAATAAAGAGGAGTAATCATTATGTAAAAGCAATAGAGGATGAACAGCTCTTCAAACCCAAATCCGAAGCTATTACATGCAAGTACTGGTTACTGGAGTCCAGTCCTAGAGTGGAGTCACAGCCTCGGCTACAGCTTCCAAATCACAGCTTAGCGAAATTAACAGGACACAAAACCAGGCTCCCCGTATCATCACTGGTGTTATGAAATCTACACCTATTGAGACTCTAGAAACAGTAACAGGTTCACAACTTTTAGAAGACAGACAGAAAACCAAAGTTTCGCAACGAGTGGAGAAATATAAAAGCTTCCTAACCACCCCATGCACCAAAGAATAACTGGTTTTTGAGAAGAAAGACTAAAGAGGAGCAACTTTGCTACAATCTCCAAAGAACTAACATCTAGTGATCTAGTACTGTCCTAAACAATGTGGAACCCCATAAGCCCATCTGGTATGACTCCTCATCATCATCATCAAGTACCGGACCAGCTGGCGTAGGTGATGATGTCTCTCCACAACTTTCGATCTCAACAGTTATTTATCATTTCTGTTGTTGACCTTCTGCCAAACCATTCTCTTAAGTTTTCTGGTATAATTTTTTCTTTGCTCTATCTCTTTGTCCCTCAATTTTTCCAGTTGTTACAATATATTCCAGTTGTTCTCTTCTCATTACATAGCCAAAAAATGATGATTGTTTCTTCCTAATATTGGAAATTAGCTGTCTTTTTGTTTTGACCTCTTTCAGAACATTTTCATTACTCTTCTTAGCTGTCCATGGTATTCTCAACATTCTTCTGTAAAACCACATTTCTACAGACTCCAGTGATTTTCTTATCTGTTGTCCTATTGTCCATGATTCACATACATATATTAAGACTGGCTCTAAATAACATTTAAGAATTCTTTTTCTTGTTTATATTGTCAAAAATGGATTTCATAGTATCTTCCTCATTTTTTGGAAAGCTGCTGACTCCTCATGGGAAACATAAAATACCAGAACTTAAGGAAGACATAATAGGAATCATGAAAAAAAGCACCCGAATAGTCACAGAGAGAAAGCACATAGAAAAACATATAAACAACTACCCACATGACTCCTGGTCACACATATACATGGTTGGCTCTGCTACAAACACCATCAGAAATGGAGGAGGAGGTATGTTCCTGAAGCTGAATAACCAGGAAGAGATCAGCAATTCAAAAGCTGGGAAATTCTCAATCTATAAATCAGAAACTGAAGCCCTCAAAGACGCTGCAAAATTGGCTATCCAACACAAAAATAATGGGCACAAGAAATTGGTGATACTGAATGATGCACTGTCAGTCCTAACAGCTCTAAAAACCTCCAGGAACAGTGAGCTCAATGACTTGAGAACAACCCTAGACCAACTGTGCATTAACTTTCAGAGAGTGGTCATCCAGTGGATACCATCACACTCTAAGATACACGGAAACGAACACGCAGACAAACTAACAAAGGAGGGAGGGAGATTACCACAAGAGAACCATCTGGTCAGCTACGATGAAGCCAAATCCATCACCAAAGACCAGTATCATGAAAAATGGAAACAAGAACACCCAAAGTACAACGAGAGGGATGGATACCTCCAACTATCAAGGAGGGATCAAGTCATCATACTTTGTCTACGCACTGGCCACAACAGAATGAGAAACCACATGTTCACCAATCTCAAAACAGGAACTACCAGCCAATGCCACTGTACACTGGATAACATGACAACAAAACACATTTTACAGGATTGTCCCCAGCACACAGACCTGAGGAGGACAATGTGGCCCACACCCACCTCCCTGGAAGAGAAACTATACAGGGCAACCAAATCACTTAGATAGCTGCCTTCATAAGAGAGTCCGGAGTCCTAGTCTGAATGAGCCATGATTGCAGAAGAAGAAGAAATTGGTTTAAATGTCTGTATTACTTTTTGATTGAAATCTTCCATAATACTTTCTTACCTTATTTTATTCAGCTGATGTGACAGAGAACATTACAACTGATATCTCTGAAGATTTTTCTCATGAAGGAAGTCCATTGCATGAGAGCATCATTGATGATTCTGAGGACCGTGGTGTGAAGCTGTCCCTCTGGCTGCAGCTACTGATTCCTAAGATAAGCTGTATGGTCTATGGATCTTGTCCAGTCACTGATCAAGGTTTGTCTCTTTCTTTTTATGTATAAAGAAACACTTTAATGTTGACTTCTTTATTCCTTAGCACATTTTGTACCACGGGCTAATACAAAAAACCCAGAAGCCACATTTTTCTGCATTTAATTTATTAACATTTTTGCAATTATTTCCACTGAAACTTTGTAATTCTCTTATTTAACATCTTCTCCGACTTCGTAAATAAATTGTCTGAACAAATTATGTGTTTCTCTTTTATCAATTTTCATTTATTTTGTCACTCATATTTCAAATAATAATTCATTTAAAATCCTTTAGTAGCGAATGTGTTAAGAGAATAAGATGAGGATGGGTAGGTCTCTGATAATGAATTCATCTAGAAGGTTAAAATATTTGCTTACTTTAATTAATTCTGCTCTTTTTTTTATTTGAAACAAAATTTTCAGAAAATGGTGTTTCCATTACATTTGAACACTTTGATCTCTCAATGGATTCACAACATGTTTACAGCAAGGCCAAAGTCACATTGGGTTCAGTCAATATTCAACATTCAGTCAAAAGGTAAGATTTGTATTGTTTAAAATGGTAATTCATGTATTAGATAAAATGATTTTTTGTATGAATTGAAAAACTACTTTTATGTTTATGAGTTATTGAGTTATTTGCAGGTTATCATCATTGCACTCCGAACATGTCCATAGGTGCTCAGATCCCCTCCTCAGCAAGTTCCGCAGTGTCCAGCGACTGATGACTCCAGTTCTATGTTGGTTGATAAGTCTTCTTACACGGCCACTAATGTTTATGAATGCTATGGAAGCCAATTTTACTCTTTTATATTAATTTTGCTATTTTCATTTCTCTGTGCAAGTTAATCCTTTTTAACTCTTAGCCTTAAATTTTTAGATTTCATCACATGCCCTACCAAGTTCCAGTATTTTCCTGTTATGACAAAAATGTCTTCTCTTGTTCTCTCATTCTTTCTTTCTTCACTTTCTTCTGTACTTGTTCAGGTGTCGAGAGAGATACATAGATCTGGTTCTCGCCCTTTTGGCGGCTTCACTCATTGTCCATTGATGCTGTTGTAACATTTCTTTGGTGTTGTTTGTTCATCTTACTTGGGTTCTGCCTCTTGTTCTTCTCCCTTCTCCTCTTTTAATATTTGCTTTGTACGGTAAGAATCACGAGACATTCTTCTCGATGTGCAAATCAGTTATTTGTTGTTTCTGTATGTAGCTTCTCTTGTTGTTGAGCAATTTTTGATTGCCAATTTTTCATTTCCTTAATCCTAATTTTATGACTGACTGCTTAAAAATAATTTTTTGGGTTAATTTTTTCCCTGCCCTGTACCTGTACCTTCCTCGTTTGTGCTTGGTGGTAACCCTTGATTAGCCACTGTGTCCAGATTTGTAAAAATTTGCGCAATTACGCCGTGAGGTTGTGGTAAAAGTATAATTATTCTTAGTAAAAATTTACGCTGAGTACGGGTCAAACAAATTTTCAACTATGAAATTTTCATGGACTTTCAGCAAGACATCAATCAAGCTTTTGAAATGACGGGATGGGCAACGAACATCAGAAAAATACTAATGTCCAAGCAATAATGAAACACTGAAAGACGGGAATAAAAATACAGCTATGCAGTTGTTGGTCCGGAGAGAGGCCCAAGTGCTTGTGAAATGATTAAAATCATATTAACAATGGTTAATGCAGCGATTTATAGGGAAATTGATATTTTGATGCAAGAACTTGATGAGAATGAATATTTCACAATTTGACCCTTTCTGGCGTAAAACAATCATATTTTAACCACAAATTTTAAAAAAGAAATGTGTAAGTTATAACATCTCATAAGATCATTTTGAGTGTACCCTAGCAGAACTAACAGCTTCGTTGGCTGAGTGGTTAGTGTGCTTGCTTCCTGACCAGAGGGGTCTAGGTTCGATCTTCAGCAGTGGCAGATTTTTTTTGAATTAACAAGGCTCCAGAGTTTACCCAGCCTCTAAAAATGGGTACCAGAGATTTTTCAGGGAAGTAAAGATGACCTGGCATGATACCGACCACATCACCAAAAATTGTGCCGTGATCATAGAAAAATATGGTCACTAACACCATATTAAAATTGACAATCATGAAGATACAGACTTTCATTAAAGGATGGTTACGGAGAATAAAAGGATGGAAATGGCAGGACAAAATCACCAACATAGAATTATGGAAATGTACCAGTCAAATACCAGTGGATAAAGAGATACAGCGAAGACGATGGCGCTGGATAGGACACACACTGCGGAAGCCAACTAAGAGTATTACACCACAGGCCCTTTTTTGGAATCCCCAAGGGAAAAGACAAAGAGGAAGATCAAGAAATGCTTGGAGAAGACAGACAGAAGCAGAGATGAAGATGATGGGGAAGACATGGAATGATCTTAAAAGAATGGCAAGAAACAGAATGACTTGGAAAGTGTTTGTTGAAGACCTTCACAGGGAGCTGAAAGGTAGAAGAAGAAGATATTCGAATCATATTTCAGAACTGAGAACATTTCTTAAGACTACTAAAATATTATCAACAAACAACTATGATATATTTATAGCTGAATGTGATCCTTTTTTTCATTTTCAGACAAGATGGTACTTGGTCTTGGGTGGATCCCGAAGGCATTGTACTGTCATGTATAAACCAGCTACCACATAACTTGCTGACTGTCACTAATAAGGTGTGGACAGCTGAACATAGCACTCCAGTGCCATTTGCACAGTCACAGGAAACAGCAAGCAAAGACAAGAAAAATGTGCTGTCTATTACATTTACCCGAGCACTATGTAAGAATGTTAAAAAGCGTCTACGTAAGGCTAATGTTGATCTACCAACTTTAGCTGATCCTGACAGTTCTACTTTTGCAGATGTTGAGTACACAGGAACTCTCAGATGTGAAGAGATTGATTTTTATTTCTATGAATATTTATCTGAAGTCTGCTTCAAGACCGAACCTCTGGACATTGTCCTGAAACCTGAACTTCTCAGCGTTTTCAGCTCTCTAATGTCAGGGCTCAATAAGGGCGGGAAAAATGAAAAAATTCACAGGGTGGAGTTAAAGTGTGAAGTCCCAAATGTTGGCGCCAGCAACAACGACAGTAATTCTACTAGTTCATCAAGTGTTCAAAATTTGCCTTTAATTTATGCTGATGTTGGCATGATTCGGATTTTCATTTCAAAATCTAAGAAGCTGCAGTCTTCAAAAGACCACACGGATTTGAAAAAAGCAGAAAGTAAATCAATTCCACAACAAGGACAGCAAAAGGCTGAAGTAGCATCTCCCCCATCAACTGTGATCAATATTGAAACAGATCCACAATCACCTCAAACTGCAAGAAAAGCACCAACACCATTTAGTTCTTCAGGAAAAGCTGTTGACTATGATAAAGTTCAGACGATGCAGCCATTATCAGGAGGTGGTATATCTCGGAGTGCAGTTCCAAATGCACCACATCCTGTTAGTGCACCGAGTGTTGTGAAGGAAATAGTGGATCCCACTGGTGGAATTTGCTCCACTCTGTTCCATGACATGATGGTTCTTCAAGTTAACAGCTGTCTGGTGCAACCATATGCTGATAACCCTCTTCCAAGGTAAGTATTATCTTTGATACTGACCACAACAAGTTAGTCCACATATTTCAACTTATATACATAACATGTATGGGTTTTCCCTTATTTTATAGTCTTGAAATGATTGGTTAATTAGCCTAAGAACTTGTTAATTCACTCCAAATTTTTTATAGTTGTGAAAAAGTTGGTTAAATAACTCTTTTTTGTCATGTTGAGACATCTGGTGTATTGCTTATAATTTATAGTCCTGAAAGACATGCTCAATGGTTTCCATTTTTGCTGGAAAGTTTATTTTTACAACTTCGCTGTAAGTATGCTAGGCCTGTCACACTGGTACTAGAACACTATTAGCATCATCATCATTGAGTGCCGTCTCTGCATCGAAGGTTCTCTACCATGGAGCACCATTCCACTCTGTCTCTTGCTTTGATAGTGCACATTGTCATAGGTTGACTTGTCCATCTTTTGATGTTACTCGTCCATGTTAGTCTTGGTCTGTCTCTGCCTCTTTTACCTTGTATTTTCCCTTCCAATTTTACTTTTATTAGGCTGTTCCAAAACACCATGTTTTGGTGCATGTTAGTCTTTTAACATGCCCCAAAATTTTCATTTGTCTTGTTCTAATTGTGTTTAGTTGTTCTCTTCTATTTTCATTTTTAGTTGTTTTAAAACTTCATTGTTTGTTTTCTTTTCTTTCCATACATTTCTACCTATTCTTCTATAAATCCACATTTCAAAGGCTTCAATTTTATTCACTTCACTATTAGCAGTGACTTTTTACTATGAGCCAGGCCAGATCTCCATGACTACCATATTAGCCAGTTATGATAACATATATACTTTACCCTGTCCATGACGATGAACATGTTCATGAAGATCGAAGGGGGCTGGGTTCAAAAACAGTAGTAGTTAGTGTTACTAAAGAACACAGGACTGACTCATATTCATTTCAATTTCATCCCTGGACACTTGGGCATGAACGGAAATGAGCGAGCTGACAGCCTGGTTGGAACAGTGAATGGCAAGTGTGCAATGGACCGGTCTGACATTCTGAATGCACTGAGGGAGGTATGGCGAGCTAATGATTCAGTCAATGATCTTGAATCTACAACCATGTCCAGACAGCGTGAACATCAGGTCAAATCTGGAGACACCAGAAAGGAGCGCCATGTGGGATGACACAGAAGAATAACAAATCAACTCAGATCTGGAGTAATCAGTAATCAGTCTCCACACACTGGGGGACATACTGGGGAGGAGATCTAAGCACTTATGGATGTGTCCGACGTGCAGTGAGGATGATCTGTTGACTAAACTAAACTAAACCCCATACAGCATTCTCATATTTTATTCTGCCTACATGATTTTGCAGATGAATGTTGAGAATACCATGGGCAGCTAAGAAAAAGTGCAATAAGGGTGTTCTAAAAGTAGCCAATGTAAAAAGAAAGGGAAGTTATTGCCGAAATTATGAGAAAACAATAATTATTTTTTGGCCATGTAATAAGAAAGGAAAAGCCAGAATATATTGCGACGTCTATAAAATTGGGAATTTTTTTTCTTCGAATTCATGGTTACTTCATAATTTTACTATTCCCTGGTTTCTGATTGATGATTTATGATGTCTAGCCCATTTGGATGATGGTGATAAAGAGTGTGTCCCATGTGTACTCTGTACATGTTAAAGAACTCTTGGCAGTTACAAGTTTAAAAGAGTAAGCCAAAGTGGCCACAGCCCAGGTAACATTTTTAAACAATGACAAAATCTACCCATGCCAAAGATGGACTGCATCGGGCTGGAAAGCACATGATATCATGACTTGCTGAAAACCAGCAGCACAATGCATCCATGCCCACTTAACAGGTAAATGCTGAAGAAGAAGAAATAGAGGTAAAGATACAAGACAGTCTAAGTGAATGGTTTAGTAGGAAGTCAAAAACATAAATGGTAACTGTAAAAAAAAAAAAAAAAAAGTGAAGTACCTCTGTCATGCCAAGTGACATATAGGGAATATGATGTTAGTAACCATAAATTTTACAGACCCTCGGCACATGATTTTTGGGGCAATGTGGTCGGTATTACGCCCGTGCCGCTTTACTTTCCCAGAAAAAAAATCAGGTACCCATTTAAGGCTGGGTGAGCCGGAAGTTGTCGGTTGGGATCGAACTCTACCTCTTGTCCTTTATAGTCCAGTTCACTAACCACTGAGCTATCGCGGCTCCCTAAATGGTAACTGTAGAGATATAAAATTGTGGAGAGACTGATCTCAGGGGCATGGATTCCGCTACCTATAGCTAGTGTGATAATAAACACTGTAGAAGCCAACTGACAAGACCTTTGGAATCCCAAGGTGAGGTGACAATGGGAAAGGAAAAAGTATACTTGGAGGAGATAGGTGGAAGTAGAGATAAAGAAGTTGAGGAAGACATGGAGTGATCTAAGAGAAGACATGGAGTGATCTAAGAGAAGACATGGAGTGATCTAAGAGAAGACATGGAGTGATCTAAGAGAAGACATGGAGTGATCTAAGAGAAGACATGGAGTGATCTAAGAGAAGACATGGAGTGATCTAAGAGAAAACATGGAGTGATCTAAGAGAAGGACACCAACAGGATGGCTTGGAAAGTTTTTGTGGAGGATCTATGCTCCAAATGAATTAAAAGGCAGAAGCACATAAGTCGTAAAACATATGTGTTTCCTCAGTGGCTCAGTGTGTATGCCCAGAAAAATCTTCACTGGCTGGGCTCAGTGATAGTGGCTAATCTCAGTGGAGGTCTAATCTAACAAAAGTCTGTTTCCTTTTTCTGCCAAGGCATGCAAGTGTAAGAAGTAATGAGCCTGTCAGCTGTCTTATCATTTTAGCTAATGTTGCCTGTCGGCTGTCTTATCATTTTAGCTAATGTTGCCTGTCGGCTGTCTTATCATTTTAGCTAATGTTGCCTGTCGGCTGTCTTATCATTTTAGCTAATGTTGCCTGTCGGCTGTCTTATCATTTTAGCTAATGTTGCCTGTCGGCTGTCTTATCATTTTAGCTAATGTTGCCTGTCGGCTGTCTTATCATTTTAGCTAATGTGCCTGTCGGCTGTCTTATCATTTTAGCTAATGTTGCCTGTCGGCTGTCTTATCATTTTAGCTAATGTTGCCTGTTGGCTGTCTTATCATTTTAGCTAATGTTGCCTGTTGGCTGTCTTATCATTTTAGCTAATGTTGCCTGTCGGCTGTCTTATCATTTTAGCTAATGTTGCCTGTCGGCTGTCTTATCATTTTAGCTAATATTGAGCGCAGAAGGACAATGGACTGCACCCATGATCATGGCTGATCACTTGCTCTTTAAAACAACCATCTAAGTTTAATGCAGTCACATATGGAATCCTCCCGCCCCTGCAGCTCAGGGATAAATTCTGTTGGGACTATATAATTTATATTAGGATCAACATATTTCATGATGTTTAATCTTTGTCATTAACAGTGATATTAATTATTTATTAAAACAATACAGTTGTATTTTGTGAGTACGAAGTGAAAATCAGAATATTTCACTTGGAATCATTTGTGAGATATTTGTACTTTAAGTGGGTCTATTTTTTTTTTTTTTTTTTGGCTTGCCAGTGATAAAAGCATGGGACACGATATAATATATTGGGGTCTACATATTTCATGATGGTTTGTCTCTGTTATTAATTGAGATCTAAAATATTTGTTAATATAGTTAATATAATACGGTTTAATAATTCTGTGAGTAAAAGTGGAAGTTTGAATATTTTTCATGGAATCATTTGTGAGATATTTTTTTATTTGAAGTATGACTATTTTTGTGTGCTCGCTGTTGATAAAATATATAACACTGGACTTGGAGACTAAGCATGTTCTTTCATTGTTGCTTTAGCAAATCAGTGACATTTACTAGAACAACAGGGACAGAAGTGCAAATGTTAGACTGGAGTCATATATTTGACTAGCTGATATCACTCAACATCATATATATTCAGTATCTGTTTTGATAGCTAGCAACTTCATGAAGGCAGTGAAAGTTAATGTAAGCTCACATAGGCAGAACTTCCAAATGTAAGCTAGATATACAGCTGGATTTTCTAGCCTGACAGTAAAAGTTAATATAAGCTCACATAGGATGAACTTCCAAATGTAAGCTAGATATACAGCTGGATTTTCTAGCCTGACAGTAAAAGTTAATGTAAGCTCACATAGGCAGAACTTCCAAATGTAAGTTAGATATTCAGCTGGATTGTTTAGCCTGACAATAAAAGTTAATGTAAGCTCACATAGGCAGAACTTCCGAATGTAAGTTAGATATACAGCTGGATTGTCTAGCCTGACAGTAAAAGTTAATGTATGCTCACATAGGCAGAACTTCCAAATGTAAGTTAGATATACAGCTGGATTGTCTAGCCTGACAGTAAAAGTTAATGTAAGCTCACATAGGCAGAACTTCCGAATGTAAGTTAGATATACAGCTGGATTGTCTAGCCTGACAGTGTCTCACTTGCATGATCATGAGCCTAGGTCATTCCAACTAAAGAGCATGCAGCGAACATCTGTGTGACATTCTGAATACTCTCAGAGATGCTGGTTGTTAATAACGATTTTAAAAAAATTACCCTGAATCTGCAACCATTAACAGACTGCATGAATATCTTGTGGTCTACTATCGCTCTGGAACACAGGGAAGTGACCCTTTTTTATTTCCTTTCTTGAGTATCTAGCATGTTATCACCATGTAGTTAGATTTGTTTACATATCCTTATATATATCTTTTGTGTTGTTGTTTGGTGTTCCAGCTAAAGACCTACTTGGCTAAAACATCGACTTTTGTTTTGTCCATTACCACGTAAAGCTGTCACCATACTACTTTTTTCTTCTTTTTTTTAGAATTGCTATTATCATCAGCTTTACAGCAGCTTCGTATCTCTACGCATCTTGGTGCATCTTGATACCTTTACTTCTTTATGAATATCTTGTCAGGGTGGGAGATTTCAGACAGGAGAGCCACATATATATTCAAAGTTGACTTCTCAGCCATCACAACACTGATGTTGTTAGTCAATATACGTTGAGGGATTTACTTCAGGGGGGATCTGATCACTTATGGACTTGTCTGATGTGCAGTGAGAATGACTTGTCAATTAAACTAAATTAAACTAACCATATAACAACATTTTATTATCTCTTATCTTAGAGTTGCCCAGGAGAAGGAAGTGTTCCATCATGCTGTCCAGACTGGCTTCTCCCACCAGCCAGGGGCAGTAATTGAGGACAGGCAGTATCAAGTGGATGTCAAGGGCATATCTATTTCAACAGGTTTGATTGAATTAAAAGTTTTACTTCATTCAAAATTAATATTCATAGCCCTACCAAAGAAATCTGGTGCGATTGAATGTGATGATCATTGCACAATAAGCCTTATGAATCACATGACTAAGATATTACTAAGAATTATCATGTGAAGAGTACGAAACAAAATCAGTCTAGAAATTAGTTATGAAGAGTGTGGTTTTGTTGGGGGTAAAGGAACGAACAATACCATATACACCATAAGATCTTTAATAGAAAGATCCATAGAGGTGAAAACAGATCTATACCTATGTTTCATAGATTACACCAAAGCATTTGACAAAATAAAGCACCAAGAAATAATCAAAATTTTAGAAGGCATAAACGTAGGCAGCAAAGATCTAAGAATAATAAAGAACATGTACTGGCAGCAAACAACGGCCATAAGAACTGGAAATCAATTGGGAATGTTTCAACAAATAAAACAGGGTGTTAGGCAAGGTTGTGTGCTGTCATCAGATTTATTTAATATGTATAGTGAGATTATTTTAAGTTCCATAAGGGGCATGCTTGGGATAACAATCATAGGTCATAATATAAGTATTCTAAGGTATGCTGATGATACAGTCTTAATCGCTAAGAGTGAAAATGAATTACAGGAAATGTTAGACATTATAGTGAAGGAAAGCAAAAATAAAGGACTCAGCCTTAATAGCATAAAGACAAAAGTAATGGTAGAAGCAAATAAAAAGACATCACCGCAGTGCACAACAAAGACAAGTGGAACAATATTAAAACAAGCAAATGAATTTAAATATCTGGGAACAATGTTAACCTCAGATGGATGGTAGATGTACAACAGAGGTGAGATACAGAATGGCTCATGCAAAAGTTTACCTGAGATAGTTTATTATTTTTATTTGTGCTGAGCTGGCGATCTGTGCGATATGTCGTATCGCGTTGATATATCGATCGTTGGATATGTTGTATCATTACTTTACTGACGGCCTCCCTCGCCACTTGTCAGTCTCGGTTTGATTGACCTCAGCTGGAATGCACTGCTTTTGCTTTTCTCAGGACAACACGTGTTCTTGCCCACTGGGCATCGTCTCAGCCCTGACCTTGTCTGGTCACCGTAGTACTTCTGGTTTGTTGTTTGGATGACTGTTTCACGTCGTGTTTCCGTGACAACTTTGCTGCTGTTATGATTCGTCCCCGAGGGTTGATGCTAGGCCAGATAAATATAACTGTGTAACACATAACAACACATGGGTTATAAGAATTTGTTCCGACTTTTAATACTGATACATCAGACTCTTGTTACACAATGGATATGGCAGGTCACACACTTAAAGTGCACTCTTACAATTTCTTCAGTCTATCGCCCTAACACTTGTCTCTGGGCTCCACACACATTCATACTCGCATCTAAACTACATGTGGACCGTTTCCCCATCGAACGGCCCGCCCTATACTATCTAACTTCTACCGGCTTGGCTGTCTCTTGGCAACCACTACTAACTGTCTCTTAATAGTGCTGCTTACTAATCTGTCCGCCTAACTGTTTTTTCACTAGTCTCGGCATCTCCTAATTATCGCGTGTTCCTTTGCCAGCTAAAATTCTATTACGCTTGCTTGGTGTCATTATTCTAGATCACCACTACCTGCCAACTCAGTCTCTCCAAGTGTCGGAATCAAAGTGCTTTCTATTATTCTAACTCACTTTCTAATCTACAGCACTTCTAATTCTACTAGGCTAAGGTTAGCCTCTCTATGGCCCAACTAACATGGTCGCCCGTCTCATAACGAGCATGTGTGCTCCTGCCGACTACATTTCTCCAAGTGTCGGTACCAAAGTGCTTTTTTATCTTTTGTGTTTACTTCTTAAATCTCAGTCTTATCAGCCAATCAAAATTGACTTCCTACACGTTTGTCTGCCCACTCACTTCTGGACATGGCTTTCACGTTTTGCACGTGAATTTCGACCCATAGTCTCCTTATTTTTTCTTGTGACTTCGTCTTAATGTATTTTTCCTTTTTCTCCTTGACCTTGTTCTCTTGTCTTTGTTTATTTCATTTCTCTCTCCACTCATCACCCTTCTACAAAAGCAGTGTTCCAAAAAATGAGGAAGATTCTGTGCAATCCATTTTTGACAATAGAAACAAGAAAAAGAGTTCTTAAATGTTATGTAGAGCAGTCTTAACGCATAGATGTAAATCATGGACAATAGGACAAAAAACAAGAAAATTACTGGAGGCTGTAGAAATGTGGTTTTACAAAAGAATGTTGAGAATACCATGGACAGCTAAAAAGAGTAATGAAAATGCCCTGAAAGAGGCCAAAGCAAAAATAGAGCTAATTTCCAAATTTAGGAAGAAGGAGTGATAATTTTTTGACCTTGCAATGAGAAGAGAACAGCTGGAATATATTGTGACAACTGGGAAAATTGAGGGATGAAGAGAGAGAGGGAAGCAAAAAGAGAAAAGATACCAGACAGCTTAAGTTTTTTTTAGAGCGGGATATCAGCGCACCTACAGGGTTGTCCATTGTGCAATGATGATGATCCTAACACAAACATGTGCTGTGATGATGATCCTAACACAAACTTGATGTTCCAAACCATTTTATCTGTTGTTTCCTTACATCTTCTATGGCGGGGGCTATTCCTAGCTTTTTCCCCAGTTCTTCATTTCTGATCTATATTTCTGTTATGTATATTGATTAATGAAATAACGTATTCTATAACTTGCTTGACCTAAAATATAAAGCTTCCATTTATAGGTATCTGGGACCAAGTTATTCATGAGATTATGTTGGAAGGTCAGAGAAAGTCTCCCAGGGGATCAGTGGTTCAGATCCCAGCTTTAGATTGGAATACATTTTTAATGGACAGGTAAGAATATTTGTCAAAGCTCAAAACATAGACTTATTGACAGAAGTCTGCTTCTGCTGTGTTCTCTCAATGCCTGGCCCTTTGCATTAATCATCTGCACCTAAAATAGACGTTAAGTGGGTGTGAATGATTTCACCTTGATGCCACCATCTTCAGCACAGCATTTTTGGGTGCTGAGTTAGCTGGGTTACCTTCTTTCTTCAATCGCCACTTTCTTAGTCAGACTAGTTAGTCTATTTCCAAGGGCATCACCACTAGAAGACAGAGTACTGTGTGGATCAGTACTCTTGTTTGCTGATCCTATTTCCAAGGGCATCACCGCTAGGAGGTAGAGTACTATGGGGATCAGTATTATTGTTTGCTGATCTTATTCCCAAAGGAACCAATACTTAAAGGTAGAGTACTATGGGGATCAGTATCATTGTTTGCTGATCTTATTCCCAAAGGAACCAATACTTAAAGGTAGAGTACTATGGGGATCAGTATTATTGTTTGCTGATCTTATTCCCAAAGGAACCAATACTTAGAGGTAGTGTACTATGGGGATCAGTATTATTGTTTGCTGATCTTATTCCCAAAGGAACCAATACTTAAAGGTATGAGTACTATGGGGATCAGTATTATTGTTTGCTGATCTTATTCCCAAAGGAACCAATACTTAAAGGTAGAGTACTATGGGAATCAGTATTATTGTTTGCTGATCTTATTCCCAAAGGAACCAATACTTAAAGGTAGAGTACTATGGGGATCAGTATTATTGTTTGCTGATCTTATTCCCAAAGGAACCAATACTTAGAGGTAGAGTACTACGGGGATCAGTACTTTTGTTTGCTGATCCTATTCCCACAAACCAATACTTAGAGGTAGAGTACTACGGGGATCAGTACTTTTGTTTGCTGATCCTATTCCCACAGGAACCAATACTTAAAGGTAGAGTACTATGGGAATCAGTATTGTTGTTTGCTAATCCTATTCCTATAAGATCCAATACTTAGAGGTAGAGTACTACTGGGATCAGTACTTTTGTTTGCTGATCTTATTCCCACAGGAACCAATACTTAGAGGTAGAGTACTACGGGGATCAGTACTTTTGTTTGCTGATCCTATTCCCACAGGAACCAATACTTAGAGGTAGAGTACTACGGGGATCAGTACTTTTGTTTGCTGATCCTATTCCCACAGGAACCAATACTTAGAGGTAGAGTACTACGGGGATCAGTATTGTTGTTTGCTAATCCTATTCCTATAAGATCCAATACTTAGAGGTAGAGTACTACGGGGATCAGTACTTTTGTTTGCTGATCCTATTTCCACAGGAACCAATACTTAGAGGTAGAGTACTACGGGGATCAGTACTTTTGTTTGCTGATCCTATTCCCACAGGAACCAATACTTAGAGGTAGAGTACTATGGGGATCAGTATTGTTGTTTGCTAATCCTCTTCCTATAAGATCCAATACTTAGAGGTAGAGTACTACGGGGATCAGTACTTTTGTTTGCTGATCCTATTCCCACAGGAACCAATACTTAGAGGTAGAGTACTACGGGGATCAGTACTTTTGTTTGCTGATCCTATTCCCAAAGGAACCAATACTTAGAGGTAGAGTACTACGGGGATCAGTACTTTTGTTTGCTGATCCTATTCCCACAGGAACCAATACTTAGAGGTAGAGTACTACGGGGATCAGTACTTTTGTTTGCTGATCCTATTCCCACAGGAACCAATACTTAGAGGTAGAGTACTACGGGGATCAGTACTTTTGTTTGCTGATCCTATTCCTATAGGATCCAATACTTAGAGGTAGAGTACTACGGGGATCAGTATTGTTGTTTGCTGATCCTATTCTCATGGGAACCACCACTTGGAGATAGAGCATCACAGTGTGAATCATTACTGTTGTTTGCTCATCCTGTTGTTTGCAATTAGGTATGAATCACTAAGTGCTTTCAGCCGATGTACTGGGCGCGTTAACCCACCCCATTAACAGATGTTTATGAAATTACCAACATGCATCATTTCTATGGTACATGAATCTTATTACTGTGAAGTAGTCATTACAACATATTGCCCATGTGTTACTGGGGCCTCATTATAAGGAAAGTAAAGAATAGTGACACTGTGACCTTCCAGGCATGTCATAAGAGGCAACTAAGGAGGTTGATCGATGGCTCGACAAGCTGTCATTGTAAAAACTATTGTTACAGAAACAGCGCCATATATTTTAGAGCAGTGATCTCTGCAATATGTGCCATTTTGGCATGCAAAGTTTCTGTTTTTGAGATTGTGGTTCTGCCCTATGTGCCGTCTTCGGCTCGAAAGGACAATAGATAGATAGAACAACCATTCAATTTCCCTATAAATATATACATAGAACTGGTGTTGTCATTTTGCACTGTGGGATTTGCTAAAGAGGAGTTCTGAACACTTTTGGATACATTTTTCTATGTGCATTGACGATGATCTAATGATTAACAGTTAACAATGAATTTACATTAAAAACTGCATGACAGAAAAACTCAATTTTTTTAGGTGGAGGAAGTTTTTGTAGGTGAAAGTGGGTATGTAATAAAAAAAAAAAATGAGTAAAATTAAGATTTGTGTTGAAGTGCATATGTTTATGTAAAGAAAGGGTGCCCTTGATGTGTTATGGTGTATGGAGAATATTGTGTCAGGGTACATATTTCTCTGTGACCATTGACATATTTATGGGTAAAGGTAAAGGTAAGGTAAAGTATGAGACTTGAACCGGCGTCTTAGCATGCGAGTTTACACCCATATGTGCTTGGCCGCCTATCCAGAAATGTTAGGAAATTTCTGTTCAGTGTCGCCTCAAGGATTGAAACTCAGATGCAAGGCAACATTCCTCACCTTCCCAGAGTAATACCCTGGTACCCGTTTCTACCAACGGCTGGGTCGACCATGGGGGTATTTTTTTTCGAACCACGAGTACAATTCACACTGCTCATAGCGGGAATCGAACATGGGTTGTCTGAACGCCGGTTGTCCAGTTGGGTGGTTTTCCCAACTCAGCTACCAGGCCCCCATTTATGGGTTATATGGTTAGTATCTTGCCAGATTACTTTCACAGAGAAAATTCTCTGGCAGCGATTATCAGTAGCTGGGTGAATCTCAAAGAAAGAAAATGAGGAAAGAACTCCATCATGACATGTGGTATATATTATTGTCCAGCCGAGCCTTTTCTGCTCAATGTGGTCAGTGTTTCACCTGAGTCATATTTCTTTTCCATAAATAAAGCTGGTATCTATTTATAGTTGTATGAGGAGACCACAATGCCTCTACACCACCAGGATTGTGTGTGGTCTGCAACTTATAGGTGACTAATTGTATTTGAACCAGTGACACCAACGGCTGATCAAGATCCTACTCCATCTTCATACAATGACAGGCACAGAAACCAGACTGGCCATGTGAGTAGGGATCGGTGAACACCAGAAAGAAAGAAAAAAAAGAAAGGATGGGTGAACCTAGAAGCCATTAATTGGAATCATACTTGACCTTCTAACCTGGGTAGTCCAGTCCACTAAAAATTCTTCTTCATCTACCTTTCAACTCCCTATGGAGCATAGGTCTAACTTTCCAAGCTGTTATGTTTCTTGCCATTCTTTTAAGATCATTCCATGTCTTCCCCATCATCTTCATCTCTGTTTCCATCTGTCTTCTCTAAGAATTCCTTGGTCTTCCTCTTTGTCTTTTTCCTTGGGGATAAAAAAAAGTGCCCGTTGTGTAATACTCTCAGTTGGCTTCCGCAGTGTGTGTCCTATCCAGCGCCATCGTCTTCGCTGTATCTCTTTATCCACTGGTATTTAACTGGTAAATTTCCATAATTCTATGTTAGTGATTTTGTTCTGCCATTTCCATCCTTTCATTCTTCACAAGCATCGATTAATGAAGGTCTGTATCTTCATGATTGTTATTTTTGCTGCCCTTTATGTTTCACAATCATATAATAGGACTGACTTAACATTGGAGTTGAAAATGTTTATTTTAGTATTTAACCTAATTTCTTTGGATTTCTATATATTTCCCAGTGCAATGAATGTTCCTCTTGCTGTTGGTAATCTTATTTTGGTATCATTCTCTGTTCCT
This sequence comes from Megaustenia siamemsis, assembly GCA_032433765.1. Lineage (NCBI taxonomy): Eukaryota > Metazoa > Mollusca > Gastropoda > Stylommatophora > Ariophantidae > Megaustenia > Megaustenia siamemsis. The sequence continues at coordinate 54,394,762 of JAVIAB010000041.1, read as the reverse complement.
TCCTCTTTGTCTATATTACAGCCCATGTATATGTCTGATCTGCTAATAATTATTCTATCCTATCACAATTTTCTTCTTGAACTGCAATTATGTCTCAATTCTGAACAAGACAATGTGGACCAAATACCAACTTCCAGATAAGGATATTTTTTAGGGAGCCTTGGTAGCCTTGTTGGGAAAACACCTGACTGGGCTATCGACGTTCAGACAACCCGTGTTCAATGCGCCCTGGAAGCAGTGTGAGTTATACTTGTGGTTGGAAAAAAAAATACCACCGCGGTCGACTCAGCCGCTGGCAGAAATGGGTACCAGGGTAGTAATCTGGAAAGGTGAGAAATGCCGCCTCACATCGTGAGTTTCAATGTTTGAAGCGACACTATCCACAAGTCTCCGAACACTTCTGCATAGACATCCGAGTATATATGGATGAAAACCCACTTGCTAAGACGCCGATTCAAGTCTCGTACTTTACCTTTACTTTACCAACTTCCACAGATTGCATGCAACTTAGACTCCACATGGTATACATATCATACCAGTCTTCAGCACCAGAACACGTCATACTAATAGTAAACTATATAGAGAGCTAGAACACAAATCTGATCCCATAAAAATGGGTTGCTAGATTCATAGATGGCAACTTGTTTAATCTGTGTGATAGGATTGCTTGCTTGCGTTCGCCTCCATCTGTGTGATATGATTGCTTGCTTGCGTTCGCTTCCATCTGTGTGATATGATGAGCTTACAAAACTGAGCGCACAGGTAGAAGAACACAAACCCACCTAGTCAATAGATGTGCACAATACCCTCTACACCACTGCAGCTTCCAAATAAATGTAGATCAAGACATTATTGATAGAAAAATTGAACACATGAACATTTTCTCTCATTTTCTTGTCAATTTTAAAATAGTTATGAACTCGTACGTGCTATAGTTGTTGGATATAACAGCTCAACTTCAAGCTAAAAACAACAGATTATGACTAATGAGTTTGTAATTCATTTTTTCTAAACAAAATTTACACTCTTCTTATTGTAGTTCAGCTCTTGAGCGGGATATCAGATTGATTCCCCTTGTGGCACCCTTTGACCTTTGTCTAGTACTGGCGCCACCTATAACTTATATCTCTAAGGGAAACAACTTTGAGTCTGAGAAGGTAAGTTATCACCTTACAACCTGTCTCTATGTATTTTTTTTTTTTTTTTTAAATTCAGATGTTCCTAATAATTAAGGGTGAAAATTCTTTAATTGTACCTTTTTTTTAGACCTTGGATCATCTTAGATTTGGTTTATTATAAAAATGCTAAAACTAGCTATGGACAGCTAGCATTTAACATCTTTCTAGTGCCATCAGAATTTATGAGACTCACAGTGTATCTCACCATATTTCTCCGTTTTAGGCTAGTCTTTCAATTTCATTAAGAGAGTTCTTAATCTTCTAAGATAAAGAGTTCTATCTTTGCCATAAAGTAAAAGAATTACAATTTAAATATTACAAACATGTTACAAGATTGACATACCTCACTAAGTTTTTATGGTGCAGTTCCAGACAAAAGGAGACAAGCAGAGAAAGGGATAGGAAGAAAACAATGAAGAATGGATAGTATAACTTTTAACACATTTCAGAAAGCAGCTCTGAATCATGATGGTTGAAAGAAAATTGTGAAGAAATTATCAACAGTGTCCCAATGACCACCAAGATAACAGAACTGATGATCTTTGCCATACTAGTCAGTTCCTTTCAGTGTCTCTTGAGGTCTGCCTTTTCTTTTCTTGTGTTTCATATTTGAAAACTTTGAGTTATGCAGTATTAATTATCTGCAGGATTAGTTACTTAATATGTTAGTCAAATCATTTGATTATTTAATCAGTCAGTAGATAATTAATTTATTAAGTAGTTGGTCTGTAACTGTATTAGTTAACTCTTTATTTCCAGAATAAATTTGACTGGAAATTTGAGCTATCTAATTTAATACATTTTAGCTTCTGTATAACTTAAAGGAAAGTGACACTGTGACCTTCCAGGCATATCGTAGATAGATGAGATGAGATGAGATGATGAGATGAGATGATATGATATATGATATGATATGAGATAATATGAGATGAGATGATGAGATGAGATGAGAAGATAAGATAAGATAAGGGAAGATAAGATAAGGAAAGATAATATAAGAAAGATAAGATAAGAAAGATAATATAAGATAAGAAAGATAAGATAAGAAAGATAAGATAGATAGCTAGCTAGCTAGCTAGATAGATAGATAGCTAACTTAAACTCCTCTATATTAAAAAAAAAATATATTTTAATCTCAGCAGTTAAAGTTCATCTGCATTTTTGTTTAATTTTATTGTATTTATGGCTAGCAACCAAAGCTAATCTGTATTTTGTTTTTGTTTTCTTAATTTAAAAAAAAATTGAAATCGCAGCTCATCTGTGTTTTTATTTCTAATATTTTTTTTTAATCATCAATTTGTGCTGTGAAAAAGCAAAATGTTATATCTTCTCCACATTCCTATATGGTGCAAAAACATGGACATTAGACAAGAAAACAGAACAGAAAATTGAAGCCTTTGAAATGTGGATTCATGGAAGAATAGGAAGAATTTGATGGAAGTAAAAGAAAACAAAGTCTTAAAACAACTAAAATGAAAAGAGAACTACGAAACACAATTCAAACAAGACAAATGACATTTTTGGGCCATGTTTAAAGACACAGCAGCCGACTACGAGTAAAATCAAAAGATGGACAAGTCAGCCTATGACAACCTAAGCAAGAGACAGAGTGAAATAGCGCTTCATGGTAGTCAACAGAGATGGCACTCAATGATGATGATGAATTTGTGCTAATAATTTTAAAAAATCTCTGTGCTCATTTAATTTCAAACTTTTAGCTCATTTATGTTTAACATTTGTTTTCATTTTGTTACAACAGCTTCATATCATTTGAATATGTGAACATTTTTGTCTGAGCAAAATAATAATTAATTTGTGTATTATTTTAATGATTAATTTTTATTTCTACAGGTTAAACTTATCTGTGGGTTCACATCAGAGCTAAATATCACTTCAGATCTTGATACATATTTGAACCCTTGTCAAGTAAAACTTCTAACAGACATTGGGAACCAGTTTTTCCAGTGTTACCTGTCAGATCCACATCGTCCAGGGTTCCAAACTTCACAACCATCTACATTTTCTGAGACAACTTACGATGGAAGGGGAAGAAACCATCATCTTGCAGAACCTACAGCAGGAGTAGACAGTGGTGTTGAGAGTGATCTTTCAGTTTTAACCTTGGACTTCAGCCAGCGACTTGTCACACACCGACCTTCACCTCAGCCCACAACTCCAACAGCTTATTTAAGAAAAGTTTCTGAATTGGGAGAAGGGGAATAAAAATAGATAAGGTACATGATGAGCTGTCTAATTCACTAGCATGCATGTTGCCTGTGGACATCCTGGTGACAGCTGGCAGGGTCTCTTGCACAGTTTACACACACAAGGTTTGTCCATTGACAATAGTCAATGATTTTAATGTAGTCCTTGCTTTAGATAAGATCGTAATTTTAAAGCTCTAATTATTTTGGACAAGATATTGAATAATTTTTTAACTGCCATTGCTTTTGACAAGGTGGTCAATAATTATAAAACTGTCATTGCTTTAGACAAGGTGGTCAATAATTTTAAGCTTTAGACAAGGTGGTCAATAATTTTAAGCTTTAGACAAGGTGGTCAATAATTTTAAGCTTTAGACAAGGTGGTCAACAATTTTAAAACTGTCATTGCTTTAGACAAGGTGGTCAATACTTTTAAAACTGTCATTGCTTTGGACAAAGCTTTCTTTGGTGCTTTCTCTACCAGACTGTCCTTGGTCTGCCTCTCCATTGCCCTCCCTTTGGAATCCCCTGTGGGGCTACTCTTATGATTGTTTCTGGATCTCTCATGATCACCAAACCTACCCAGCTCTATCGTCTACTGTGGTTAATGTGTGCCTCTCTTCTTTGATGCACTTTTTGATCAGTCCTTGGCTGCTGATTTTATTTGAACAAAATAATCTGGTAATTGTCCTCTGGGGGAAGGGGGGGGGGGGGCAGGTTGTGTGAAATGATAGCAGTCTTGAAGCTTCCTGTTCTTCAACATTCATGTCTGTGTAAGAGTACACAACTTTTATTTATCCTAACTTTCATCTTTGTGTTGTTTAAGGGATTATGTTGTTTTGTGCCTTACATATGGTGTTCTGTAGTTTCCTTCATATCATCATCATCATCATCATCAAGTACCGGGCCTGCTTGTGTAGGTGATCATGTCTCTCCACAACTTTCGATCTTGACAGTTATTTATCATTTCTGTTGTCAACCTTCTGCCAAGCCATTCTCTTAAGCTGTCTGGTATTTTTTCTCTTTGCTTCCCTCTATCTCTTCATCCCTCAATTTTTCCAGTTGTTACAACATATTCCAGTTGTTCTCTTCTCATTACATGGCCAAAAATAATGATTGTTTCTTCCTAATATTGGAAATTAGTTCTCTTTTTGCTTTGACCTCTTTCAGAACATTTTTATTACTCTTCTTTGCTGTCCATGGTATTTTCAACATTCTTCTGTAAAACCACGTTACCACAGACTGCAGTAATTTTCTTGTCTGTTGTCTTATTGTCCATGATTCACATCCATATGTTAAGACTGGCTCTACATAATATTTAAGAACTCTTTTTCTTGTTTCTATTGTCAAAATGAATTGCATAGTATCTTTCTCATTTTTTGGAAAGCTGCTTTTGCCTGAGCCATTCTGCATCTCACCTCTTTTGTACATCTTCTGTTTGATGTTAGCAAAGTTCCCAAATATTTAAATTAATTTACCTGTTTTAATATTGTTCCACTTGTCTTTAATTTGCACTGAGGTGATGTCTTTTTCTTTCTTTTTACCAAAATCCTCCTTTCTTTTTGCAATTAAGGCTGAGTCCTTTATTTTTGCTTTCTTTCACTATAATGTCCAACATTTCTTGTAACGCATTTTCATTCTTAGCGATTAAGACTGTATCATCAGCATACCTTAGTAATAGGAACTTCCTTCATCGTAAGAACTTTTATTTGGCATTTGAGTTGAATTTCCTTTTTTCCATCTTTGAGAGATCTTTTCCCTCACTTATTGCGTATCTTACTAACAGGATGTTTAATGTGAAATGCTTTTTATTGGTGGTTGTGATATTTCTCCAAACCATTAAATATTCTTGTTTGTTTCTGGATGTAACAGAATTAGCTTTACACTTTCTTCCTTCAGTATCCCCATTATTTATATAATTTCTTTTTTGTTGAATTCATACCTTCCATATAGTTTTTAGGTGAACCTGTGTACCCCAGACCATAAAAACTCGTACAAATGGGAAAGACTATGTACATGTCAATTTTAAGTATTAATTTATAATAATAAATATTATTAATAATGTTAAATATTAGTAATAATAAATAATAGTTTCTGCAAGAAATTCAACTTGGCTTGACAATCATCACCGTGATCGTCGGATTTCTTTCAAATTTGTCATTTATGTTGTGTTTAACTTGAAATTAGTGCTAAATTAAAAAATCCAAAATTTTTCAATATTAAACAGTAAATTAATTATTAAACATTTTAAAATGCAGAACTATTGACAGAAATGAGCGATTTGATTTACAATGAATATGGCCAGTTAATCCATCTTTGAGAGGTCTTTTTCCTCATTTATTGCATATCTTACTTACAGATGTTTATTGTGGAATGCTTTTTATAGGTGGTTGTGATATTTCTCCAAACTATTACATATTTTCGTTTGTTTCTGGATGGTTATTGTGGTCGAAGGCCCCGGTGTCACTGCAAACGAATTAAAATCCATAATTGCTCAACCGCCTCTACCAGTGGAATTATCCGAATTAATATCTCATCTCCCAAACAAAGAAAGATAGCTGCAGTCGCCATCATTGCAGTCTCAGCACACACCAAAAGAGATAAGGTGAAACCGCACAGAAAGTAGACACAGCCATTTGTTCCCCGTCATACGACGGATGTAACAGAATAAGGTTACACTTTCTTCCTTCAGTATCCCCATTATTTATATCATCTCTTTTTGTTGAATTCATACCGTCCATATATTTTTTAGGCAAACCTGTACACCAGACCCAAAAAAAACCCATACAAACGGGAAAAATATGTAGATGTCAATTTTAAGTGTTAACAGACAGAAATGAGCGATTTGACTAATTATGAATATGACCAATACCTTGGTTTTCTTTAGCAGAGAAAAAGAGATGCTCCCCTTCCTTAAAAATTATTGTTATTTTGTCATGAATTAATAGGCAGATCAGTGGGCCACTCAAATTTTGTAAAAATAAATATAAAATTGTTTTGGAGAGATCTGTTAAATGTGTTTAAATGGAGGCTGAATTTTAAAAAATTCATTGTTTTGAACTCTACACTATTAAATTAATAATGTTAAAAATATTGAAATAAAGCACACCTGCTGCATTCAACCATGAATCCAGTATCTTGAAATTTGAAAATTACCATGCGGCAGTGAAAATCAATAACGCTTTCCTTTCAACTTTCATTTTCCCCCCATGGGAACGCAGTGAGGTATCCTGGCATACATCTTCAATTATGCCTTGGGGGTTTTGTCTATTTCTTGGTGAGACACAACCCGTTCAGTCTTAGACCAAGTCTTCTAGGTTAAATTAGACTGCAAGCTCCTTCCAAAAATAAAAGAAAAACTACTTTGGGCTGGAGCCCATATGTTGTAGCCAGCAAATTGTATTGCAATGTTATTTTTTAAAATCTTTCACCTGATGTATTTGTAGCAACACTAGTTATGTGATATCTCTGGTTAAAATGTGAGTTCTTTCGGCTATTCTCTGTAATTTCCTGGCTGTTGAAAAATATTGGTTTTGGCATTTTGCTGCTTCTGTAATTATATGATATACAATTTGCAAAAATTGTATGTGTAGCATAATTTTGAAAACAAAGTGTAGAATTTCACAAAAATAAATAATTTTTTTCTCGTATTAGTTGAGAGAACGGGTCATAATGAAAATAAACAAATGAATGTATTAAATACGGGAAAAATGTATCACATGGAAGGTATTCACATTCAGTATTTATGAAAGGCATAATATTTAAGTAATTGTGATATTTCTCTTAAATGTTCCTTACTGCTTTCTGTCTTCTACCTTGCAGTAGCAAGGTAAAATGGAGTGTCTTTACTTTCTAGTTTGCTTCATATAAAGTAGTTTCTGTGGTATTTGATTGATAATTTACTAATCCTTTTTTGTGTAGATATTCCACTTTAGTTGTTATATCTTATTCCTAGTGTTGAATTCTGGTTCCTGGCAGTCATTTTACGTTAAATTATTTAATTGTTGTTTCTGTTAATATTGTTTGACGAAGTAGTGGCCTACTTAATATTTATCTAAAAGTGATGTGGTGTGATGTACTGTGGGACCTGGTCTGGTGGTGTGTGGTTTGGTGTCTGGTGTGGTGTTTTGTTTGGTCCAATGTGGTCTGGTGTGGGATATGGTTGGGTGGTGTGTGGTTAGGTTTCTGATGTAGTATTTTGTTTGGTCCATTGTGATCTGGTTTGATGTTCTGTTTGGTCCAGTGTGATCTGGTGTGGGGTATTTGGTATTGTGCGGTTTGGTATATGGTGGTTTCTAGTGTTCTATTGATATGGTCTGGTGTTGTGTTGTTTGGTGTCTGTTGTGGTGTTTTGTTTGGTCCAATGTGATCTGGTGTGGGAAATGGTTGGTATTGTGTGGTCTGGTATATGGTGGTTTCTAGTATACTGTGGTATATGGTCTAGTGTTGTGTGGTTTGGTTTCTGGTGTGGTGTTTTGTGTGGTGTTTTGTGTGGTGTTTTGTGTAGTGTTTTGTGTGATCTAGTTCAATGTGGTGTTTTTCCCCCTGTATTTAATGCTGTATCTTCTCACAAAATAAGGTGTTGCTTACTTGTGTTCCTGTAGCAGCCCACTTTAACTCGAGGGGCCATCGAGGTAAGACTGATGTCTTGGTAACTGGCCTAATATCATGCTCCTCTGATCACCACAGTCGGCTCACTCTGGAGCACCGTCTGATCGCTCGTTGGGGCTGCCTCACCCCTCGTGGCATCAATGTATCCCTGTCCCTCTGAGGACCCTCCGGCCTCCGACTCCACCCTCCCACCTATGGACCTCTCTTCCTATTTCTTATCTTGGGTCCTCTACTCGTCCATCCCTGCTTTTCATATCCTCTTTGAGTAACCCCCATCTTGCCTTCTTCCTCCTAAACCCCCCCTCTCCCTACACCTTTTTCTCTTCTGACTATCTTCATGTCCTTTACCTCTTTATCACTATATCACCTCTCCACCTGGACTGTACGTACGATCTCTCTGCCCACCTCTATTGTCCCTCGTCCTTCCTACCACCCTCTGCTGATCTACTCCTAGCTCACCCCTCTCCTCTCTATTAACTTGTAGTCACTACTCATCTATACCTACTATTCCAGTATCCCCCTTATCCTGATGCCCACTTCATTCCCCCTTTGTTCTATCATTTCCCTACTTCTTTACCTCCTATGGTTCATACCTCTTGCACACCATCCCCTATTGCTCCACTTCTTCCAGACTTTCTCTTTTTCCATTCACTTCTGACCTACCGCCTCTCCCCTATCCAGTTTTCACATACCTGCTTCTTATCCCTCCTCTCCATACCTCCTCCTCCAATACTTCCCTACCTCCCGATAGACTAACTTCCTCCGGACCACCCCTCTATCGCCCTTCTCATTATACCGGCTTTATTATTCTTCTCACCGTATCTCTTCCTCCAGTATCCAATCCTTCCTTTCGTTGACCTACTCTCAACTCGTTCAGTTCGAGGCCATCCATTCTGTAGAGTCCATCTCTCTCACCCACTGCCTAGTTTACTACTTTGTCGTGTCATTCTATTCTTTCTCTTAACCTCTCGCGTGATCTCTCACTTCCATTGTTGAGTGATTTATATGTATTGCTTGTTGTGTCCCAGGAGTATCCTCGTCTATGCCCCTTTCCCCCCCCCCCCTTTTTGGTTTTCCGATATTTGATCCTTTTTGCCCTCTTTACTGACCTGTCTTTGTCACGTGTTGCTTTCTATACACGTTCTCTGCGCTTTTAGTCATTTAGTCATTCCGACTGGTTTCAGCACGGATTACAGTTTTCCTGCTCCCTGCTCTGAGCTCAGCTAAGTACAATTTATTATACATTTTTCTCTCTCTTTTTCTATTTTATATATTTTGACGCCCATCATACCTCTCATCATGTAAAATTCATTTCTCTCTTTTCTTATTTTTGCATCCTACTTTCCTCGCCCTCCACTTTATCATCTAACATGTAGTAATTGTGCTTCACCGCTTGTTGTTGTCCCTGTATTCTGAAGAAGGCCACAGGCCGAAACGTCAGTATTGTGTTGTGTTCTTTATTTGTAAAGCTGTCACCATACCTTGGAGTGTTTAGCACACCCCACCATTGGCTCCCTGTTGCTTACTTGATCTCATTATATTATTCCTAGATAAATTTGTGTGTGTTTTGTTTGATAAATAAATCCACCAATTATATCATTCAAGGAAACAAAGTCCCTAATGTTTTTCAGGTTCAAAAAGATGCCCTTGTATTAGGACCTTCATTGTTTAGGGATAAACATGCCACACAGAAACAGCCTAGTCCTTCTGCTGGGAGAGGAACTGATACTAAGGACAATCTTGAACAGATCTTAAGCAGTGCTGCTGTAAAGTTTGGTCATAACAATAGTCAGGATGAAGAGTTACAAGAGGAGGATGGGTTAGACATGAATGAGCAATTGTATACATCAAAATTCATGAAGGTTTGTTATGTGTTGTGAACTCATTTTATGTTTCTTGTAATAATCTTTGTTTCATTCCGATAGGTTAGCAAGGATCCTTTTGAAATGCACTCAGATTAAAGTAGATTAAACAGTTTTGCATTATAGAATGCACTGGACAATGGAACAAAGCACAAACTGAGAAACATTGAAAGAAAGTAGTTAAAAAAATATATAATTGATATACAGTTATGTGGAGCTCAGCAAAACTAATAATTGCAGAGCAAAAGGATCAATAAAACATACAAATATATACATACAGCATGCATCCTTTGAACTGAATTATACAAGATGGATTTTCAACATTTCAGAAAAACAAAAAGCTTTCAACAGGGGAAGAGAGTACAGCTCTTGCAAATGCACACAAATAAATACAGCAAATGAACTGAATAAAAAAATGTCAATTTATTTTCACAATATTTATTATATTTGAACTTGTTTACCTTAATTGCTTTCATGTAGATTTGGCTTTTGCAAACAGCAAGGAAGAAAATAGATTCATTCGAAATAAAATGCTGCATAAAAATCCTTATGACACCTTGGATAATGAAAAAGAGCAATGAAGACATATTAAAAGACTTTCCCATTAAAATGAACTGACTTATAAACACCATTCTACAGAGGAAATAAAAATAATATGGTAATATTTAAAATACACGCAGGCTGGGAAAAAAAAATGGAAAACATGTTCCTGGATGATGCATCAGGGACAGACCAAGAAGAAAGTCATTTCAAGACATCAAAGAGACCTTGAACATGACAACTAAAGAAGTTGGAGATCTGGCTTGAGATATTGATTCTATTAGGACGGGCTGTGGTGAATGGAACATTCTGCAAAGGACATGATGCAGAGACCAGCATAGTCAATTAAACTATTTTAGTTGCTTTATTTTTTTAAATGTATGTTTTTGTGGAAACTGGATTGAGGAAGCTACTGTGCATATAGTCAATAGAATGCATCACCTGTGTTCCTGATTAGGGCTGCACGGTAGTTGACCTTGTCTCCAGAATTTGCCAGCACGCTTAAGTGGGAGCTATGACATGAGTGGAGTAAAAAAAAAAAGTAAAAGTAAAGTGCCCCCATCACGCCAAGCGCCGTATAGGGAATATGATGTTAGTGACCATAAATTTTACAGACCTTCGGCACATGATTTTTGGGGTAATGTGGTCAGTATTACGCCCGTGCCGCTTTACTTTACCAGAAAAAAATCCAGTACCCATTAAAGGCTGGGTGAACCTGGAAGCCGTCGGTTGGGATCGAATCCTACCTCTTGTCCTTTGTAGTCCAGTTCACTAACCACTGAGCTATCGCGGCTCCCTATGAGTGGAGTGAATACGAGGAATTACTAACAGCAGTGAAGCTGATGTCTTGAATACAACAGAACAGAACAGCAAAGGACATACCACCTGATGATGATGAGATTTGGTTCTATGTTTAAATCTGAAATTTTGTCTAATTTTTTACATTTTCTACCAGGATATGTCAGAAGACAGCAGCAGAAAAACTATCCCTCCAGGGAGCTTATGCATCACTCCATTTATGTACGTTTACATCACCCAACCTCATTGTATAGTGGCCAACCACTCGAAGGAGCAAATGAAGGTTGAGCTGGCCTGCTATGATATTCTGGTGAAAGCAGCATCTGATCAGCATGTATCAATCAGTGAGTGTGGTTGATCAACTATCTTGTCAAAATTCATCGATGGGATTACTGACTTTTTTTATTTTTGATCCATACACTTGATTAATGTTACATTTATTGCACACTTGTCAGTCATATACGCTCCTCATTGATATGTTCTTTGCAATCTCCAATCATATATACTCCTCATTGATATGTTCTCTGCAATCTTCATTCATATACACTCATTGATATGTCCTCTGCAATGTTCAATCACAAACACTCCTCACTGAAATGTTCTCTTCTAATGGGATTACTGACTTTCTTATTTTGATCCATACACTTGATTAATGTTACATTTATTGCACACTTGTCAGTCATATACGCTCCTCATTGATATGTTCTTTGCAATCTCCAATCATATACACCCCTCGTTGATATGTTCTCTACAATCTCCAAACATATACGCTCCTCATTGAAATGTTCTCTACAATCTCTGATCATATACACCCCTGGTTGATATGTTCTCTACAATCTCCACTCATATACACTCCTTGTTGATATGTTCTCTACAATCTCCAATCATATACACTCCTTGTTGATATGTTCTCTACAATCTCCAATCATATACACTCCTTGTTGATATGTTCTCTACAATCTCCAATCATATATGCACTCCTCGTTGATATGTTCTCTACAATCTCCAATCATATACACTCCTCATTGATATGTTCTCTACAATCTCCAATCATTTACACTCCTCGTTGATGTGTTCTCTACAATCTCCAATCATATACATCCCTCGTTGATATGTTCTCTACAATCTCCAATCATATACATCCCTCGTTGATATGTTCTCTACAATCTCCAATCATATACACTCCTCATTGATATGTTCTCTACAATCTCCAATCATATACGCTCGGAGGCGAAGGCGCACCTCCTAGCACCAGAGCTGAAAGTTGTCAGCGATTCACAGCTGATGGCTTGCGCCAGGATCGGTGAACCAAAACCATCCAGACCCTGCTCCACCTCTCCGTGGTGCCTCCAGTAACAGATTAACCTGTCTAGTCTGGCCAAGTGTGCAGGGATTGAAGAGGGAAGACAACCCGGTACTCAAAAATGTCATGCTGAAGTCGAATGTGTTGGGCCGAAAGGCGCAAATATAACATTTATAATGCAAACCACAACACAACGCAGACACGTCCACTACGTCCTTGTAAGGGCAGATGATGAAGTGGAATATTCTAGTTTACCATGATACTCTAGAATACTTTAGTCATCGGGCAAACGCAACCAACCATATACACTCCTCATTGATATGTTCTCTACAATCTCCAATCATATACATCCCTCATTGATATGTTCTCTACAATATCCAATCATATACACTCCTCATTGATATGTTCTCTACAATCTCCATTCATGTACACTCCTCGTTGATATGTTCTCTACAATTTCAAACCATACACACTCCTCATTTATATGTTCTCTACAATCTCCAATCATATACACTCCTCATTGATATGTTCTTTACAATCGCCAATCATATACATCCCTCATTGACATGTTCTCTACAATCTTCAATCTTATACTCCCCTCGTTGATATGTTTTCTATAATCTCCACTCTACACACTTATAACTATATAGAAACCACACACTCTTCTGTCACGTATTTCTACACACTGATAACTACATACCAATCACACACTCTTCTGTCATGCATTTTCTACACACTGATAACTACATACCAACCACACACTCTTCTGTCATATATTTTCTACACACTGATATTGGTTATTGGTTATGGAAGGCCTCGGTATCACTGCAAGCGAATTAAAATCCATAATTGCTCAACCGCCCATGCCAGTGGAATCATCCGAATTATAACTCATCTTCCAAACAAAGAAAGGTAACTGTAGTCCCCATCATAGCAGTCTCAGCACACGCCAAAAGACATAAGGCGAAACCGCACAGAAAGTGAACACAGCCAACTGTTCCCTGTCATACGGTATCATCATTCATCGTACACAATTGGAGTATTGAAACATGATCAAAATGGATGAGACACACAGCTCACCGTGTGCACAGAGCACTTAACTCAGTAGCTCCTGCAACAAGCCGGACTTGGAACATGAGAAAACTGCAACAAGGAACACTTTGCAGACATAGCCTTCAATGGTTCCTGCCGCCTATCCATCACATTGCCCGGAAGATCACGTCCTCCTGAAAATGATGATCGTCATAGTAAATGTATGGCGCTTGATGATGTTAGGACATCATGTTTAACTCCAACACCGAACATACAAAACACAGTTCGTCTTCAGATTATCCCCGATGCACACCAAACGCAAGATTAGCGCATGGTCGGTCTTGGGACACATGATGATCCATTATGATGACGTGGTACGCACAAATGTCTGCGCCCATGTATTCATGATTACTCTAGTGAATGCAGTCTACAACGAACGAAACATGGTACAAACTTCCCAAAGACGCTGACTTGATGGAGCCCACCACATTAATGCGTTGTAACTTGTAAATAACTTGCCGCAAACATCTCCATCAAATGGTCACTGAACAGCACTTTGTGTGACGTAAAACGCAGATCACCATTAGACGTTGGAAGGCGCATTCACAACACTTGAATTGTCAAAACGGAGCATTGCTGTGCGTGCAACGCCAATTCAATGGTGCAGATATAACAAGTAGAACATCATTTCGACTGGAATGCAGAAAATTGGAACGGAAACCCGAAATTGATAAGAATCCAACGGAATTTCTGCAGCGATAGAGAGAACGTGACTCAGTTCCGCCATCTTGGAAACGGATCTACACACTGATAACTACATACCAACCACACACTCTTTTGTCTTGCATTTTCTACACACTGATAACTACATACCAACCATGCACTCTTCTGTCATGTATTTTCTACACACTGATAACTACATACCAACCATGCACTCTTCTGTCATGTATTTTCTACACACTGATAACTACATACCAACCATGCACTCTTCTGTCATGTATTTTCTACACACTGATAACTACATACCAACCACACACTCTTCTGTCATGTATTTTTTACACACTGTTAACTACATACCAACCACACACTCTTTTGTCATGTATTTTCTACACACTGATAACTACATACCAACCATGCACTCTTCTGTCATGTATTTTCTACACACTGATAACTACATACCAACCATGCACTCTTCTGTCATGTATTTTCTAAACACTGATAACTACATACCAACCACGCACTCTTCTGTCATGTATTTTCTACATATTGATAACTACATAACAACCACACACTCTTCTGTCATGTATTTTCTACATATTGATAACTACATAGCAACCACACACTCTTCTGTCATGTATATTATCTACATATTGATAACTACATAGCAACCACAAACTCTTCTGTCATGTATTTTCTACTCACTGATAACTACATACCAACCATGCACTCTTCTGTCATGTATTTTCTACTCACTGATAACTACATACCAACCATACACTCTTCTGTCATGTATTTTCTACTCACTGATAACTACATACCAACCATGCACTCTTCTGTCATGTATTTTCTACTCACTGATAACTACATACCAACCATACACTCTTCTGTCATGTATTTTCTACTCACTGAGAGTAACATACCAACCACAAACTCTTCTGTCATGCTTTTTTTACACCCTGATCTGTCACGCATTTTCTACACACTGATAACCATATACGAGCCTAACATATCTCTGTCATACATTCTCCACAAGCTATCTAGCCATTTGCCACTCATACACTACTCAGTGACATGTTAGTACACTGTACAACTGTCCTCCCTTCTGACATTACTCTCCACAGACAGACTAACCAAATCTCTCATCCACTGAAATCCATATCCACAGTTGATGACCATCACATTATCCCAGATAATGCTGACTACAATATCCACTTGCTAGAAACTAGAGCTGGATGTCCTCATCCTTATACAGGCATTCCACCTTCATTACTGACTGCAAGATTTATCAAAGACAGGGACAGACCAGGTATAGCTTTGTCATAAAAAGTGAAAAGAGAGTAAAATAAAAGCTAACAGAGTCAAATGTAACTTACCAAATTATATTTTCTTTGTTTTGTGTTAACCAGCCATATATCTCTAGTGAAATCCTGTGACAGTGAATTTTATGTGAATATAATTCCCCCCCCCTATTTTTCATATCAGCAGTCATGTGCTCAGGTGTCCCTCATCATACAGGCAGATATTCTCCTACTTCATAGGTACTCTCAGTTTTATTGTCAATAGTTTTAATTTTTGCTTAGATTTTTTTTTCTGTGCAATTTGCACGGACAGCAGCTGTTTTTTTGGGCCTACTCTTTTCAGTTTCCAGCTGCCAAGGGTTCTTTAACATGTGCAGAATGAACATAGGACTTCCTGTTTCTGAGATGCCTAGGCGTCAGATCTCACTACCCAGAGACAAAGGAGGATAAAGCCACAAAGAAACTACAGATTCGATTTAAAGAAAGAAAAAAATTTCTACTGCCTGTAGTGGAAATCAAACACAAAACTTTCTTATCCAGAGGCTGACATCTTACTTCTAGATCACCCATTTTAAATGCTTATTTTTGGATGTATTAAAAAATTTGTGCAGTATTCTCCTGATATATTTATCCCTGATTTTGTCTTCTCTTGTCACATTCATTATTCATCAAAGACATCACATTCCAAGGTTTATTATTTTGTATCTCTTGTTGTAGTGTTCATGTTTAACATTTATAGCACATTATTAACAAAAAGTGTTCTTTATTGCTAATTTTTGTATCAGTTGCAACATATTTATTTGTCAATAAAATTGAACAAAGAAAAAGAAACTACCATTATATCTTTTAACCCATTCTTAGGGTGTGCCTGAGGGTTTTTTTTGGGCATGGTTTAGCTTAGTTTGTTCAATGGATCACCCTCATTGCATGTTGGACATGTCCAAAAGTGCTTGGATATTGTCCCCAGTATGTCCCTTAGTGTGTAGAGCATAACAACTCCTGTTCTGTGTTGATTTGTTATTTGTGTTTCCCAGCACAGCGCTCCTTTCTGGCATCCCAAGTTTTGACCTGATGTGTGTGCAGTCTGATTATGGTTATAGCTTCATGATCATTGACTGAATCATCAGTGTGCCCTGCCTCTCTGAAGGCATTCAGAGTGTCAGCCCAGCACATTGCATGTCCACTGTCCACAGCAGCTGTTCCAGCCAGGCTGTCACACTGGAGTGTCCAGGAACAAAGATGAAACTGATCCCAATCAGGTCTGAGTTCTTCAGTGACTCCAACCACTGCATTCATGCCCAGACACCTTAGATTTTCCAGAGCATGCTCATCGAATCTCTCAAAAAGATTATTTAAGTAAAAGATTGTGTTTCTAGCCAGCCCATTGCTTTAATTACTGCCATCATCTCTATGGTCAAGCTACTGGTAGTTTCTATGAAAGCATCGCTTTTCTTCTTTACTGTTCTTCCTCTAACCTGGAGCCTTAAAGTCCTTGATCTCGAACTGTTTCAAACAACGGATTCATCAGTGTAAATGACAGCTACATTCTCTGGTGAGTTTTTATAAATCAAGGCTTCCAGCACAGAGTTTTGTTGTCTGCATTCTCTGGTGAGTTTTTATAAATCAAGGCCTCCAGCACAAGGTTTTGTTGTCTGCATTCTCTGGTGAGTTTTTATAAATCAAGGCCTCCAGCACAGGGTTTTGTTGTCTGCATTCTCTGGTGAGTTTTTATAAATCAAGGCTCCAGCACATGGTTTTGTTGTCTGCATTCTCAGGTGAGTTTTTATAAATCAAGGCCTCCAGCACAGGGTTTTGTTGTATGCACTCTCTGATGAGATTTTATAAATCAAGGCTTCAAGCACAGGGTTTTGTTGTCTGCATTCTCTGATGATTTTTATAAATCAAGGCCTCCAGCACAAGGTTTTGTTGTCTGCATTCTCTGATGAGTTTTTATAAATCAAGGCCTCCAGCACAGGGTTTTGTTGTCTGCATTCTCTGGTGAGTTTTTATAAATCAAGGCTTCCAGCACAGGGTTTTGTTGTCTGCATTCTCTGATGAGTTTTTATAAATCAAGGCCTCCAGCACAGGGTTTTGTTGTCTGCATTCTCTGATGAGTTTTTATAAATCAAGGCCTCCAGCACAGGGTTCTGTTGTCTGCATTCTCTGATGAGTTTTTATAAATCAAGGCCTCCAGCACAGGGTTTTGTTGTCTGCATTCTCTGGTGAGTTTTTATAAATCAAGGCCTCCAGCACAGGGTTTTGTTGTCTGCATTCTCTTGTGAGTTTTTATAAATCAAGGCCTCCAGCACAAGGTTTTGTTGTCTGCATTCTCTGGTGAGTTTTTATAAATCAAGGCTTCCAGCACAGGGTTTTGTTGTCTGCATTCTCTGGTGAGTTTTTATAAATCAAGGCCTCCAGCACAAGGTTTTGTTGTCTGCATTCTCTGGTGAGTTTTTATAAATCAAGGCCTCCAGCACAGGGTTTGTTGTCTGCACTCTCTGATGAGTTTTTATAAATCAAGGCTTCAAGCACAGGGTTTTGTTGTCTGCATTCTCTGATGAGTTTTTATAAATCAAGGCTTCAAGCACAGGGTTTTGTTGGCTGCATTCTCTGATGAGTTGTTATAAATCAAGGCCTCCAGCACAGGGTTTTGTTGTCTGAATTCTCTGATGAGTTTTTATAAATCAAGGCTTCCAGCACAAGGTTTTGTTGTCTGCACTCTCTGATGAGTTTTTATAAATCAAGGCCTCCAGCACAGGCTTTTGTTGTCTGCATTCTCTGATGAGTTTTTATAAATCAAGGCCTCCAGCACAGGGTTCTGTCGTCTGCATTCTCTGATGAGTTTTTATAAATCAAGGCCTCAAGCACAGGGTTCTGTTGTCTGCATTCTCTGATGAGTTTTTATAAATCAAGGCCTCCACCACAGGGTTCTGTTGTCTGCACTCTCTGATGAGTTTTTATAAATCAAGGCCTCCAGCACAGGGTTTTGTTGTCTGCATTCTCTGATGATTTTTATAAATCAAGGCCTCCAGCACAGGGTTTTGTTGTCTGCATTCTCTGATGAGTTTTATAAATCAAGGCTTCCAGCACAAGGTTTTGTTGTCTGCATTCTCTGATGAGTTTTTATAAATCAAGGCTTCCAGCACAGGGTTTTGTTGTCTGCATTCTCTGATGAGTTTTTATAAATCAAGGCTTCCAGCACAAGGTTTTGTTGTCTGCATTCTCTGATGAGTTTTTATAAATCAAGGCCTCCAGCACAGGGTTTTGTTGTCTGCATTCTCTGATGAGTTTTTATAAATCAAGGCCTCCAGCACAGGGTTTTGTTGTCTGCATTCTCTGATGAGTTTTTATAAATCAAGGCCTCCAGCACAGGGTTTTGTTGTCTGCACTCTCTGATGAATTTTTATAAATCAAGGCTTCAAGCACAGGGTTTTGTTGTCTGCATTCTCTGATGAGTTTTTATAAATCATGGCTTCAAGCACAGGGTTTTGTTGTCTGCATTCTCTGATGAGTTTTTATAAATCAAGGCTTCCAGCACAGGGTTTTGTTGTCTGCATTCTCTGATGAGTTTTTATAAATCAAGGCTTCCAGCACAAGGTTTTGTTGTCTGCATTCTCTGATGAGTTTTATAAATCAAGGCCTCCAGCACAGGGTTTTGTTGTCTGCATTCTCTGATGAGTTTTTATAAATCAAGGCCTCCAGCACAGGGTTTTGTTGTCTGCATTCTCTGATGAGTTTTTATAAATCAAGGCCTCCAGCACAGGGTTTTGTTGTCTGCACTCTCTGATGAATTTTTATAAATCAAGGCTTCAAGCACAGGGTTTTGTTGTCTGCATTCTCTGATGAGTTTTTATAAATCATGGCCTCCAGCACAGGGTTTTGTTGTCTGCATTCTCTGATGAGTTTTTATAAATCAAGGCCTTCAGCACAGGGTTTTGTTGTCTACATTCTCTGATGAGTTTTTATAAATCAAGGCCTCCAGCACAGGGTTTTGTTGTCTGCATTCTCTGATGAGTTTTTATAAATCAAGGCCTTCAGCACAGGGTTTTGTTGTCTGCATTCTCTGATGAGTTTTATAAATCAAGGCTTCCAGCACAGGGTTTGTTGTCTGCATTCTCTGATGAGTTTTTATAAATCAAGGCCTCCAGCACAGGGTTTTGTTGTCTGCACTCTCTGATGAGTTTTTATAAATCAAGGCCTCCAGCACAGGGTTTTGTTGTCTGCATTCTCTGGTGAGTTTTTATAAATCAAGGCTTCCAGCACAGGGTTTTGTTGTCTGCATTCTCTGATGAGTTTTTATAAATCAAGGCTTCCAGCACAAGGTTTTGTTGTCTGCATTCTCTGATGAGTTTTTATAAATCAATGCTTCAAGCACATGGGTTTTGTTGTCTGCATTCTCTGATGAGTTTTTATAAATCAATGCTTCAAGCACATGGGTTTTGTTGTCTGCAATCTCTGATGAGTTTTTATAAATCAATCCTTCCAGCACATGGGTTTTGTTGTCTGCATTCTCTGATGAGTTTTTATAAATCAAGGCCTCCAGCACAGGGTTCTGTTGTCTGCATTCTCTGATGAGTTTTCATAAATAAAGGCCTCCAGCACAGGGTTTTGTTGTCTGCATTATCTGATGAGTTTTTATAAATCAAGGCCTCCAGCACAGGGTTTTGTTGTCTGCATTCTCTGGTGAGTTTTTATAAATCAATGCTTCCAGCACAAGGTTTTATTGTCTGCATTCTCTGATGAGTTTTTATAAATCAATGCTTCCAGCACAGGGTTTTGATGTCTGCATTCTCTGGTGAGTTTTTATAAATCAAGGCTTCCAGCGCAGGGTTCTGTTTTCTGCACTCTCTGTTCATAGTTATGCAAACTAACAAGGACATAGAGTACTCTGCTGGCAGTAGTATCCACTCTTCCCCTGGTTAATTTCTCCAAGTGGAGAAATTTGTTGAACAATGTCCTCAGCCTGTGCCCTCCCTGATCTTCCTCTTTTAGGCCTGATGCCCTTTCTCCTGCCAATCTCACTGTGTAGTGTACATTGTATATTATCACTGACTTGGTAATCACGTGTTTGGAACATATTTATTCTATCTGCGAATCTATCTATGGTGGGAAAATCAAGGAGATACCACATTATCTTGCAAGGTGTGGCTTTCATGTATCTAAGTATGGTATGATGCTCATAGCCTCATTTTTTATTCATTCCAGTCTTTCAATCTGCGCTTGGCTGAGAGTTAGAATCATCATGAGCATCAAGTACCGGGCCTGCTGGCGTAGGTGATCATGTCTCTCCACAACTTTCGATCTCGGCAGCTATTTATCATTTATGTTGTTGACCTTCTGCCAAGCCATTCTCTTAAACTGTCTGTTATTTTTTCTCTTTGCTTCCCTCTATCTCTTCGTCCCTCAATTTTTCCAGTTGTTACAATATATTCCAGTTGTTCTCTTCTCATTACATGGTCAAAAAATGATGATTGTTTCTTCCTAATATTGGAAATTAGCTCTCTTTTTGCTTTGACCTCTCTCAGAACATTTTCATTACTCTTCTTAGCTGTCCATGGTACTCTCAACATTCTTCTGTAAAACCACATTTCTACAGACGCCAGTGATTTTCTTGTGAGAGAGAGTTAGAATAGCCAGTGCATAATAAGTGAAACTACTAGTCCTTGGTATATGATGACAAGAAGAGGCTGTTCACAGCCCACCACTGCCTTTACCCTTATTGCTGAAAGACCCTTCCTAGCTTTCTTTAATACTTGATCTATGTGCTGGGTGAAAGCAAGACTTCAGGCTACCTGTGTTCCCAGATACCTCAATATATGGGTCCTCAAATAATTCCTGAACCCATACTCATTGTTAGAGTTGGTGTGTTGAAAATATGGTTGTTTAGGGAGAACCATGTCACAGCTGCCTTTGTCAGGTTTACTTGTGTTTCTGCCTCACAGCACCACTTGCTCAAATGGGTAAGCTTAGTCTGAGATTATCTAGCAACCTGATCCCTATCTCTGCCATGGCGGTACACCAAAACATCATCAGTGTAAGAAGTGACCTCGCCTAGACCTGCAGTTTCAACTGTTTCAACGACACCTCTGAACAGTCAATCGGGAACTGTACATACAAGGGAATGTTCTATGGGTCAGACAGCACTCTCAGATCTCCGGCCAACTGTTTCAATGAAACCTGTGATTCCCACGTTCAAAAGAGTATGCCGACTACAACAGACTCAGGCATATGGACAGTTTACTGTGTTTCTGTGCTGGCCATGGCTCATGTCTTGGCCTGTGTGTCATGTTGGTCGTGTCTCATGTCTTGGTGTGTGTCATGTTGGTCGTGTCTCATGTCTTGGTGTGTGTCATGTTTGGTCGTGTCTCATGTCTTGGTATGTGTCATGTTGGTCGTGTCTCATGTCTTGGTGTGTGTCATGTTGGTTGTGTCTCATGTCTTGGTGTGTGTCAGTCATGTTGGTCGTGTCTCATGTCTTGGTGTGTGTCATGTTGGTCGTGTCTCATGTCTTGGTGTGTGTCATGTTGGTCGTGTCTCATGTCTTGGTGTGTGTCATGTTGGTCGTGTCTCATGTCTTGGTGTGTGTCATGTTGGTCGTGTCTCGGTGTGTGTCATGTTGGTCGTGTCTCATGTCTTGGTGTGTGTCATGTTGGTCGTGTCTCATGTCTTGGTGTGTGTCATGTTGGTCGTGTCTCATGTCTTGGTGTGTGTCATGTTGGTCATGTCTCATGTCTTGGTGCGTCCGTGTTGATCATGTCTCATGTCTTTGTGTGTGTCTGTGTTTGGTCATATGTCGTGTCTTTGTGTGTGTCTGTGTTTGGTCATATGTCGTGTCTTTGTGTGTGCATGTCTGGGTTGGTGATATCTCATATCTTTGTGTGCATGTTTATGTTGGTCCCCTCTCATGTCCTTGTGTGTCCATATCTATGTTAGTCATGTCTCTTATATTTGTGTGTATGTCTATGTCAGGCATGTGACATATCTTTGTATGCATGTCTATGTTAGGCATGTGTCATATCTTTGTGTGCATGTCTATGTTGGTCATTTGTCATATATCTTGATGTGTGTCAGTGTTAGTCATGCCTCATATCGTTGTGTGTATGTGTATGTCTGTGTTAGTCACATCTTATATATTTGTGTGTGTATGTCTGTGTTAGTCACATCTCACATCTTTGTGTGTGCATGTCTGTGTTAGTCACATCTCACATCTTTGTGTGTGAATGTCTGTGTAAGTCACATCTCCATCTTTGTGCGTGCGTGTCTGTGATAGTCACATCTTTGTGTGTGAATGTCTGTGTTAGTCACAACTGATATCTTTGTACGTGCGTGTCTGTGTTAGTCACATCTCATATCTTTGTGTGTGCATGTCTGTGTTAGTCACCTCTAGTGACTCGGGCAGATGGTGCTCGTAAACCTGGGAGGGCCGACCATCTAAGGGCAGAATCCCCCTACAGAAAAGACAACCTGCTGCCTTGCAGGAAGATTGGGGACAATCAAAGGCTAGGGAAAGCAAACCCGAATAAAATGCTGGCTGAAATCGGATGCACTGGGCCACTGGCGCAGAACACAGTGCAACGTATTAACGGGTGTTCAATCAGAGTGAATCTGGCGAACTCTACTTGAGATGTTCTGTCTGTGGGGCGATCAACACATTTAGCCTGACAGCAGACTTCATGTGGGAGTCTGGAATCCTACTCTGATTGAGTCCTGATCGCAGAGAGAGAGAGAGAGAGAGACCTGCAGTTAGCCCACCCGTTATTCTCACAGCGTAGACATTGAAAAGTACTCTAGAGGTGAGCCTTGTGTTAGGCCAGGGTGTATGGCCGTAGGTTTGGAAGTCCACATATCGCAGTTGAAAACTACCTACCGTTGAAAAAGGACCACTGCTATCCAGCTAAGCAGAACTGGATATCAAGCACATGTAGCTGATCCATCAAGAGATTCTGGGGCTTGATAATAAAGGCTACATTTCCAGGGCCATTGTCATGAAGTGTTTGGATATGAATTTTTATTATAACTGCAGTAAAGAAAACTGTATTGATGTCAGTCATTCAATTATTCCTTTCAGGCATGCCGTAAGAGGCGACTAAGGAGATTGATCGATGGCTTGACATGCTGCCATTGTAAAAAGTATTGCTATGGAAACAGAACCATAGATTTTAGAAGCAGCGATCTCTGCAATATGTGCTATTTTGGCACGCAAGGTTTCTGTTTTTGAGATTATAGTTCTGCCCTATGTGCCGTCTTCGGCTCGAAAGGACAATAGATAGACAGATAGATAGATTCAATTATTTGATTGGGTGGTTTAGAAATAAGACATATTAACCTCTAGACAAAGAGGTCCCAGGTTCAATTGCCACCATAGACAGGGGGGAATTTTTTTACTTTGAATCCATGGTTTCTTCATGGCTTTGCCCTCTCCTGGTGTCTGGGTAGTGAGATTTGATGTTTAGTCCTCCCTTAAAATGGCAAAAAACAGGAGTATCCATGTGCATTTTGTGTTAACTCTAGATTCTGATACCATAGTAAAAATTACCACATCAAAACATACATTTTTCAAAATTTGATATTTTGCTGTTTTCAAACATTCCCCGCTCCATGTTCCTTCCTAATTACTGCTTCTGGTAACCCCTGAGTGTTTAATGTTGTTGGATATTTTTTTTTTATTTCGTGAGATATATATCTCTCATAATGCAACAAAAATTCGCCAGTTTTCAAGAAATCGGCCAATTTTCCTTTTTCTTTTTCCTTTAACCAGAGAAATTTCCTCGATCATTGACTGACATCAAACGACCCTTTGTAACTCAGGAAACGCAGCGATAACACCATGATGTAGCCAAACATACTGACAGACTTACGGCATCTATACCGATAGACATTGTAACATGTTTGGCCCCTGTGGTCAAATTCAGGTCATATATCAACCTGAGACAGAAAATCCAAGTTCCCCGTGTATATCCTAGTATAAACTCACAGCTGTGTGTCAAAACATTCAAAGAAAACACAATTTTTAGAGCTCCCAGTGTTACAATTAAGCGGTTTTTATTTTTACTATGGTATTGTAAACACCCATGTAGAGCCAGTCCTAACATATGGATGCGAATAATGAACAATAGGACAACAGACAAGAAAATCACTGGAGTCTGTAGAAATGTGGTTTTACAAAAGAATGTTGAGAGTACCATGGACAGCTTAGAAGATTAATGAAAATGTTCTGAGTAAGGTCAAAGCAAAAAGAGAGCTAATTTCCAATATTAGGAAGAAACAATCATCATTTTTGGCCATGTAATGAGAAGAGAACAACTGGAATATATTGTAACAACTGGAAAAATTGAGGGACAAAGAGATAAAGGGAAACAAGAGAAAAATAACAGACAGCTTAAGAGAATGGCTTGGCAGAAGGTCAACAAGAGAAATGATAAATAGCTGTCGAGATCGAAAGTTGTGGAGAGACATGATCACCTACGCCAGTAGGCCCGGTACTTGATGATGATTGTAAACACATCAGCCACAAATAGGTATCACAACCTAGGGTTCAAGAACTCTTGGCAGTTGGAAATCAAGAAGAGTGGGACAAAAATGGCTACTGCCTGAGCAAAATAAATATAAAATTCTACCTAAAAATGTTAAAAACAAAACATGACTATAAAAAAATTGGAGTCCTCTTGAAGTCGGAGAATATATGCCTGTATGACATGGGACATATGCGCACATGGCTGCTAGTGTAAAAAAATATGAACAAGTTATATTTACACAAAGTTCAGTCTCTTGGGACTTCACTTTAGAGATATAAACTGGTATACACAAACAGACAAAATGGACAAATAACTATTTGACGTGCTACTTTGTATCAATATTGTCCATTGTGTTTATTACTAAAGCTTTCCACAATTTTAAAAATAATATTTCCTTAATGTCATTTTCTCTTTATAATTTATAGACACAGTCAGTATCAGTTTGGAACGTCCAGTGAGGTTGAAAGTGAGTCAGCCTGCAGTGGAACAGGTAGCAACATTTTATTCTGAAATCAGCAACATATTTCTGAAGTGCAACCCTGAAACTACCTCAGAGCTGGAGCGTTTAGATCCAAAAGCCACAGAAATTAAAAGACAAGAATCTGACATTGGTGAGCAGTGTATTTGTTAGCTATTTACATTTGAAATTAATAACATCTGGAAGAGTTGATTGATATTCTTCTCTTCCAGAAAGATCCTTCAGAAACACTACCAGTCAATATGGCAGATATGCAGCAAGAACCATTGAGGCTGTGTCTGAAAAGTGTTCTTTGTTGCTGTTTCCTCATATTTCAAGTCTGGCTTGTTGCAGGAGCTACTGACATTAGTGCTCTGCACACACTATAGGCTGTGGTTCTCTTCCGAATCATGTTTCGATATTCTGACTGCTTACAATGAATGATGATATCATATAGCGAAGGACAGTTCAGCCGTGTTCACTTTTGGTGCTGCTAGGCCTTATGTTTTTTGTCGCATGCTGTAGCTGCTATGACGGGACTGCAGCTGTCTTTCTTTGTTTTAATCCTTCAATGAGATGAGATATTAATTCAAATGATTCAGCTGGCACAGGCAGTTGAACAATTATGGATTTTAATTCATTTGCAGTGATACCGGGGCCTTCAACTAACTACAACTATAGCTATCTTCCAGGAAACAGAAAAGCAAATGTGGCAGTAATTTCCTGAATCTTCATCATGATGATGTAGCAAGTTGGCTGTCCTTTACACAATGTTGCACTCATAATAGCCAGTCAGAAAGAACCTCTGTCGCTAGTTAAACCTCCCACTTATACTTTTAAGTTCTCTTTGATGTTTTGAAACCACTTTCTTGGGTTGTCCCTGTCTCGTTTTTCTGAAACCATGTCTTCCAATGGGAGCAGCTCAGTGGTTAGTGAACTGGACTACAAAGGACAAGAGGTCAGGTTTGATCCTGATCGACGGCTTCCAGATTCACCCAGCCTTAAATGGGTACTGGATTTTTTCTGGGAATGTAAAGTGGCATGGGCGTAATACTGACCACATTAACCCAAATAACATGTGCTGAAGGTCTATAAAACTTATGGTCACTAACACCATATTCACTATACGCCACTCGGCATGACCATGACGGGACACTTTACTTTTTTTTTTCTACTTTTATGTCTTCCAATATTGTTCTTTCCAATCTCCTGTGTCTTTTGATGTTACTTTAGTATTTTAATTTCCTCTGTAGAATGGTGTTTATAAGCCAGTTCTTTCACATGTCTAAATCATTTAGCTTGTCATCAGTACTCTTTTTTCATTATTAAGGGTATCTTAAGAATTTTTCTTTAGCATTTTGTTTCAAATGAACCAGTTTTCTTCACTGTTGTCCATGATTCTCAACCATATGTTGCTATGGGGAAGATACATGCCCTCTGTAGTTATAATTTTATGTGATTGTGCCATGTGTTCTTCATAGCTTATAATTTTGTATTGTTATTGCTAGCTTTGAGATTTTCTTGTTATCTCTTCATTTGTGGTAAAAGAAAAATTGAATATTCAGAACAGAAAGTATCACAATACACAGTAGTCTAAATTTGGAATATCTCTTCTTTTTAACATTAATGAGTAAAGTTGGACAGTTAATATTTTTATGTGGTATAACATAGGTAAATACTTTGTATACCATGGAATGAATCCAAAACTAATGCAAAAATAAGAGAAATTACACAAGTATCCAAAAATATCATCTAAAATCAAGAGAAGAAGGTGGTCAGTCATATGTTGCCCAGGTGATGGAAGAGACAATAAGAGAATTCAAAGCAAGCCCTTAAATAGGAAGCTGAGGGTAAAAGAAAAAGAAACTGACCTAGATAACACTAAAAAAGAACACGTTCTTAAGTTTTTTAGAATGTAACAGCAAGAAGAGAGAAGGTTTGCTTTACAGGTAGGAGATGAGCCGATGGTTTTTTAAAATGTAACAGCAAGAAGAGAGAAGGTTTGCTTTACAGGTAGGAGATGAGCCGGTGGTTTTTTAAAATGTAACAGCAAGAAGAGAGAAGGTTTGCTTTACAGGTAGGAGATGAGCCGATGGTTTTTTAAAATGTAACAGCAAGAAGAGAGAAGGTTTGCTTTACAGGTAGGAGATGAGCCGATGGTTTTTTAAAATGTAACAGCAAGAAGAGAGAAGGTTTGCTTTACAGGTAGGAGATGAGCCGATGGTTTTTTAGAATGTAACAGCAAGAAGAGAGAAGGTTTGCTTTACAGGTAGGAGATGAGCCGATGGTTTTTTAAAATGTAACAGCAAGAAGAGAGAAGGTTTGCTTTACAGGTAGGAGATGAGCCGATGGTTTTTTAAAATGTAACAGCAAGAAGAGAGAAGGTTTGCTTTACAGGTAGGAGATGAGCCGGTGGTTTTTAAAAATGTAACAGCAAGAAGAGAGAAGGTTTGCTTTACAGGTAGGAGATGAGCCGATGGTTTTTTAAAATGTAACAGCAAGAAGAGAGAAGGTTTGCTTTACAGGTAGGAGATGAGCCGGTGGTTTTTTAAAATGTAACAGCAAGAAGAGAGAAGGTTTGCTTTACAGGTAGGAGATGAGCCGATGGTTTTTTAAAATGTAACAGCAAGAAGAGAGAAGGTTTGCTTTACAGGTAGGAGATGAGCCGATGGTTTTTTAAAATGTAACAGCAAGAAGAGAGAAAGATAGCTTTATAGGTAGGAGAACAGCATCATGTGATGAAACCACTGGTTCTTTTTTTTAATATAACAGCAAAGTAATAGACAACAAAATTGAATATCCATTGCACACCATCTTCTCTCTTTATTTTAGCATTCATCTGGTATCTACTCCTCTTTATCACGGAAAACAACATTAAGTGAGAGTAGATGCTGTGGTTTACAGCAAGCTTTGTTATAGTTATAGTTAGTCGAAGGCCCCGGTATAACTGCAAAGGAATTAAAATCCATAATTACTCAACCGCCCGTTCCAGTGGAATCATCAAAATTAATATCTCATCTCATTGAAAAATCAAAAAAAAAAAAGAAAGGCAGC
The DNA here is from genome assembly GCA_032433765.1 of Megaustenia siamemsis. NCBI lineage: Eukaryota > Metazoa > Mollusca > Gastropoda > Stylommatophora > Ariophantidae > Megaustenia > Megaustenia siamemsis. Next base: position 54,366,190 of record JAVIAB010000041.1, on the reverse strand, counting down.
TGCAGTCCTGATCATAGCACACAGCACACACCAAAAGACATAAGCATAGCTGCATCAAAAGTGAACGCAGCCAAACTGTCCTCCATCATACAATATCATCATATGATATTATTATTCCATTGTAAGCAATTGGAACATCGAAACATGATCCAGGTAAAAAACAGTTTACGGTTGCACAGAGCAATAAACTCAGTAGCTGTGGCAGCAAGCCAGACTTGGAATATGAAGAAACTGCAACAAGGAATACTATTCAGAACAGAGCCTCAATGGTTCCTGTCACCTATCTGACCTCATCGCTGCACTTTTGAATATGGGGGTTGCCTTCCTTCTTTGATTTGTATGTGCTTGGCCAGACTTATTTGTCTACAAATTTATTATAAAAAAAGACGATGGCATTTTCCTATTACTTGGGTCTGCCAGGGGGGTGGGGGGAAGACTTATAGGGCCAGAGAATAGGATTTGCATCAGTGTTCTCCTGGTTTGGAGCCTGACAAGTTATCATTTTGGCTCTTCTAATCTTATATGTGATGATGGAACCTCATCATCATCATCAAGTACCGGGCCTACTGGCATAGGTGATCATGTCTCTCCACAACTTTCAATCTCGGCAGCTATTTATCATTTCTGTTGTTGACCTTCTGCCAAGCCATTCTCTTATGCTGTCTGTTATTTTTTCTCTTTGCTTCCCTCTATCTCTTCGTCCCTCAATTTTTCCAGTTGTTACAATATATTCCAGTTGTTCTCTTCTCATTACATGGCCAAAAAATGATGATTGCCTCTTCCTAACATTGTAAATTAGCTCTCTTTTTGCTTTGACCTCTCTCAGAACCTCTTCATTACTCTTCTTAGCTGTCCATGGTATTCTCAACATTCTTCTGTAAAACCGCATTTCTACAGACTCCAGTGATTTTTTTGTCTATTGTCCTATTGTCCATGACTCGCATCCATACGTTAAGACTGGCTCTACGTAACATTTAAGAACTCTTTTTCATGTTTCTATTCTCAAAAATGGATTGCATAGTATTTTCCTCATTTTTTGGAAAGCTGCTTTTGCCTGAGCCATTCTGCATCTCACCTCTTTTGTACATCTTCCGTCTGAGGTTAACAAAGTTCCCAAATATTTAATTTCATTTACCTGTTTTAATAGTTCCACTTGTCTTTATTTTGCACTGAGGTGATGTCTTTTTCTTTGTTGTTACCATTACCTCTGTCTTTTTGCTATTAAGGCTGAGTCCTTTATTTTTGTTTTCTTTCACTATAATGTCCAACATTTCTTGTAACTCATTTTCACTCTTAGTGATTAATACTGTATCATCAGCATACCTTAGATTATTTATATTATGACCTCCAATTGTTATTCCAGGCATGTCCCTTATGGATCTTAAAATAATCTCACCATAAATATTAAACAAATCTGGTGACAGCATACAACCTTGTCTAACACCCTGTTTTATTTGTTGTTCTAATTATGATGATGATGGTTATTTTGCATTTTTTTTTAACCAACAGAAACATTTTCTTTGGCTGAGAGAATTGAGATAAGCACAACTCAAGTTGTCTTCAGTGTAGAGTTGACAAACAGTGATGCTTGTGCAGGGGCTGTCTTGTCATTAGAAGGTGCTACACTTGAAGCTGATGTCGGCAGAGGTTAGTTAACTGAAAATATTATTTTGCAACATGCAAGTATAACAGAGCAAATTTTTTATTTTCACATAAAAAAGTAAAGTAAAGAGTCTCCGTCACACTAAGTGGCGTATAGGAAATATGGTGTTCTATCTATCTATCTGTTGTCCTTTCGAACAGAAGACGGCACATAGGGCAGAACCACATTCTCAAAAACAGAAACCTTGCATGCCAAAGTGGCACATATTGCAGAGATCACTGCTCTAAAATATATGGCGCTGTTTCCATAACAATACTTTTTACAATGACAGCTTGTCAAGCCAATTAATTAATAAATAATTAACATTTATATTTACATATTAACATTTATACCAAATTATTAACATTTATATCCACTTTTTAACATTTATATCCACATATTAATATTTATATCAACACATTATCATCATATTAACATTTATATTTACATATTATCCACATATTAACATTTTTATCCACATATTAACATATCCACATATTAACATTTATATCCACATATTAACATTTGTATTTACATATTTAGCTGTTTATGATTCTCAGCTCAGAATCCGTCATTGACTGCTCATGTGCATCTGAAAGACATAATCGCAAAAACATGCTATGAGAAACAGCTGCGCCTGCTGATTGGTCCATTTTCTACAAACATTGAGGGCATAGTATCATGGATTCCACTTTCCAATGATACATTTGTACCTCAGGTCTGTATACTCGTCTGATTTTTATGAATAATCTCATGAGTTTGTATGACAATTTGATTCCACTTAAAACTGAGTAGATTTGTATGACAGTTTAATGTCATGTAAGACTGAATATGTTTGTATGACAGTTTGATTCCATGTAACACTGAGTAGGTCTGTATAACAGTTTGATTCCATTTAAGACTAGTCTTCTTCCACCTTTCAGCTCCTTGTGGAGCATAGGTCTTCAACAAACACTTTCCAAGTCGTTCTGTTTCTTCTCATCTTTTAAGATCATTCCATGTCTTCCCCGTCATCTTCATCTCTGCTTCTATCTGTCTTCTCCAAGAATTCCTTGGTTTTCCTCTTTGTCTTTTCCCCTGGGGATTCCAAAAAAGGGCCTGTTGTGTAATATTCTCAGTTGGCTTTCATAGTGTGTGTCCTATCCAGCGCCATCATCTTCGCTGTATCTCTTTATCCACTGGTATTTGACTGGTACATTTCCACAATTCTATGTTAGTGACTTTGTCCTGCCATTTCCATCCTTTTATTCTGCTTACGCATCCATTAATGAAAGTTTGTAACTTCATGATTGTCAATTTTGTTGTTCTCCATGTTTCACAGCCATATAATAGGACCGACTTAACATTTGAGTTGAACATTTTTATTTTTGTATTTAACCTAATTTCTTTGGATTTCCATATGTTTCCCAGTGCAACAAAAGCTCCTCTTGCTTTTGATATCCTTATTTTGGTATCATTTTCTATTCCTCCTTCTTTATCTATATTACTGCCCAGATATATGTAAGATTGTACATCTAGTAGAGGTATTTCTCCTAGTTTTATTTGGTTATTGCCAACTGTATTAATTCTCATAATGTTGGTCTTATCTCTATTAATCTTCAGTCCTAGCTGTTTAGATCTCTCATCAAGTATGCTCATTTTATCTTGCATTTGTTGATGGCTGTGTGATAGGAGAGCTATGTCATCAGCAAAGTCTTAATCATCAAGTTGTTTGGTCAGAGACCACTGGATCCCATTTCTGTTGTTTTGAGTTATTTTCATAATCCAATCTGTGGCCAGTAGAAAGAGAAATGGAGACAGAATGCAATTTAAGACTGAGTAGGTCTGTATAACAGTTTGATTCCATGCAAGACTGAGGGGTTTGTATGACAGTTTGATTTTACGGAAGTATGAGTTTTTTGGGCCTGTTTCCATAAATTGTATTGGTCAAATCTAAATGCATGAAACCTAACCTATGAGTACAGCATCATCTATTGAGTTATACTGTTGCATCATGTCTGATTTGACAGGGAAGATATCATCCGAGCTGGCTCATGCAACAGTATATAGACTTGAAACCTAAAGAACTTGTTTGGGTCTGCTGTCATGGTAATGAACATATCCAAGACAATGAAAGAGCTAACAGACGTGTTTTAAGGATAACTGTTGTAGGGATGATAGGGATCATGTTCTTAAGTGTTATGTAGAGCCAGTCTTAACATATGGAAGTGAATCATGGACAATAGGACAACAGACAAGAAAATCACTGGAGGCTGTAGAAATGTGGTTTTACAGAAGAATATTGAGAGTGCCAAGGACACTCATGGATAAGAGTAATGAAAATATTCTGAAAGAGGCCAAAGCAAAAAGAGAGCTAATTTCCAATACTAGGAAGAAACAATCATCATTTTTTGGCCATGTAATGAGAAGAGAACAGCTGAAATATATATTGTGACAAATGGGAAGGTTGAGGGATGAAGAGATAGAGGGAAGCAAAGAGAAAAGACACCAGACAGCTTAAGAGAATGGCTTGGCAGAAGGTCAACAACAGAAATGATAAGTAACTGTCGAGATCAAAAGTTGTGGAGAGACATGATTATCTACACCACTAGGCATGGCACTTGATGATGATGATGTTGTAAGGGACTTGAATTGTGGACATCTGAAATAAACAAGTCACTTTGTGACTGCCATTGGCAAACAAAAAATAATCTTAAAGTAATCAATGTTACAACAGATAAATCATACAATTCTGAACTTGCAAGAATTTGAAATTTTTTATGATATGATAATCATCATCAAGTACTGGGCCTACTGGAGTAGATGATCAGGTATGATATGATAAGGAAATGAGATTTGAAATTATGGATTAAAATAGACATGTTCTGTACCATGTAAAATGTGTATCTAGTAGCTGATGCATGAAGCTCAAGAGCCAAGTTTTGCAGCTTTTAATTTATCATTTTTGCAATGATTTCTGCTAAAACCTTGTAATTCTCCTATTAACTGCTTTTCTGACTTCACAAATAAATTGTCCTAGTGTGTTGTAGATCAATTTTCATTTTGTTTCTTTGCTGTTATTTCAAGTTTTAAAAAAAAAGAAATTCTGAAAAAAAGCTTGTGGCCACAGTGTGTTAAAGTTTTTGGTAGCAAATGTGATAAAAGATCAATTTTGACTGGCAAGTTAATTGACCCACAAGCACATGCTATCTTCATTAGTTTTCTTGGCCACAAAATGGAGGTTTCAAGAAAGGTATAGTCTTTTAACATCTTAAGTTTAAAGAACTTATTGAAATAAGTTTTCTAAAGACCCTTTACTCTGAATAGATATTTGTAATCTAGCAACTGACAGCTTAATTGGCAAGAATTACTAGCTATCATTCTCAGTGTTGGCAGACACAACACAGAGTGTGCAGCGCACCTCACTATAAGTTCCTATTCTCTGCAAGCTTCTCAATCTTAGCGAGTTAATACCTGCTAGCCTTACCTCTCTTATCAGTATTATTCACAGTCTCTCAAGATTACCATCTTTTTTATTTTTTCATTTAAGGTCTTGCTTTATGATTCTATGATTAATTCTTCTCATCACATAGCCTACACCTTCTTCTCTTGATTATAAATGAGATTGTTGATTTTATTACCTTTTCTCTTATTTCTGCATGGTTCTTGAATTGATTCTATTTTATACAATGTATTTTCGTTAGTTGTTTGTTTAAAAATGCTTCTAGTTTCACTGATTTCAAACTATCACATATATAATTAAGGATGGATAATATATTTAAATTTAATATCCTAAGCTTTGTTTATTATGTCTAAGATTGTTTAAACTTTCTGCTTCTAACTAAATAACCTATAGGACTTGCAGCAGTCAATACAACCATTAGAAATGGTCTTATAAGAGAAAGATTGGTATTGAATCAATTCTAAGCTACATACAGAGACAACAAATGAATTAATTTGCTCATCTGGAAAGAGTGCCAAGAGATTCTACCCATAAAAAACATATATTAAAAGAGGCGATAAAAGAATAGCTTGTTGTAGACCCAGAGTAAAAGGGACTGACAACATCAAAGAAAATCTCTATCTATTGACCTTTCGAGCCATAGTGGGCCATAGGGCACAGACCCAGATACTATTTCTCTTCTCTAAATTTTTATTCTAGCAGTTTTCAATCCTTCTAAAGATATTTTATCAAATCTCATCGTTTGTCTCTGTTCTGTGCAAGCAACTCTCACTGAGGGAGCCAATTCCTGCTGCTCTTGCCTCTCTGATCAATGTTCTTCTCAGTGCCTCTCTGGGTCGGCCTATTTTCCTCTTACCTGTTGTTTCCCACATGAAGGCTTGCTTTGTTAAGAGAAAAACTACAACAACATAAATTGACAATGAATGAGGTTGGCAGAAGGACAAAAATTATAACTTTGTATCTTCCGCAACAGCCTGAAGGAGAATAAGAGGAAGTGAATATTGAAAGAGATGAATTATTGAGTTATTAGCGGGTCATCATCATTGCATTCCGAACATGTCCATAGGTGCTCAGATCCCCTCCTCAGCAAGTCCCGCAGTGTTCAGCGACTGACGACTCTAAACTCCTATCTCTTTCATCCGAAGGAGTGATCTTCATGGTTGTCGAAGTCCTGTGTCCTTTCCACTTCCCGGAGGGCATTGATGATGTCCGCCAGATCCATTGGTTGACCATCCTCAATAATAGTGCAGCTAGCCAACCTGTCTGCTGTTTCATTTCCCCATACTCCCGCATGTCCTGGAATGTAGACAAAGGTGACCTTACCGACCAACAAGGTTAAGTGATCTCATAAACAAATGAGGGAAAACCTCAACTCCCAGCAAACCATTTCACATGAAGAGACAGACACATAAATCCCAAGAGAACTAAAAGAAATAAATTCCACTATCATCTAAAGGCAATTAAGATCCAATATAACCTGGAACAAACGAGGAAATTAGAGAAATCGCCAATAAACCACTAATATCTTTAGTAATAAAGAAAAGACGATGGTCATATGTTGGACATGTGATGAGAAGAGATAATAACCGAATAGCAAAGCAAGCCCTCATGTGGGAAACAACAGGTAAGAGGAAAAGAGGAAGACCTGGAGAGACACTGAGAAGAACATTGATGAGAGAGGCAAGAGCAGCAGGAATCAGCTCACGCAATGAGATTGAGCTGCTTGCACAAAACAGAGACAAATGACGAGATTTGATAAAAGATATTTACAAGAATTGAAAACTCCTAGAACAAAAATGTAGATAAGAGAAGGAGTATCTTGGTCTATGCCCTATGCGAATATGGGCTGGCTATGGCTCAAAAGATCAATAGATAAATAGATAGTTAACCTGGAAGACTCAGTCTGAGGTTGAACAGATTGTGCCCTGCTAATAAGTAGGCAAAAGCCCAAAACAAATGAAGTTATCATTAAACCTGTAGATTTAATACAGCCATCAAAATAATCATTATGAAGACATCTGTACCATTAGAATTCACAGTTTTAGTTATATTTTTCTCTAGGTATTGCTTGCTACAGGTTTCAGCCTTGTTCCTGTGTTGTTTGGACAAGAGCACCTGCTTTGTATTTCAGAACTGAGTGAGGGAATCAATAGAATTATTCAGGTGTGTTTTAATTAATTTGGTAACAAAGCTATTTACATTCTAAATATTTGTGTGTATATATATATATATATATATATATATATATATATATATATATATATATATATATATATATATATATATATATATATATATATATATACATACACACACACACATATATATATACACACACACACACAACAAAAGGCCAACAACTGCAGGAGTATATATTATAGTATAGTAGGAGTATTTTCGTATTATAGGAATATATTATAAAGTATAGCAGATTATATATATATATCTATCTATTGACCTTTCGAGCCATATCCGGCCCATAGGGTGTAGACCAAGATACTCCTTCTCTTATCTGAATTTTTGTTCTAGCAGTTTTCAATTCTTTTAAAGATATTTTATCAAATCTCGCCATTTGTCTTTGTTCTGTGCAAGCAGCTCTATCTCATTGAGGGAGCCGATTCCTGCTGCTCTTGCCTCTGTCATCAATGTTCTTCTCAGTGTCTCTCTGGGTCTTCCTCTTTTCCTCTTACCCGTTGTTTCCCACATGAGGGCTTACTTTGCTATTCGGTTATTATCTCTTCTCATCACATGTCCAACATATGACCATCGTCTTTTCTTTATTACTGAAGATTTTAGTGGTTGATTGGTGATTTCTCTAATTTCCTCATTTGTTTTGAATTCGTTCCACGCTATACCAAGTATTTTCCTTAGAAAATCATTTTCGAATGCGTTCAACTTTGTTTCTATGTCTCTTGTTGTTTTCCAGCTTTCACGCGCATATGTAAGGGTTGATAGTATATTTGATTTGAATAGTCTAAGTTTTGTGTTTGTGCTGATGAGGTTTGATTTCCACAACTTTTCAAGGCTTCGGAAAGACATTGCTGCTTTAGCTATTCTGATTCAAATTTCTTTGCTTGTACCCCCTTCTCGATCAATGTGACTTCCAAGAAAGATAAAGTGATCGGTCTCTTCCACTGGTTTGTTTTCCATGTATATTTTGTCGTCTGTTGTAATTAAGCATATATATATATATGTGTCACTCACACTGAAGATCATAATTAGGCCGAGTGGCGTCGTTTTTGTCACGCGTTATAATATATTTATAAATATTTAACACTAAAGCTAAACCTAACCCCTGGACCCAACGCCCAATCAACAGATACTCCGAAATGATTACATGCCAGCGTAATGACCCCAACGCCAAGAATGCGTAGAACCACTGTATTTTGGCAGACATATTTTAGGGGACATCACTCTTCCAACTGAAATAATATATCTGATCAAACTAGGAAATTACCGAAAAATGTAAATATAAAACAAGCAGTTCTCAGAGTGACTGAAAGTTTCTAGTAAAGTCTTACAAATTGGTGCCACATGCTGGAGAATGTTTAGTCAGAATGATTTTATTTAGTGCATTATCATCACTGAGTGTTTCAAATGCTGGAAAACATTTAGTCCAGATGATTTTGTTTAGTGAACTCTCTTCACTGCAAGTATTACTTGCTGGAGAACATTTAGCCAGGATGATTTTGTTTACTTTAGTGAACTCTCTTCACTGCAAGTGTTACTTGCCGAAGAACATTTAGCCAGGATGATTTCATGTAGTGAACTCTCTTCACTGCAAGTGTTACTTGCTGAAGAACATTCAGCCAGGATGATTTCATTTAGTGAACTCTTTTCACTGCAAGTGTTACTTGCTGAAGAACATTCAGCCAGGATGATTTCTTTTAGTGCTCTGTCACTGGATGTTTCAATTGCTGGAGAACATTTTATCAGAATGATTTCATTTTGTGTACTGTCATCATTGGAGGTGCCAAATGCTGGAGAACACTTAGTGAGGATGATTTCATTTAGTGCTCTATTGTTGCAGGCTTCTGATGTTTCATTATCTTGTTGATCTATCTTCTGTACTTTTATCTTGCTGTTTTCATTTCATATAGCTATCTATATAGACACACAACTCGTCATCATAGTTTTCAAACAAATATAAACAGTCTTTATTAATGGCATCCACATGTGGGTTGACAATGGTTTGACAATATGTCTCTGATTCACTCAACAAGTTCTAAATTCTCGTATAAATCTGACGTTACTTGATGGAGCCTACCGGCAATGATTATCATAAGTAACTTTGTGATCGTGTTAGTGTTCTTTGTCAATATATGTATATCTCTATCTAATGATCCTGAGGAACTTACTGATATATTTACTTTAACTCTAGTTACTACAGTTGGACTTCTTTCAAACTATTATACTTTCTAAGTCCAAAACGTATCACAAAATTCTGTAAACGAACTATTTCATTTGTCTAAGTCCTAACTCTTCTGCCTTGAGGCAGGTATCTGATCTCCTTTGCTCTAGTCTACTATTTCTGTCTAGTATCTGCCCTCCTCTGGTTTCGTGGGCGAAAAAGGTTAACCGTCTGTAAGTGCTGAGCCTCGAGTCTAAGTCTAAGTGTAATACAAGTCTACACATGGCCTTTTTGTGTCCATCTAGCCACTCCCACCTGGCTAAGGATTATGGGAATCTAGTCTATACACAGCTTATCATTTGTCCGCCTCCAGTCACTATTTCTTTATCTCCGCCTTTTAATTATGTCCATAGTCTTATTTCTTTAGGAGTCCTGTCGACACCTGTCAATCTTCCTAAACTTCGTTTCCTCACAACTAAAACTTATGTTGGTTTTCAACCACGCACGGTGATTCTTTGATCTCCAAGTCAGAGAGAACTCAAAGCATTTCCCACCGCTGAACATAAAGATGTCCCGGCATCAGTGAGCCTCTTTGATTACGTCCCTTGGCGGCTTAACTCAGAATGTTTCAGGGCTGGACTAGCTGTCTCATATCAGCAGGTGTTGGAAGTCCATTGGCCGCTTCGTTGCGTTATGTACGTTTGTCGGCCAGTGCTAATATCTGTCTGGATTTCCACATTCAGGTTGAACGCCTGTACATACTTTCTTGCAGTCTTATAGTTGGTCACGCCACAGTGTCTGGGTTCGGTAGACTAGCGTCTCTTTGCTAATCCTTAAGTCTTCATTTTAATTCTACGCCGCCTAAAACTATTGTACCTCATATCATCATCGTATCATTCTATTCTTCCTTTGTCGATCGTCATTTTCTTCTACTCTTCCCATTATCCTTCATGGCTGAGTCACATTGTAACACTATCATTGATGGATGTGTCAAATTCTGAAGAACATTTAATCTGGATGATTTTGTTTAGTGTACTATCATCACTGGATGAGTCATTGGCCGGAGAACATTTGGTTAGAATAATTTTACATAGTGCACCATCATTGGAGGTGTCTAGTGTTGGAGAACATTGGATCAGGATGATTGATCAAGATGATTTCACATTTAGTGTACTATCTATCATCACTGGATGTAGAACATTTGATCAAGATGATTTCATTTAGTGTACTATCTATCATCACTGGATGTAGAACATTTGATCAAGATGATTTCATTTAGTGTACTATCTATCATCACTGGATGTAGAACATTTGATCAAGATGATTTCATTTAGTGTACTATCTATCATCACTGGATGTAGAACATTTGATCAAGATGATTTCATTTAGTGTACTATCTATCATCACTGGATGTAGAACATTTGATCAAGATGATTTCATTTAGTGTACTATCTATCATCACTGAATGTAGAACATTTGATCAAGATGATTTCATTTAGTGTACTATCTATCATCACTGAATGTAGAACATTTGATCAAGATGATTTCATTTAGTGTACTATCTATCATCACTGGATGTAGAACATTTGATCAAGATGATTTCATTTAGTGTACTATCTATCATCACTGGATGTAGAACATTTGATCAAGATGATTTCATTTAGTGTACTATCTATCATCACTGGATGTAGAACATTTGATCAAGATGATTTCATTTAGTGTACTATCTATCATCACTGGATGTAGAACATTTGATCAAGATGATTTCATTTAGTGTACTATCTATCATCACTGGATGTGTCACATGCTGGAGAATCTTTGGTCAGTATAATTTAATTTAGTGTACTATCACCACTGCAGTGATGCTACTGTAGTGATTTCTCATGCTGGAGAATCTTTGGTCAGTATAATTTAATTTAGTGTACTATCATCACTGCAGTGATGCTACTGTAGTGATTTCTCATGCTGGAGAATCTTTGGTCAGTATAATTTAATTTAGTGTACTATCATCACTGCAGTGATGCTACTGTAGTGATTTCTCATGCTGGAGAATCTTTGGTCAGTATAATTTAATTTAGTGTACTATCACCACTGCAGTGATGCTACTGTAGTGATTTCTCATGCTGGAGAATCTTTGGTCAGGATAATTTAATTTAGTGTACTATCATCACTGCAGTGATGCTACTGTAGTGATTTCTCATGCTGGAGAATCTTTGGTCAGTATAATTTAATTTAGTGTACTATCACCACTGCAGTGATGCTACTGTAGTGATTTCTCATGCTGGAGAATCTTTGGTCAGGATAATTTAATTTAGTGTACTATCATCACTGCAGTGATGCTACTGTAGTGATTTCTCATGCTGGAGAATCTTTGGTCAGTATAATTTAATTTAGTGTACTATCATCACTGCAGTGATACTACTGTAGTGATTTCTCATGCTGGAGAATCTTTGGTTGTATAATTTAATTTAGTGTACTATCATCACTGCAGTGATGCTACTGTAGTGATTTCTCATGCTGGAGAATCTTTGGTCAGGATAATTTAATTTAGTGTACTATCATCACTGCAGTGATGCTACTGTAGTGATTTCTCATGCTGGAGAATCTTTGGTCAAGATAATTGTCTCCCTTCCTACATCACAAAACAGTTTCTTACTCTGCTGGGTTTGTGACAATCTAACATTGGCATATATCTGTTTAATTTATACATGTCTCTAATTCCTGCTATTTTAAGACATTAGACATGTTCCTTATAATTATTTAGCAAAAATTATGTACATTATTTTTGTCCTGAAAAAAAAAATAATTTCTTTCTCAGGGTTTGTCCAGTTCTCTTGAACAACAGCCACCAGTTATTGACAGTAACAGTAATCCGCATCCCAAATCTGTAACTGATTTTGTACAAGACAGAAGCCATGATGATCTTAGATGTGGAGGCTTCCAGTTTGTTGAACAACCAGGTACTATCAATTATTTGAAATGTGAATGTTGTTCTCGTAGCCTCATCATTTGAGAATGAAGAAAGTGTCATTGAAGTGTTCAGGAAATCTCAATAAATAAATAATATGCTAACATATTGCTGTATGTTTGTTAACAAAGTATCATTTGCTCTGTGTAAATTTTCATATGTACAATTTTTGTTTTACAACTTGCTTCTTTTATCCATCCACTTGTTGCCTTGAAGAATTGCAGGAGAAAGGAGGAATGTATAATATAGTCAGATGTCTGTAGATGTTGTCTTATTTATTCTTTTTAGTGCCCATACCAGAACAGACTCCCTGGGCAGAGGAATCAGGATTATCAATACAAATACGGACAGAAGTGAAAGGAATAGTTGACAAAGAGGAACAGAATAGTCTACTGCGAAAAACAATAACTCTCAGTTTCCTGGATGAAGAATACCCACAAGACCTATGGATTCGTGTGTACACAGATGGATCAGCACAGAATGCAGTAAAGAATGGGGGAGCAGGTGCATATATAGAGTACCCAAATAATACTAGGGATATGAATAAAATAGCAACAGGGAAATATTGTCACAATTATGATGCAGAAATCCAAGCAATAAAGTTGGCATTAGAAAAACTGCTGAACAGTAATCTTAGCCCACAACCTGTAGTGTTTTTGACAGATGCAAGATCAGTACTCCAGCCACTACAATCCAGAAAATTACCACATCTGCAGACCTTATTGACTGAACTCTGCAAGCACCACAGGGTTGCCCTGCAGTGGATCCCGTCTCACTGTGGAATACCAGGAAATGAGAAAGCAGATCAGTTGGCAAAGGAAGGTTCAACAGGCACACAACCAGATGCACCGGTTACATACTATCATAAGAAACAGATAGCAATCAATCAGAGGACCACAAGCCCCAAATCAGGATGCCTTTCATAATATGAATAGATGGGAACAAGTTATCATTATATGCCTCAGAACAGGACACAATCGACTCCATAGTCACATGTACACAAAATTCAAGATCGGCACCTCAACTACTTGTACATGTAGACAGGTGCCCCAGACCGCTGAACACATACTTCAAGACTGCACTGAATATAGTAGTCTGAGGAAAATCCATTGGCCCATAGATACAACACTACAGACAAAACTATATGGGCCACTGCAAGAATTACAAAAGACAGTAAAATTTATACAGGAAACGACATTGCAGTTATAGACTACTTCAGGGGAACAAAAAATAGATAGATGGATTCTTTTTAGTCACTTACCTTTTATATATAGTGTTGTTCTTTAGCATACCTGGATGCTGTTAGGATAGAAATGTTTTTGTTCTTTCATGGTTCATGGAGTTTTTTTTATTTTGTCTATCCATCTCTTCCTTGATCTCTCTCTCTTGCCCTCTGTCCCGATGTTGTCAGACAGAAAGCTTTTGATGTTGTTTGGACTGGTTTCATTCTTGCCAAGTGCTCGAACCATTTCATTTTGTTTTGTGTGATTCTTTTATATCCTGTTAGATGTATTGACAATGAATAACAAATTTCACAATTCTTTCTCTCTTTTCTTAGAACTTTTGCACCTCTGAGCATTTAAGGAAAATAGAATTGTTGAAAGAGCTATGTAGATTTTGTTATACTTCAAACTATTATATAATCATTAGACATACTGCCTACACATAAAAATAACAAAATAACTCATCTCTCCCTCCCTCCCTCTCTCTCTCTCTCTCTTTATTTTTCTTTTTTGATCTCATGGACCTCACAGTGTCTAGGGAAAATGGAGTTATTAACGTGGACATGGTGGTGGTGATGGTGGTGGTGGGGAGAGACTTATATTGTTCTTGTGTGGCATTATATTTTTAATAGCAGTGCTAATATCCAAGCAATTTAATTTCTTGCTTATTGATGTAATTTAGAATCATGGCAACTCTTCTTTTTGTAACTTACTGATTTGTAAGTCTCTTTTTTTTTTGTTACATTCAATATTTGTTATTTACTATTGATAAATTCTTGCTAATATACGACACTGAATTTTACAGTTTTGCTGAAATCTACTAAATGTTTTCTATCTCCAGTTATATCTCTTTAGGTTTCGTGCTGAATTAAAAAAATGTTCTTTAAATTTCAGTTTTACTTCTGGTTTATGAGATTATTGTGAGCTTTCAGGAAAGTATGTTCCAATAATAATGAAAATATAACTGAAACTCATATGAATGCTGGGAGTGTGATATTTTGTGAATAATTAGGAATATAATGGTAAAAATCATATGAATGCTGAAAGTATACAATTTATAATATAATTACAAAAACTGTGCTGAAACTTATCTGAATCTAGACAGTGATGAAATTTTTCCTATAGTTATTGAAACAATACTGACTTGTTGAAAGTGTGTATTTTAAAGTAATTGTAAGTAAAATGTTTAATTCTTTTTAATTTATCATATTTTTTGTGTTTTATTTTATTTTTCTTATATTTCATTTTGTGCTCTTTTTGGAAATGATATTTTTAGTTATCCAACAAAATGATTTAAAATACAAACATTAACTATTTTAATTTCAGAAGGAGCAGCAGTTCAGCCAGATGTTGGTGAAATTGTCTTCAGTGGTGGGGATCCTAAAACTCAGGAGAATAGCAATATGAGCTGGCACTACCCAAACCCTCGGGTCATCACACACATACACCTGACACCCGTCCCTTTCAGTGTGTCATCTAGTACTTTGTCTTTCAATGACAGCTCATCTGAAAGAGCAGTAGTAAGTGATGTAAAATTGTGTAAAAGCATTAACTATATACTCCTTTCTTGCATCTTCTGGTCATTCTCAGCATTCTTTGGTCACTGATGTCCAACCTGCCCTATGGTTATATCAAGTGACCAGGATGATCTTGAGTCATGGCAATGTCTGCCACTTCTGGACCTTTTGCCCAGTATTCTTCATGTTGAACATGAGCATGCCATGTTTATTAATTAGGGAATGGTCAAATTAATGCAGTGCTGAGGTAAAGCTGGTAGCAAGGAGCCGGTAGTGAGGTGTAACTAAAAACTCATACAAAACACTCCTACACCTTACATCAGTGTGAGCGGACGGATTCTATCAGCTAAGTCTATTTTTATATGAAATTCTTTTTTTTTTTTTAATAATTAATCGTTTTTTATTTATACGTTTATTTTTTCACATTTTATCTATCCTCCAACATGTAACACATCTCTCTCTCTCTCTCTCTCTCATATCACCATTTCATCTCTTATCCCTCTGTCCACTTCTCCTTTACTTACCACTCCTTATCATCCTAGATGAAGTAATATTTATCTGTGGAGACAAATAATAATAAATGAATATTATTATAGAGGGAAACTTCTGAGGTGATAATCAGCGAATCAATTCTGAGGAAGAGGTATGTTTACAGCACTCGGAAAAAATGACAAATAATCAACAACAGAAAAGAAAAAAAATTATATATGGACCGAAGCAGAATTGAACCCGTACTTAGTGGCACAGTGCCTTGCACTGAAAAGCCAAATGCTAGGGAACACTGCCACTCAGCTAACTAGTTATATCTGTGCCTCATCATCATTTGTTATTGGTGTTCTTATTCTCTGAAGAAGGCTGCATGTAGGTCGGTACATTAGTATTTTGTTGTGTTCCTTTTTTTGTAAAGCTGTCACCATACCTTGTAAGAGATAATGTTACACTCCACAACTGGCTCTGTGTTTATTAATTATTTGTTGTCATGTTTCTAGTGAAGACCTGTGGCTGAAACATTATATTTTGTTATGTTTCTCTGGTAAGTGAGCTGCCCAATACAATTTTACAATTATATTTGCAAGTGATGTAAAAGCCATGTAAATGAGACATTACCATGAGATCTTTGGCAACACATAGAGAGACTTCATTACATGTTAGGAACCTTGCAAAATTATTACTAATAGCTTCTTCATCAAGTATCATACTTCCTATTCTATTCTATTCTATTCTATTCTATTCTATTCTATTCTATTCTATTCTATTCTATTCTATTCTATTCTATTCTATTCTATTCTATTCTATTCTATTCTATTCTATTCTATTCTATTCTATTCATAGAATGAATTTAATTGCAATCAAGGCATACCCATATCCGTTCCTCTAACCATCCCAGCATTTCTCAAAGTGTATGTAGACTTATTGTTTCAGTTAGGTATTGATAGTAGATGCATCTGTTTTTCCCACTAAGAGCACTTGATTAATCTGACCACTTTCCACCTCTACTAGGTAATCATTTCTCGCCACAACGTCTTGTAGACAGGCATAAATGTAAAATATATAATATATTAAATACCATGTAGGGCTGTGAGTACAGCTGTAGAAAACATGGAAAATAAACACAAAATGGTATTAAGCAGCCAAACTTGTAGAGAGACAAGACAAACCAAGACATTTTGTCCAAAGCCTTCATCAGATCAGATACAAACAACAAATATTAATACAAAAACAAACAAGAAATATGAGTACTTATCTCAATTTGGCAATGTGAGGTGATGGACTCATAGGGTTGGAATGAAGAAGAGTGACCAGGACCTATGTGCCTGTTGGTAACAGGATAAATATCAATACGGCAGGTAGGATTTCAAGAGCCAAAAGGAGCCCAACATAGTGAAAAAAGTCAAAAGGGTTCCCTGAGGATGGATGGAAAGAGGAGTTCTGTAGGAGGAAAAAGAAAAAAACACGGATGGTAAGGGAGAAGAGGAATAGGAGAGACAATAAAGATAATGCAGTGGGGGATAAAGATAGGACACAGGAGAAAGTTGAAGAGGAGGCCAGTGATTAAAGGAAAGAGTGAAAAGGGTGATTCTCTCTCTGATGCAGAGTGGTCCATAAATCAGTTCTCTAATGCAAACATACTGTGGGTATCAGTGGAACTAGAGGCAATACCAGCAACCTGGAAGTCCTCAGAGGTATGATGGCCTGGTGATTTGAAATTGGAGTAGACTGGAGTGTTGGAATCACGTTTGTTTGATGTACAAGTGTTCACTGACCCTATCCCCTTAATGTCAACCTGTTTGGGCAATATACGTCTCATGACAGCATTTACAGATGATAGCATATGTTAGATTATGGGAAACATATTTGAAACCTTCATGAATATCAAAGGGACCATTCGGGAGGAGGACTGACTTGGTAAGTCTGTAGCATGAAAGATACTGCATCATCTGTTGCAATGGGTCTTCTTGCCACTCAGACCTTTGGCAGAGGTTATAGAGGCAGCTCCTAACCAGAAATGTTGCTACTGAAAATGTATGGTGTAAGAGGGCAGCAGAAAAAGACAACAAAGAGGGTAGGGCATAAGTAAAAAAGTAAAGAGCCCCATCACGCCAAGTGGCATGTAGAAAATATGGTGTTAGTGACCATAATTTTTACAGACCTTCGGCACATGATTTTTGGGGTAATGTGGTCGGCATTATGCCCATGCTGCATTACTTTCCCAGAAAAAATCCGCTATCCATTAAAGACTGGGTGAACCTGGAAACTGTCGATCAGGATCGAACCCGACCTCTTGTACTTTGTAGTCCAGTTCACAAATACTGATCTATTGTGGCTGCTGTAGGGCATAAACATTGACATAAATGGTTTGCATAATATTTTTCTCATTCTTTTGGTTTGTTGGTTGCGTTTGCCCGATGACTAAAGTATTCTAGAGTATTCGTAGACTGTAGAATTCCTCTTCGTCATCCGCCCTTAAAAGGACATTAAGTGGATGTATCTGCGTTGTGTTGTGGTTTGCAGTATAACTGTTATATTTGCGCCTTTTCGGCCCAACACATTCGACTTCAGCACGACATTTTTGAGTACCGGGTTGTTTTTCCTCTGCGATCCCTGCTTGCTTGGCCAGACTGGACAATTTAGTCTGTTACAGGAGGCACCATGAAGAGGTGGAGCAGGGTCTGGATGGTTTTGATTCACCGATCCTGGCGCATGCCATCAGCTGTGTGTCACTGACAACTTCCAGCTTTGAAATGTAGTCTTTGAGCTATCCTATATCTAGCCTCTGTTATACATTACTATCAGAAGTTAACATTTCTTTGTATTTGAATTCAGTGATCTGTTTGAATACAGTCCCATTTATTTTAATTATGCTTTTAGCGAGATTCCATTTCTTTTTTTTTTTTATAACCATAACTTCTTTTATTTTGCCAATGACAACAAAGTGTAGTAAAACTATAATTTAAAGAATTGCAAAAACTGTAACAGACAGGCTCGAATGATATAAGTAGACCAAGATCTTCAGACTTAGAACATGACACTGTTGTCTCTGAGTATTACTTCAAAGAATAGATCTCAGATACTCAGGCTATATGTGATTGCTGAGCACTCAAACTAATTCCTAAATGTGCTACAAAACTGCAGCACTCTCAACAGCAGGAAAGCAAAAGTTTGGCTTACTGAAGCAAACCTGCACAAAAAAACTATTGATATCTAGAGAAGACCTTAAACTCACTCTTTTGTGATCACTGCAAGTCTAGAAAAAGATGATCACTGAAGAAGGAAAAACACAGACAACGACGGATCCTTAATATTTCTTTTCTCTCATTTCCGCACCTGCTGAGTCTTTGGATCTGCAACAAGCAATCTTCATCTTTATCTGTTTTTCATAATTGCCTTCCCAACTGTGACTGTTATAAAAACTGATGGTGTTGTTTAACAGAATTGAGAGAATGGTGAGTAAGATAATAAATGTTTGTTGTATTTTCCATTTCAAAATGTGAAGTCTTTGCATTTCACAGATCCCCTGTATGCTGCAGTACTGGGATGAACTCCGATCCATTTTTGTTGATGTGGTTGAGTTTCATTTGTCAGAAAATGAACCAGTCTCTGTCACAATGCCAGAAGCTAAACAAGCTAATGCTTCAGAGCTAGTCATAGCAAGTATTTGGAGAGTGCTATTGTTGCAGACACAACCAAGAGAGGGGTTTGTATTTTATTGACTTATTTTATTTGATAAACAAATAAAACCTCCTAGTACTTTCATTGTTCTCACTTATCATCTTTCTTTCTATACTTTCTTTACTTCAATTCAAATATACATTTCCATATACTTTGTGCAAACCTCTCAACCTTGGCAAGAGGGCTGACTCCTACTGTTGTTGCCTCACACCTCATGTTCTCATAGTTTGTTTCACTAGGTCAACCTCTTCTCCTTTTTCCCTCTGTTTCCCATTTCAGAGGTTGCTTTAAGATTCTCTTGTTGTTTCATCTCTTCACATGGTCCACATATGCTCACTTTCTTTTCTTGATTATAGATGATATTGTTGAATGCATGGTTGTTCTTCTACTTCTGTGCTAGTCTATTAGTCTCACATTCATTCCATGGTATAGAATTATTTATATTGTTGAGTGCATGGTTGTTCTTCTACTTCTGTGCTAGTCTATTAGTCTCACATTCATTCCATGGTATAGAATTATTTTCTGAGGCATTTACTTTAGGAAGCATCTAATTAATTTTATATTTCTTCAGTTGTTTTTCAGCTCCAACAAAAAAAATAAAGGGTGAATAATACATTTGGTTTGAAAGTCCTGAGCTTTTTTTTGAGTTTAGTCATTTTGATTTCCATATTTTATCAAGGTTTTTGAAAATCATTGCTGCCTTTGCTATTCTGATTCTAATTTCTTTTCTTTTGTCTCTCTTTTTTTTTTATCTATACAACTTCCAAGATACATGAAGTGATCAACTTCTTCTGCTGCTTTTCTTTCCAGGTATATTTTATCTTATTGATGAGTTTGACTTTTCATTACTTTCAGTTTGCAGATTAAATTCCCAAATTAATGTATTTATTACTTCTGAATTTAGCTAAGAATTGCTTTACTCTTGATTTTACATCTTTCTGGTGTATTTGCCATTTTAATAGCTGTGATCATTCTTTTACCTTTTCTGTTAATATCCATGTTTGGCTTTGATAACACTGTGTTGGTAGAAAAACTGTGTTACATGTTGCTCTTTTGATAGCAGTTAGCACATGTTTTTACAAAAAGTAATTAATTCAATTATTTGCTTTGCTTTGCTTTGTTGCATATCTTCTCTTTTTCAGCTATTGCTTTCTGTTCAATCCATTTCTTCTTCCCTTTGATCTCTGTCTGTGGTAAGCTAACTGACAGCAGCAGAACCTGAGTTGCTAGCGAATTATAGATGATGGCTTGTGCTAGGATGGGAGAATTAGAACCATCTAGACCTTTTTCCATTTCTTCTTAAGGCCTCTAGTAACAGACTAACCATTCCAGTCTCGCCAAGTGAATAGAGATTGAGAGGGAAAGCTGCCCAGCACTAAAAAATGCCATGCTGAAGTCGAATGTGGTGGCCAAAAGGTGCAACTATCACATTTCTACTGTAGACCACAACACATACACACCCACTAAACATTTTTTTTTTAAGGGTGGATGATGAAGAGGTATTAGAGGCTACAGAGATGGGATTTCTCAGAAGAATGTTGAAAGTTCCCTGAACAGCTTAAAAAGACCAATGAGGAAGTTCTCAAAGAGGCCAACACAAAAAGGGAGCTCTTAAAAAACATCAGAAAGAAGCAATCAACATTTTTCGGGCACATCATGAGAAGAGGAAAGTTGGAATACTTGGTTACAACTGGCAAAATAAAAGGAAAGAGAGATCGCAGGTGACAAAGAGAGAAAATACTGGATAGCTTGGTGTCATGGCATGGTAAACAGTCAACAACAGAACTGATACGATGCACTGTAGATAGAAGATTGTGGAGGGACATGACGCCAACCGGTATGGCACATGATGATGATGAAGAGGTGTATTGAGTCGACACAAGAAATAATGTCTACAAAGGTAGTATATTTTGTTGTTGCATGTATGTTGTTCCTGTTTAGTGACACTATACCTCCCAAATAGTTAAAAACCTCATTCTTTTGATCACCTTTTGCTTTTATTAATGAGTTATGATGGTCTTGCTGTAGGAATAAACCACAAGATATAGCTGTTCTGCCATCATCACTAGCAGCCTGTATGTGCATTGACTCTGCCTGCATTCCCTCACTTATTCCAACTGTCCAAATGTCTGTAACAATCCCAGCAGCAGAACTACGTCTCTGTCACCATTTAAGATACAATGGATCAGGTCAGTTTCCACATCTGTATCAATGTCTAAATAAACAGAACAGTTCTTCAAATATCCTGAATAGATAAAAGAACAAATATAAATGTTTTAAATGAAAGCAGACTAGTTAATGAATTTATTAAGAAAAAAGCAAAGTATTTACTTTGGTCATATCAAAATCACATATTGGCCTTGAGTGAACAATAGTGGAGGGTGAAGATATCTGAGAAAGGAACTAAACAAAGGTCAATTTTAGCAACAGATTATGAGTAGAAATAGAGATGGATTAAACATACACTAAGAAAACTAATGCCACCATAGCAAGACAGGAACTGTCTTGAAATTCACAGAAAAAGGAAATAAATGGGGACGACCCGGGAGTGCATGGAAAAAAGAACTCTTGGAAGCCCTCAAGAGCTTTGAAAAAAGTGGAGAAAATGTCCAAGAGTAAGGATGAATGAAGAGACCTTGTCTGTGGCCTATGCTAAAAAAAGTGGAGAAAATGTCCAAGAATAAGGATGGATGGAGAGACCTTGTCTGTGGCCTATGCTAAAAAAAATGGAGAAAATGTCCAAGAGTAAGGATGAATGAAGAGAAAATGTCCAAGAATAACTAAACAAAGAAAGACTTTAGAGCCCTTGTCTGTGGCCTATGCTAAAAAAAATGGAAAAAATGTCCAAGAATAAGGATGGATGGAAAGAACCTGTCTGTGGCCTATGCTCAAAAAAGAGGTCTAAAGAGCTTCAATTGATTGATTTCTCTTCAAAAACAAAGAATGAGTTGTCCTAGAAAACAGTGGGACCAAGACATCAAGGATGCTCTACATCTGCTGATGCAGGAAACATAGCTACACAGCAAAGAACAAACAGATTATCAATCAAAACAGTAACTTTCTCTTGTGGGTCTAATGATGAAGTGAATATTGGATCATTTTCTAACATTGTGAGTTTTTTTTCAAATAAGTTGTAGCCCTGATGGGAAGACTATAGTAATGCATATTATGGATAGTTAGTTTACATATATACACAGTATGAATATTCATATACAGCGAAGTTAGATATATGGAGAGAAAAAAAAAGTTAATAAATAAATTTATGATAAAACTTTACAGATTAAAAAGTAAGTAAAGAGCCCCCATCGCACCAAGTGACGTATAGGGAATATGGTGTTAGTGACCATAAATTTTACAGACCTTCGGCACATGATTTTTGGGGTAATGTGGTCGGTATTACGCCCGTGCCGCTCTACTTTCCCAGAAAAAAAATCCGGCACCCATTTAAGGCTGGGTGAACCCGGAAGCCGTCGGTTGGGATCGAACCCTACCTCTTGTCCTTTGTAGTCCAGTTTACTAACCACTGAGCTATCACGGCTCCCTATACAGATTAGGTAAACAGTATAATAACAGCATCAATGTTTTCACTGAAAAATGCAATTGACTGTAAAAATAAACACAAAAAAATTAAACACAAATATGAGGAAAAAGTATTCATTCTGTTTTCACAGTTGAAACTTCAGTGTTGTTAGTTTTGTTTATTACCTGATATGGAAAGTTGTACCACATAAATATTTTTAACTAAATTAATCTGGTAATGAACATTTGAGTCAGAAGTGTGTGTGTTTTGTCCAAAATTTGAACACGTAAAAGGTAGTCAGAAACCATGTCGTGCACTATGATTCTGTTGTGGCATGCAGGATATTACACTGAATGTTGTACTTATTAACCTATGACTAGTGATGAATGAAGGTGTTTATTACTCACTAATTTTATGGTAGTAGTTGTAGAGTTGCAATGAACTTAGCTTTGCTTTTGACGACAAATGCTTATGATGAATACTCTGTGCACAATGGAGTGAATTCAAGACTAATATAGAGATTAGAGAAATGGCCATGCAACCAACGATCTCATCTACAATTAGGAAGAGAAGATGCACATATGTTGGACATGTGTTGAGGAGAGACAACAAGAGAATTCCAAAACAGGCTCTTCTATGGGAAACATCAGGATGTAGAAAAATATTGAGACTTAGAGAGACACTGAAAAGAACATTTATAAGATAAGCAACGTTGGTAGGCATAGACTCAGTAGATAAGATTGAACATATAGCCCAGAATAGTGATGAGTGACAAAAAAACACTACAAGCCCTATGGGACGTCTAATGGCATGGGAAGGGTCAAGATCAAGTTGCAGATTTAATTTTTAGATCAATCTGTGTATCAATTCTGGTGTTATTATTATCATCATCATGTGCCATACCAGTTGACATAGGTGATCATGTCCTTCCACAATCTTCTATCTACAGTGCATCGTATCAGTTCTGTTGTTGACTGTTTTCCATGCCATGACACCAAGCTATCCAGTATTTTCTCTCTTTGTCATCTGCGATCTCTCTTTCCTTTTATTTTGCCAGCTGTAACCAAGTATTCCAACTTTCCTCTTCTCATGATGTGCCTAAAAAATGTTGATTTTTTTTTTCTGGTGTTTTTTAGGAGTTCCCTTTTCGTGTTGGCCTCTTTGAGAATTTCCTCATTGTTTTTTTTTAGTTGTCCAGGGAACTTTCAACATTCTTCTGTGAAATCCCATCTCTGTGGCCTCTAATCATCTTTTCATTTGTTTGTCCACTGTCCATGATTCGCTTCCATAGGTCAGAATTGGTTCTATATAGCACAGATGAACTCTCTTTCTCACTGCTATTGACATATATTTGTATCATAAGATATTTTTCATTTTCTGAAATGCTATTTTGGCCTGAGTTATTCTGCTTTTTATTTCTGTGGTGCATCTTCCATCCGATGTTATTATTGTGCCCAAGTATTTGACCCATTGCACTTGTTTCAAATTTGTCCTGTTTAATTTTATGCTGCATGATGGTGGTGATTGCTTCTTTGATATGATCATTACTTCTGTTTTCTTACTATTCCGACTGAGACCATTTTTTTATTGCTTTCGTTTACTTTTATGTCTATCATTTCTTGTAGTTATTATCCGTTGCTCAATTTTCTGCTGTTCATTATATGTTGTTCAGCACACAACAACCAAACTGATCCAAGAGTTTCAATCAAGGTTTACTTTAGTCAATATATCATTCACATTGCACATTGTTGAACAAAAGTTTCAAAGAAGTACAGGCACTCTTGAAAAAAAGTCATGAAAATGGAAGGGAGATAAAACAAAAAGTGCTGACAGAAGAACAAGACAATATAAACAAGCTCAGAAGATGTGAGCAAACCAGAATCCTCAAACTTTGAGCACGTACTGTAACCACAAAGCCTTCACAGAATAGGTCTCAGAGACTCGAAGATCATCAAAACAGACTCCAGAGGCTGACATCTGTGACCATAGAAACCAAACTCCAGAGACTAACATCTGTGACTGGGAATCACCAAAACAGGCTCTAGAGACTAACATCTGTGACTGGGAATCACCAAAACAGGCTCTAGAGACTAACATCTGTGACTGGGAATCACCAAAACATGCTCTAGAGACTAACATCTGTGACTGGGAATCACCAAAACAGGCTCTAGAGACTAACATCTGTGACTGGGAATCACCAAAACATGCTCTAGAGACTAACATCTGTGACTGGGAATCACCAAAACAGGCTCTAGAGACTAACATCTGTGACTGGGAATCACCAAAACGTGCTCTAGAGACTAACATCTGTGACTGGGAATCACCAAAACATGCTCTAGAGACTAACATCTGTGACTGTGAATCACCAAAACAGGTTCCAGAGACTAACATTTGTGACTGTGAATCACCAAAACAGGCTCCAGAGACTACCATCTGTGACTGTGAATCACCAAAACAGGCTCCAGAGACTAACATCTGTGACTGTGAATCACCAAAACAGGCTCCAGAGACTAACATCTGTGACTGTGAATCACCAAAACAGGCTCCAGAGACTAACATCTGTGACTGTGAATCACCAAAACAGGCTCCAGAGACTAACATCTGTGACTGTGAATCATCAAAACAGGCTCCAGAGACTACCATCTATGACTGTGAATCACCAAAACAGGCTCCAGAGACTACCATCTACGACTGTGAATCACCAAAACAGGCTCCAGAGACTACCATCTACGACTGTGAATCACCAAAACAGGCTCCAGAGACTACCATCTACGACTGTGAATCACCAAAACAGGCTCCAGAGACTACCATCTACGACTGTGAATCACCAGACTCCCAAATATATCTTATTAAACAGAAAAATGTATTTTATAAAAGTAGCTCTGTTCATTATGTTGTAGAAAAATTGTTAAGATTTTGATTGTTTCATCCAATCAGTTTGTTACCCTAAATGGTTTAAATATTAATTTAAGTAAAAAAAAAATCTACAATTACTGCATTTTTCCAATTTTTAGGGGTGTGCTGAGGTTTTTTTTTTAAAATATAGGTCTAAGGAATAAAGGCAGCCAACGCGGTGTACAGTTACCCCTGGTGTATATATTTGTGTGTGTGTGAGAGAGAAATCATCTAACAAAGAACAAGTTATATAATATAGAAAATGTGGCAATATTTTGCAACAGTTTCTCAGAACTATGTGCAAGCATAACAACTTAATTTCCCATAACAGAACTGCCAAAGAGGCTGTCACCTTATGAGATGTGTACAGACTTTTGTGAAGAGCAGGTCTTTGCTGTGGTGAAAGCTGAGAACTTCACCAGCACTGTATCTTATATTTCAGGCCAGGAAGGAAAGATCAGTGTTAAGGTTTGGCACAGTTGTTTGCATTTTTGTATTGTTATATTTGCTGGCATATTTTGTCTTAATTTATCTCCTTTTTTCTTGTCAGTACCTTTTCTGTACAATGAATGATGATATCGTATGACAGGGAACAGTTGGCTGTGTTCACTTTCTGCACGGTTTCACCTTATGTCTTTTGGCGTGAGCTGAGACTGCTATGATGGGGACTACAGTTACCTTTCTTTGTTTGGGAGATGAGATATTAATTCGGATGTTTCCGCTGGCACGGGCGGTTGAGCAATTATGGACTTTAATTCGTTTGCAGTGATACTGGGGCCTTCCATAACCAAATAACCTTTTCTGTTCTTTTACTTGCGCCTTCTTCTTGTATCTCTTCAGCTTTCAAGTTTTGTGAACATTCAAACTGAACTCTTTGTCCTGTTTCATGACACACAATGAGAGCTGGTCATATGGTCAGTACTTTTAAATGCATGTGTGTCCTGATTTGTCCCCTAAACCTGCTCTCTGTCTTTGGCAGGCTGTTAGGTATTCAAGTCTTTTGATTATGTAAATGTTATCCCCTGCTTTTCTACTATATGGGTAATAGGTAAGACTGCATGGATGTACGATGAGCCATTTGCAAGATTAAAACAAATGTTTTATTTATGTCAGTTACTTACATAGGTGATAACTGCAGTGTAGTCCATGTATTATAAGTGAAAAAGTTATATCATTCCACAAACCAGAATGGATATAAATAAGGTAAAGTATGAGACTTGAATCAGTGTCTTAGCACGTGAGTTTTCACCCATATGTGCTCGACTGTCCATCCAGAAGTGTTCGGAGACTTCTGGATAGTGTCACTTCAAGCATCAAAACTCACGATGCGAGGCGTCATTCCTCACCTTCCCTGAGGTGCCACCCTGGTACACATTTCTGCCAACGGTTGGGTTATTTTTTTAACCGCGGAGGTATTTTTTTTTCCAACCACGAGTACGATTCACATTGCTTCCAGTGGGAATCGAACAAGGATTTGTCCGAACGTTAGTAGCCTAGTCAAGTGGTTTTCCCAACTAAGCTACCGAGGCTCTTACATAAATATGGTGTATGCATGTAGGTTTTTATTTTGTAAGTTCACAATATTTTAACATTCTATCTATTGACCTTTTGAGCCGTAGCCGGCCCATAGGGTATATTTATTCTAGTAGTTTTCAATCCTTGTAAAGATCTTTTATCAAATCTCGCCATTTGTCTCTGTTCTGTGCAAGCAACTTTATCTCATTGAGGGAGCCGATTCCTGCTGCTCTTGCCTCTCTGATCAATGTTCTTCTCAATGTCTCTCTAGGTCAACCTCTTTTCCTCTTACCTGTTGTTTCCCACATGAGGGCTTGCTTTGTTATTCAATTATTACCTCTCCTCATCATATGTCCAACATATGACCATCGTCTTTTCTTGATTACTGAATTTAACATTGCTATCATTTAATTTTTTAAAATTTGTATTTATTATATTATATTATTATATTATATATATATTATTTAATAAACTTTATTTTTTATTTATTTATTTTTTTAAATTTCATTTAATTACACAGCTCTTCTTGGAAACAAGCTGTGAAGTCCTGGAGTATGGACATCTGACAATGCAGGAGATTTTGACACCAACAAAACTGAATGCTGTTGTTGACATATGCAGCAGAGGAAAGGTAGCAGTATGTCTTTCTGTTCCTCTTTTAGCTATTGGTTAGCACAACCAGCTTCATTGTACTTAGAGTAATGCTCAATTCCTTTCAGCATAATGGAAATACATATGGCTTGCCAGTTTCTTGTTTTATACTCGTAGTTAACATATTCCGTTTAACATATTCCGTACAACAAACTGTGCAAAATGCATATATAGAAACCGGTGCAAGAAACCCAGGAGTCGCTTATTGCGGTTTTATTTTAGTGATATTTCTTCAGTTATTTTCACAACAATTTTGTAATTCTCTTATTTTATCTCTTTTCCAACAACTTTTCCAAGCAAATTGTCAAAACAAACAGTGTGTTTTAGTTAAACTTTCATTATTTTCTCACTGTTATTTCAAATTGTTAAAAAAATTATGAAAAATAGCCTGGCCACAGCGTGTTAACATATTCACTACCAAGGGGTTTTAAGATTAACAAAACAACTGATTGTCTGCAGTTATTAATTTGGTCAATTTTTGTTCTGTCAAAATAAAAATGCTGAGTCTCACACATCATGGCGACTGCTTTGACCAAGCGGCTTTCATTCCTCTGGTTCTATCATGAGCGCCCCCCCCCCCATGAAATTCAATTACATGAAATTCAAACCAGGTACTTTTACATTATAAAGCAATTACCAAACTGTTAACTACAAGTGGTAGATGTACAATAGCAGGCTGCAGTGTAGCTCAGATGGAGCTTGCATTCTAAAGAAGTAACATGTTATTGCACAACCTAATTTTGTCAATAGAAATAAGGAAAAAAGAGTTCTTCATTGTTATGTGCAATCAATCTAGACATAAGATGTGAATCTGGACATTTTGGCAACCACAGACAAGAAAATCATTTATGGCCACCGAAATGTGGTTTTACAGAAGAATGTTGAGAATACCATGGACAAATGTGAAAAAAAGTGTAATAAGGACGTTCCCAAGAGAGCAAATCAAAAAAGAAAGCTTATTTCCAACATCAGCAGTGAACAATCAACATTTTGTAACCATGTTATGAGAAGGGACATTGATCAGTGAGGCAAGAGCAGCATGAACTGGCTCCCTCAGTGTGATAGAATTGTTTGCACTGAACAGAGACTAATGGTGAGATTTGATAAAAGATCTTTACAAGGATTGAAAACTGCTAGAAAAAAAATTTAGATAAGAGAAAGAGTATCTGGGTCTATGTCCTATGGGCCGGCTACGTCTCGAAAGGTCAATAGATAGATAGATAGAAGAAGGTAATAATGGAACATATTTTGACAGCTGTAAAAAGAAGAGATAGAGAGAAACAAAGAGAAAAGATAGTTTTAAAAATGGTTTGGTTGAAAGTGAACAACAGAATTTATAAACAAATGTAGAAATAAAAAGTTGTGAAAAGACATGATCACCTTCCCCAGCAGGCATGGTACATGACGAGTATGGTACCTCAAAGATGTAGTAAGCCACAGTGACACCTTCACACATATGTAATATTACATTGCTGTAATGATGTTAATGATCTTGTATGATTATTTTATCTCCTAGAAACAAGACATCATTGGAAATGTCCAGATCAACGAAGCAAGACTGAAAATAGGCAAAAGTGCTGTACATACATTGAACATGGCAGTATCAGCATGGTCATCTGTGAGTACTTATGACATTTTTTTGCTGTAATTATTTTGGATGAGTATTGACATAATGAAATAAGAGAAATGATATAGCATCTAAAAATATCATATATAGCCAAGAGAAGGTGGTCATATGTCGACCATGTTATGAGAAGAAACAACAAGAGAATCTCAATAGGAAGCCCTCAAATGGGAACCAGAGGGTAAAAAAAAAAGATCCTGACCTTCAGAAACACTAAAAAGAACACTGAGATGAGAGGCAAAAACAGTAAGTATCAGCTCCCTTACCAGAATTGAGCAGTTCGCCCAGAACAGGTACAGGTGGCATGAATAAATACAGATCCTGAGCAATGTCTGACACGTGATAACAAAAATACATGGGATACTGACTTGATATTTGGCTATGCTTTGATCAAGTACTTCAAGGAAGTGTCTTATTTTTTTTCTCCCCTCAGATAGTTTGCCATATTATCGCCATGTAATTATATTTTCGTGTGTATCTGTATATATTTTTGTGTTGTGTGTTTTGTTCCAGCTGAAGGCCTACTGAGCTGCAACGTCGTTCTGCTTTTATTTTGTTTCTCACCTATGTAAAGCTGTAATCATAACCCTTTATTTCTTTTTTTTTTTTTTTAATTTCATTCTTATCATCAGCTATACATTTTTATGCATTTTTATTCTTTTATCACTATACTTGATAGTACACAAATCACAATAAAAAATGTAAATAAATTATATATTTTGTTCATGTGCATACATTTTAATATATACAAATTTTAACTTTTCATGTCTTAAATAATTCATATGGGTACTAAAGTAACCAATATATAACAGAAAACTTTTATCCAAAAATTTCCTGCACCCGTTTATAATTGAATTATACTGTCAAATTGAGGGTACTTTTAATTTGGACTGAATATATTGAATATACCTTCATTAATGGATGCTTACGCAGGATAAAAGGATGGAAATGGTAGGACAAAATCACTAACAAAGAATTATGGAAATGTACCAGTCACATACCTGTGGATAAAGAGATACAGCGTAGATGATGGCCCTGGATAGGACACATGCTGCGGAAGCCAACTGAGAAATGTACACAACAGGCCCTTTTTTGGAACCCCCAAGGAAAAAGACAAAGAGGAAGACCAAGAAATTCTTGGAAAAGACAGATGGAAGCAGAAATGAAGATGATGGGGAAGACATGGAATGATCTTAAAAGAATGGCAAGCAACAGAACGACTTGGAAAGTGTTTGTTGAAGACTTGTGCTCCACAGGGAGCTGAAAGTGTTTGTTGAAGACCTATGCTCCAAAGGGAGCTGAAAGGTAGAAGAAGAAGAAGATATTGAATATGATGGAACTCTCCAATGCATGGGGTGTAATTTAAAATTTGGGATAAGAAAGTTACAGAACATTAAAACATTTTCACAAGGTATGGCGATGTTTCTCAGCGATCTACATGTGAGAATTTGCGATGATGGCAGTGTTTCTCAGCGATCGACATGTGAGAATTTGCAATGATGACAATATTCCTTGGAAGAGAATGAGTTATTTCTGTCTGCATATTTTATCCACTTAATTTATTATTCATTGGATTAAATTTATAATTCATTGAATTAAATTTATAATTTATTCAATTATGTTTGCCTTTCTTTAAAGTCAGAAAGTACACAGAATCTGTATTTTATACACATTTATTCAAAATCAGCACTGGATTAATTAGAGATGAAACTAAGCAGGAGTATGTTATGGTTGTGGAAGGCTCCAGTATCACTGCAGACAAATTAAAATCCATAATTGCTCAACCGCCTGTGCCAGTGAAATCATCCGAATTAACATCTCATCTCCCAAATAAAGAAAGGTAGCTGTAGTCCCCATCATAGCAGTCTCAGCACACGCCAAAAGACATCAGGTGAAACCACACAGAAATAAACACAACCATCTGTTCCCCATCATACAATATCATCATTCATCATAAACAATCGGAATATTGAAACACAATTAAAACGGATAAAATACACAGCTCACGGTATGCACAGAGCACTTAGCTCAGTAGCTACTGCAACAAGCCGGGGTTTATTAATATTTTATTCAAAACACAGAGGGTCAAGAAGAAGAAAATAAGTTACAAGGATTTGAAATAAAACAAGATTTTGGTAAAGTTCTCATGTGAAATTCAGCTAATATCAAACAGTTGTCGCAGATTTAACAGCTTTAGTCTTGTCTGGGTAGTCGATACACCCCTGCAGTTCTCTAGATATGGTAGATATGCATATTCAATCACAGTAAGATCAAGTTTATTTTTCTTCCTGTCAAGTTTGAAGTAAAAGACATTATACCCAAACACCTCATGGCGAGCGGCCTTTATTCTGCGGCCCATTAGAAAACCCCGGACACACTCCCATAAGTTTTATCTGATAAAAGAAGTCACTGCAGATGTTGACTGTGATACAAGTACGGCCAAAAACAAAATTCTTGCAGGAGCGAAGGAAGAAGAAAGATATGCGGACAGTTATAAAACATGAAATAGTCTCTGAAAATTTAATAGCGTTATTGTAATCGAACAAGACAAAACACATCTAACAGGATAATATGAGTCTCTCTATGGATGAAAAGTGGGGATCACTTTTGTTGGTTCACAGGTTGACATCTGCAGACAGGGATGTATCGAATAGTTAGCAAATGGATGGTCATTCATGTAAAAATCATTTCTTTATATTAGCTTCTTTCTGTGTGTGGGACCTCCAATATTCTGGTACAGTTTTATACAGGAGTATGTATCTGGCTTTATGGAAGGCATTGGAAATACTTCAGTCATGTGCTGAGAATGAATGAAGAAAGGTTTCCTCATCAGGGGTTCATGTGGAAACCATCAAGTAAAAATAAAACAAAGAAGAAAAAAAGAAACACTATGCAGAACATATGCTTGGGAAGGGTTCAGTCTTGGTGCTAAGAAACAATCAAGGAAATCGTCAATCACCGAACTAAGACTTCCTCTCCATGTGCCATTTTTGGCCCAAGAGAAACTAACTGCTTTAATTTATACAGTGGAGTGTATGCATTAAACCATCTTTATGGCATTTTCTCATTCATTCTGTCGGGGGGACTTGTCAGACCAGAGAATAAAAGCCACTTGCCCAGTGCAGTCATCATGAGATGTTCGGGTCTGAATTTTTATTTTATTGCTGAAAACTTTTGACCATACTGGGATTCAAACTCGTGCTCTCCAGTTTTGGAGACTAACAAGTTACCGATTCACCCACCAGCTCTCCCTAGTGTGTGCATTGAATGAATGATAAAATAACACTTGATTTTGTGGTTTTCTTTAAGACATTTTTATTAATTGTGATAATATTTTCAGTTCAGTCCAGATCATACCGGGCCACACTTGATCTTTTCCTATTACATTTTGTGCAACAACACTACATCAGCAATCAGATTTGGGCAGGTGAGAATCTTTATTTGTATTTTTGTTTACTCAAATATATATGGTATAGAGAAGTATAAATATATTTGGTCTATGTTGATAGTATAAGTAAGATACTAAAGGCGGGATACAAAATGAAGAGAGTGTTAATATTTAATGAATATTTGAAATAAAGCTATATCTCCTTCTTTCCTTCCTCATTTGCCTGTCAGCTTCAAAGGGAGATGTAATTTGTGGTTTTTTGCTCTTCTGTTGACTTTTCCTGCTATGTTAACTGGTGATTCTAATATTCCATCAATCCATCTTTTCTTTTGGGGTCTTCTCTTAGTCTGATGTTCTTGCAGCATTTATTGAATGCTTTGTTGTGTTGGATTTGATAATTCTGTCTTATCACTTGACCAAACCATTTTATCTGTTATTTCTTTATATATTCAAAGGCAGAAATTATTTATATCTTTTTTCTCAGTTAACTCTTAAATATGATACCTATTTGTGGCACGCTTCATTACATTCCTTAGTACAAAATACTACTACTTAATTATAACAATAGGAGGACTAAAAATAGTATTTTCTTTGAACTTTTCACACAACTGTGTGTTTACCAATTAGACACACAGGGAGCTTGGATTTCCTGTCTCAGGTTGATTTATGACCTGAAATTGACTCCTTGGACTGGACGTACTATTTGTCTATTCAGACGGTCACTGTAAGTTCATCAGTATGTTCGGCTACCTCAAAGCATTATTCGCTGAGTTTTCTAATTTACAAATGGTTGTTTTATGTCGCTGACATCCGAGGAAGTTTCCCTGGTCAAAGGGGGGGAAAAAAATGACTAATTTAAAAAAAATTTTTTTTCTTTCGTATTATAGGATCGTAACTCACAAAGTACAAACAAAAATCCTACATCAATAGGAAGCAGTGTGAATTGTACTCGTGAATTGAAAAAAAATACCCCCGTGATCGACCCAGCTGCTGGTAGAAATGGGTGCCAGGGTAGTACTCAGGGAAGGTGAGGAATGTCACCTTGCATCGTGAGTTTTGATGCTTGAAGCAATATTATCCAGAAGTCTCCAAACACTTCTGGATAGGCGGCTGAGCACATATGGGGGCTCGCTTGCTAAGACGCCAATTCAAGTCTCTTACTTTACCTTTATTTTACCTTAGTTGATTGAAAGCAAGTAGATATTTCTTTGATAGCAACTGCCAGAAGCTATTTCACCTTCACTATTTACCTGCTTTGCCTACATGATTATTACTGAGTTAGTGCTTTGCTCATGTTTTGCTAACTCACACTTGACTAATCCTCAAAGTGTTCTGAAGGAGGGACAAAGTCCATGCATTTCAGACAAAAGTTGAGAATACCATAGGTTTGATAGAACACACTTCACTAACAGTTAAAGCTCTTCCTTGCTGGTTTGTTGTCTATCTTTACTGTCTTTAACCATAGATTCTCCTGAATATTACTCTCAAGGCGCTGGTACTTGGGAAGTCATGATTCTATGCCATCCTTGCATCAAGTTGGATCATTTGTACTGGGGAAGTCATGATTCTGTACCATCTCTGCATCAAGTTGAATCATTGGTACTAGAAAAGTCATGATTCTGTATCATCTCTGCATCAAGTTGAATCATTGATACTAGATAGTCATGATTCTGTACCATCTCTGCATCAAGTTGAATCATTGGTACTAGATAGTCATGATTCTGTATCATCTCTGCATCAAGTTGAATCATTGGTACTGGGGAAGTCATAATTCTGTATCACCTCTGCATCAATTTGAATCATTGGTACTAGATAAGTCATGATTCTGTATCACCTCTGCATCAAGTTGAATCATTGGTACTAGATAAGTCATGATTCTGTACCATCTCTGCATCAAGTTGAATCATTGGTACTGGGGAAGTCATTATTCTGTACCATCTCTGCATCAAGTTGAATCATTGGTACTAGATAAGTCATGATTCTGTATCACCTCTGCATCAAGTTGAATCATTGATACTGGGGAAGTCATGATTCTGTACCACCTCTGCATCAAGTTGAATCATTGGTACTGGGGAAGTCATTATTCTGTACCATCTCTGCATCAAAGTTTCATTACAATGAAAAGTAATTTCATTTTTTCCCTCTATAAAAATAATATTCATTTATTATTATTTGTCATAGGTTCTCCTGTTGATCTCTTGATGCTATCACCCCACTTCAGTCAGTCTTCCTCTACCTTAATGTACTTTGTATTTTGCCTTCCAAGATGACAAAATGTCATTTTTATTGCTCATATTGTGTTTTGTTCTTTTCTTTATTTTCTGCTGTTTACAAACTTCTTTGTTTATTTTGTTCTCAGTCCACCCAATTCTTCCCAAACTTAAATAAATCCCCATTTCAATGGCTTCAATTTCCTTCTCTGTTTTCTTATGTTGTCTCCAGTTTCTGCATCATACAAGAATGTTGAGGAGATAAAACATTTTATTGCTCTCAATTTCAACCCTAAAAATGTTTTTTCCTTTAGTGCGAGTATAGTTGTTGTTGTTAAAAATGATTTTTACCACTCGTATTATTTTATGTTTCATTCCTCATTTTCCTGTTTATTCCTTTTAAAATTAAAATAAAATGACAAATACAATTTTATTTTGGCTGTTCGCTTTGTAAAAAGTCAGCTAAAACGTATAGCGATTATGAGGGCAAGCAAGCTATTCAAACACATTATGATGATGCAAATATTATTACATCATTGGACTGAAATGGTGTCAGCTCATATGCTGTTGGATCCATAACAACATCAACAACATATGTCATGAAAATGACAGCTCGTACATTTCTTGTATGAAAGATGGCTGCATACCAAAAGATATATTCTATGGATTGCAACTCAAACAAGAAGCAGACAGATTCATAGAAAAGGAGAATACACAGCAAAAGAAAAGAAAAAATAACATTTCTAGGGGCGCTGAAAAATCCATAGTCAACTATGACTGATGGAGGCTACTGCTACATTTATTAGCAACTTAGCATTGTTTCTTGCCCGGTGTTACTGGCTATATCTTCACATATAGAAGTACAGTTTTCACATTTTTGGCATTGTTATTTCTTGATGTACAAGTTTAGTAATCAAGCAAAATGTTAAATAATTTGTTACTTTTTGTTGTTGTTATTAACAAATCTAGGCAGGAACAGATGAGAACTTAGTCTTGTACTCCTGGGATATGTGTGCTTACAGGTGGAGGTCATACAGACACCCACAGGTGAGTGACCCAGTAAAAACATTAACATTTCAGCCTCTTTAAAGCATGTGGACTATTTTGTGCTAAACTTTCCCAATTGGACTAAATTTTGTTCATGCTGCTCTGTTCTCCCTATATCTGTTTCTGTCTCTTTTCTTCATTTATCTCTTGGTCTAATGCTATCTATATTTTCTTGTGACTTATAGAGTATAAATAAATATATATAGAATACAAAAAAAAAAGTAAAGAAAAGAGCCCAGTCATGCCACGTGGTGTAGAGGGAATATGGTGTTAGTGATCATAATTTTTACAGACCTTCAGTGCATGTTTTTTGAGGTAATGTGGCCAAAGTTACGCCTGTACCGCTTTACTTTCCCAGAAAAAAATTTGGTAGCCATTTAAGCCTGGGTAAACCCAGAAGCCATCGATCAGGATCGAACCTGACCTCTTGTCCTTTGTATTTCAATGTGGTTCATTCACCACTGAACTATCCTGGCTTCCATATATAGAATACTTGACTTATATGTAATGTTGTGAGCTGGTTATTGTTAAAGTATGTCATAATCAGATTCAGATTTTAATTTATTTGACCACTGTTTGTGCCCTGGTGGTTAATGCACTTGTCTGCTGTCCGCAAGGTCCCAGGCTTAGTTCCAAAATGTGGTGAATCTTTATCTGACCAGCTCAGTTTTAGGGTTCAGTTGGCCACTTTAAAATAGGTGCCATTGATTTACTGTTCAGGATAACTTGTAGTGATAATGATCACATCTCTCCATAAATGTTCAGATGATGCTGAAGGAATATGGGCAATATTCCCAATTTCCACATTTCATGACTGGCATTTAAGACTAATGCAGAAATAAGAGGAATGACAAAGCACCCAAAAATATCTATAATCAACAGAAGAAGGTAGTCGTTCGTTCGTTCGCTTTCATCAGCTTTGACCTCTGACGAAGTCCCACCCACTCAATTTTGTGGGACTGAATTTTGCGTGTAAAGTCTGTTTTATCCCATTACAGGATGCCACTTGCCATGCAGGCAGATTTACTCCGACTTCAGAGGTACTAATTTTTAGGGAATTAGTAAAACCCAGGTGTCCTCGCCAGGGTACGAAGCCCGGCTGTTGCCGTGGTAAGCCAACCGCCTATCGATTGCGCTAACCGGACACCAAGAAGGTAGTCATAAATTGGCCCTGTGATGAGAAGAGAGAACAGTAGAATCTCAAAGTTAGCTCTCACCTGGGAACCAGAGGGATTAAAGAAAAAGAGGCAGACGTGCAAGAAAAAATAACAAATACTTTCACTGATGCATCAACAGCAGGTGTCAGCCCCCTTACTGGGGTCAAAGGGTTCCCCAGAACAGGGATGTTTGGTGAGATACAATGCTGGTTCTGTGTATGGTCTGACATTTAATAGCAAAGATTGTCGGATATGGAAGAGTCTAGAAGTTCTGCCTTATGTGTCGTATTTGCTCAAATGGACAATAGATGGATTACAGGTACTCTTTCTATTTTTTTTTATTGTTTATGTACTGACGAAGGCATCTGAGCACTTTTTTCTTTGTTTAAAAAGTAAAAAAAGTAAAGTACCCTCGTTAAGCCAAGTGGCGTATAGGGAATATTGTGTTAGTGACCATAAATTTTATAGACCTTCGGCACATGATTTTTGGGGTAATGTGGTCGGTATTACGCCCGTGCCGCTTTACTTACCCAGAAAAAAAATCCGGTACTTGTTAAAGGTCAAATGTTAAGGTGGTCCTATTATATGGCTGTGAAACATGGAGAACAACAAAATTGACAATCACGAAGATACAGACTTTCATTAATGGATGCTTACGCAGAATAAAAGGATGGAAATGGCAGGACAAAATCACTAACATAGAATTATGGAAAGGTACCAGTCAAACACCAGTGGATAAAGAGATACAGCAAAGACGATGGCACTGGATAGGACACACACTATGGAAGCCAACTGAGAGTATTACACAACAGCCCTTTTTTGGAATCCCCAGGGGAAAAGACAAAGAGGAAGACCAATGAATTCTTGGAGAAGACAGATAGAAGCAGAGATGAAGATGATGGGGAAGACATTAAATGATCTTAAAAAAATGGCAAAAGACAGAACGACTTGAAAAGTGTTTGTTGAAGACCTATGCTCCACTGGGAGCTGAAAAGGTAGAAGAAGAAGACCCATTAAAGGCTGGGTGAACCAGAAGCCGTCGGTTAGGATCGAACCCTTCCTCTTGTCCTTTGTAGTCCTGTTCACTAACCACTGAGCTATCGCTGCTCCCAATCAAGAAAAGACGCTGGACATGTGATTGAGAAGAGAAACAACAGATAGGAAGAAAAAAAACCGACCCAAAAAAACACTGAGAAGAACATTGAACAGGGAGGCAAAGGCAACAAGAATCGGCTCCCTCAATGAGATCGAGATGCTTGCACAACAGAGACAAATGGTGAGATTTTATAAAAGATCTTTGCCAGGACGGAGACTGCTAGAAAGAAAATTTCAAAACAAAGAAAAAGTCTATTCCCTTTTGGCTGTCTACGGCCTGAAAGGTCAATAGATAGAAACCATCAATCAGGACTGAACCTGACCTCTTGTCTCAGAGAGCAAAGATTAGATCTCTCTATTGCAGCTCCCTCTCTAAAGGGAGATGAGTGAAATGTTCTGAAGAGCACAGATTTTTTAGCATGAAGCGAACCTCTGTCAAGAACATTCCTTTTTTTTTATACTTTAAGTACAAGAGGCAAATGAAAAAAACAGAATTAACATAGATCATTTGTCTTGATGATGTGAAGAAATAAACAGAGCAAGTAAATAAATAGCAAACAGCAGATAACAGATAACACATCAAGTCTTTGGATATGGAAAAAAACTGGGATGAGTGGTCTAGAGGTATGATCTCAGCTTCTAGACAGGAAGAGAGTTTGAATTCCATTGTAGGCCATGGGAGTTTTTCCACTTCAAATCTGTGGTTTCATCATGGCTTTAACTTCACCTGGTCTCAAGATAGTGAGATGTCTAGCCCTCTTTGGTATTGGTGAAAAACAAGAGGTTGTTGCACTCATGCACGTTACAGAATCCTTGACAGTAAAAAATCTGAAAGAGTAGGTAAAAAATGGCTGCAGTCCAGGCAAAATCTGCCAATGCTGAAGACAGATTTGTCAGGCCGAAAGATGCAGATGTTGTGGCTTTACAGTAAACTAATGACACAACACACCCACTAAATAGGTGAATGCTAAGAAGATTGAGAAGACCAAAAAGAAGGACAAATGTCAAATAGGGGTAACCTCTAGAAACACAGAGAAGAGCATTGAAAAGAGAAGTTAAGATAGCAGACATTGACTCCTTTGCTTAGATTAATTAGGCTATGTATGAAAGTGTTCCTTGTTGCAGTTTCCTCATATTCCAAGTCCAGCTTGTTGCAGGAGCTACTGAGTTAGGTGCTCTGTGCACACCGTGAGTTGTGTGTTTCATCCATTTTGATCATGTTTCGATATTCCAATTGTTTACGTTGAATGATGATATCGTATGACAGGGAAAAGTTGGCTGTGTTCACTTTCTGTGCGGTTTCACCTTATGTCTTTTGGCGTGTGCTGAAACTGCTATGATGGGGACTACAGCTACCTTTCTTTGTCTGGGAGATGAGATAGTAAGTAATTCAGATGATTCCACTGGCACGGGCGGTTGAGCAATTATGGATTTTTAATTCGTTTGCAGTGATACCGGGGCCTTCCATAACCAAAGAACCAATTATTAAAAAGCTCTTCTAGAATAGAGTCTTATAGGGAGGTATGGATGAAGTCTTGAATAGCATGTAATGGCATTAGAAGGCTGAAAGATGTAAAAGATCTGTCTGGTTAATTGCTTCCTTTGAAATGTGGATTTTCAAGTTGGTTATTTGTTCTTTTTGTCTGAAGATGCTGCACTTGTGTGTGGATGACAGCCCATCGTGGAAGTGGACTGAGCCGTTCCCGATTGACAAAGAGTCTACATCTGTCCGCAATGTGGTAGCTGGAGACCAAAGTTATGTGGTCATAATCAAAGTGAAGCGCCTGGCCAACTTCCAGCTGCAGGTAATCTATTGAGCAGTTCTTGTTGGCTATCAGTATGCCCACTTCTTATGTATGTTCACTTTTTATGTTCATATGTGTCATTTTCAACTATTAACTTCCAAATTTGTTAATTTTTGTGATGTCATATTTGTTTAACAAACTTTTTTGCTATAATATTTGTTAAACAATGGCTTTTGCTATCACATTTTTTTAAAACAAGTTTTCTATTTTTTGCAGTTTTTTTTACTACCAAATTTGGTAAACAATTATTCTATTCTTTGAAAAACTATATACACTATATTTCTGTATGGCACCCTTGAGTCTGTTAATCCTTCCTTCCTTCCTTCCTTCCTTCCTTCCTTCCTTCCTTCCTTCCTTCCTTCCTTCCTTCCTTCCTTCCTTCCTTCCTTCCTTCCTTCCTTCCTTCCTTCCTTCCTTCCTTCCTTCCTTCCTTCCTTCCTTCCTTCCTTCCTTCCTTCCTTCCTTCCTCCCTCCCTCCCTCCCTCCCTCCCTCCCTCCCTCCCTCCCTCCCTCCCTCCCTCCCTCCACTCCCTTTCTTTCTTCCTTCCTTCCTTTCCTTCATTCTTTTCCTTCCTCCCTTCTTTCCTTCCTTCCTTCTCCCTCCCTCCCTCCCTCCCTCCCTCCCTCCCTCCCTTCCTTCCTTCCTCCCTTTCCTCCCTTTCCTTCCTTCCTTTATTTCTTTTCTTCCTCCCTTTCCTTCCTTCCTTTCTTTCCTTTCTTCCTCCCTTTCCTTCATTCCTATCCTTCCTTCCTTCCTTCCTTCCTCACTCCCTCCCTCACTCTTGCCCTCCCATCTGCCTGCCTCCCTTCCCTTTTCTTTCACTTTCTCTCTATATTTTTTTTTCATCTGCTTCCTTTCCTTTCTCTTTCTTCTGCCTCACTTTCTGTTTCAACTCTATCATTATTTTGATTACATTTGAAGACTTATTGCACTAAGTAAGGAAGTATTTACAAACTGAGAGTAATTGCTTCTTTCTTTTCCTTGACATTCTTGGCACTACATTTTTACCCTGAATTACTACATTTTTACACAGATTTACTACATTTTTATCCTGTTTTACTACATTTTTACACTGAATTACTACATTTTTACACAGATTTACTACATTGTTACCCTGATTTACTACATTTTACCCTGAATTACTACATTTATACCCCAATTTACTATATTTTTGAGTGTCGCCCTCCAGAAACATTCTTTACTTTTAATGTGATCATTGTGTGCTCCATTACATTTCATTCCC
This sequence comes from Megaustenia siamemsis, assembly GCA_032433765.1. Taxonomy (NCBI): domain Eukaryota; kingdom Metazoa; phylum Mollusca; class Gastropoda; order Stylommatophora; family Ariophantidae; genus Megaustenia; species Megaustenia siamemsis. Next base: position 54,324,726 of record JAVIAB010000041.1, on the reverse strand, counting down.
TGTGACCAGAAACTACTAGTCTTGGTGTCTTTCTTTGGCCAGTGAATGACTGTGTCCATGACAAGATCCTTGTATTAAAGGGAGTTCTACTCCAGAGAGATTCTGCTTCTTCTTCTTCAGCCACAGGCTACTTCTATGCACTTAAACATTTAGACCAGCATAGACATGAACAGGACTGCACATTTAAGGTCTCCAATAGTTCGCTATAGTGTGTCATGTAAAGTTGATTTGTGTTTTTTGGCTGATGAGAATGCTGCTGTCCTGTAGGATATAAATAAGTAAAGAGTAAATGGTGTATAGTGAAAAATATGGTATTAGTGACCATAATTTTTATTGACCTTCGTCATATTTTTGGGATAATATGGTCGGTATTACGCCTGTGCAGCTTAACTTTCCCAGAAAAAAAATCTGGTATCCATTTAAGGCTGGGAGAACTCGGAAGACATCAATCAGGATCAGACCTGACCTCTTGTCTTTTGTAGTCCAGTTCACTAACCACTGAGCTATCTCAGGTCCCTCCTGTAGGATATGCTCTGGATTTATCTCCTTGCAGATGCTATTGATTAAAAGGATGCAAATTTTTGCAGATAGATTGATGGTCAGATTTTGTGAAAAAGCCTAAACTTTTAAGCACTGCAAAATTGTCAGTTATGCTGTCACAATGTGATTCTTCTTCTTCTTCTATCCTTACTCTATTGCCGTTGGTGTCGAGGGGAGATACAATCTGCGATTCTTTGCTCTTCTGTTGGCCTCTTCTGGTGTTATCCCTCCTAGTGACTCTAGTATTCCCTTTATCCATCTCTTTCTTGGTCTTCCTCTTAATCTGATGTTTTCGTAGCGTTTGTTTATGGCTCTTTGAGTCATTGTTAGTTCTTTTTGTCTTGTTATGTGGCCGAACCAATTTATTTGTTGTTTCTTTATGTATTCGATGGCTGGTTCAATTTCGAGTTTCTTCCTCAGGTCGGTGTTTCTTACTCTGTCCCTTAAGATGTTTCCTGTCATTCATCTGACACATTTCATTTCGGTGGTCATTATCTTTCTTATTGTTCTAGAGTCCAGCGTCCAATTCTGGTACTGATAGCACAGAGTTGGTAGAAAAATTGATTTATATATTGCCATTTTTGCTTCCGTAGTTATTGCTTTGTTTTTAAATAGTGTTGATACTTGGCCAATGACAATGTGATTGATCTGAATAAAATTTGTGCCACATTTTAGTATTAAAATAAATCAGTGAGTGAATAACAGTTTATTTTTTCCATATTTCACTTGTAAAGGTAACAGTATTTGGGCAGCTTGTTGTTTCAAACCACCTGTCCCAACCAATAAGCATGAGGATTATCCATAATACTGGCTCCAGTAGCAAGGACAAGAAAGGAGAAAAAGGTAATCTCAGTCTGGTTTTTTAAAAATTATTTAACATTGTTTAACCATAGATTACGATACTTATCTGTAACTCCCTCAGTTACGATACCGTAGTAAAAATTACTACCACTTAAATGTAACATTAGATACTCTAAAAATAGTAATTTCTCTGAACTCTTGACATAGCCCCATGTGTTCACACTATGCAAAACATGGAGATTCAAATTCCTGGTTCGGGTTGATTTATGACCTGAGTTTCACTTCATGGACCGGACGTGTTACAATGTCTATCAGGGCAGTCGCTGTAAGTCTGTGAGTATGTTCGGCGACCACATAGCATTATTCACTGTGTTTTCAGAGTCACAAAGGGTTGTTTGATTTCTGCCGATGGCCAGGTAAGATCCCTGGTCACTGCCAAAGAAAAAAAAAAAAAAAAAAAAAAAAAAGCAAAAACGGCCAATTTGTTTAAAAATGATTATTTTTTTTTTCCACATTCAACGATGTATCTCATGACCTCCAAAAACATATGTGAAAATTCCAACATCAATGGAAACAAATTAAACACTCTGGGGTCACTGAAAGTGGTAATTTTTTTATGCTGTAAATTTTACTACATCAGCGTAATCTAGGGTTAAAAAATATGAATGCAATGGTGTCTTTTATGAATTTAAGACTAGTGCAGAAATAAGTTCTACTATATGGAAGTGAGTCATGGACAATAAGCAAGACAATAGAAAGAACATTAGAGGCAGATGAGATGAGATTTATCAGAAGATTGCTATGAATTCTTTGGATAGCAAAAATTACAAATGAAGAATGTTAAAAAAACAAGCAGGAGAAACTAAAAAATATCAAAATCATAAGGAAGAGACAATCTACATTTATTGGTCATGTCATGCTTAAAGAAGGCATTGAGAATAGTATAATAACAGGCAGAATAAATAGAAATTAGAGCAGAGGAAAACCAAAAGAAAAAATAATGAACAGCCTATCCAAGTGGCATAACATAAGATCACTGACTGATATTATACTCGCTTGCTTGCGTTCGCACGATGACTAAACAGTACACCTCTTTGTCATCCGCCCTTAAAAGGACATTAAGTGGGTGTGTCTGCGTGGTGTTGTGGTTTGCAGTATAACTGTGATATTTGTGCCTTTCTGCCCAGCACATCCTACTTACTGAAATTATAATGCACGAAGAACCGAGTGATGTGTAGCAAGACGATTGCCTTCAGAAACTGCATGGCACCTGATGATGAGTGCAGAAATAACAGAAATGACAAAGCATTTACATATATCTATCTATCTAGCTATCGACCTTTCGAGCCATAGCCGGCTCATAGGGCATAGACCAAGATACTCCTTTATCTGAATTTTTGTTTTAGCAGTTTTCAATTATCAGGTCTACATTTCATTAACAAAATCATTTTTACAATAGCAGCTTGTTAAACCTCTGATCAACGGTTTTATACCAAGCCGGAGAAAAATAATTCCTCCATCTTGGATATAACCGGAAACAGTTTACATATATCATCTATAATTAAAAGAAGAAGGTGGGTATATGTTGGCTATGTGATGAGAAGAGACAACAAGAGAATCTCAAAACAGGTCGCACTTCTCTTGCTAAGGTTGAAGAAAGACCAACCCAGAACAGGGACTTGTGGTGTCAAGTTTGAAGTTTTAATAGCAAAGATTGTCCGACATGGAGAGTCAAGAATTTCTGCCCCATGTGCCGGTTTCAGCTCAGAAGAATAAAGATAGAACGAATGTCTTTTATAACATAATCAGTAACCAAGAACTACTTAAAAGGTGCAGCCACGACCATGTAGCTGGTTAGGTCAAAAGCTCAGAAGAGATCCTAAAACAATCACAAAAACTGCTATCCATTTGATTCCTGCCTTTCTTTCTCCACAGACCAAGTTCAACAACATGTCATCCAACCTGGCATGAACCTTCCATCTCTGGTGTCCAATGAAGTCCTGCTAACCCCAGTCCAGTTCAAACTGGCTGGGTACACAACTTCCTGGTCACATGACATTTTCCTGACTGGTGATAGGATGATTGATAATCAAATGGTGAAGGTACTGAAGCATTATATTTCTCATGTGTCTTTGCTTTTATTGGTCTCATTCAGTCATATTCTCTCATCTCTCTCTCTCTCTCTCTCTCTCTCTCTCTCTCTCTCTCTCTCTCTCTCTCTCTCTCTCTCTCTCACTTACTCTTTCTTTTTCTTGGAGATAAACCAAGTATGCAGTAGTATCATTGAAGTGTATCCTCTAAAGTAGGTTTTACAAGATGTTCTTGAACTCATGGACTCATAATCATCAACACTTAAAGCTGACTGCTGCCATCAGTGTCAGCAAACCAAACTTCATTGTCAAATAAACAAAATATCAGTGTTAAATAAACCAAATGTCAGTGTTAAGTAATCCAAACATCAGTGTCAAATGAATAAAAAATCAGTGTAAAATAAACTAAATATCAGTGTTAAATAAACAAAATGTCAGTGTTAAGTAATCCAAACATCAGCGTCAAATGAACCAAAAATCAGTGTCAAATGAATAAAAAAATAAGTGTAAAATAAACCAATAATCAGTGTCAAATAAACCAAACATCAATGTCAACAAACCAAACAGCATTGTCAGCAAACTAAACATCAGCACCAACTTAACATCTTCACCAGCATACCAAACATCAGGAAACCAAACATCAGCATCAGCAAAGCAAATGTCAGTGTCAACAATCCAAACATCAGCATCAGCAAGCAAAAAACACATGCATCATCAAACACCAGCATCATCAAACCAAACATCATCAACAAACCAAACACCAGCAACACCAAACCAAACATCATCAACAAACCAAACACCAGCATCAATAAACCAAACACCAGCATCAATAAACCAAACACCAGCACCAACAAATCAAACACCAGCACCAACAAACCAAACACCATCATCAACAAATCAAACACCAGCACCAACAAACCAAACACCATCATCAACAAATCAAACACCAGCACCAACAAACCAAACACCATCATCAACAAATCAAACACCAGCACCAACAAACCAAACACCAGCATCAATAAATCAAACACCAGCAACACCAAACCAAACATCATCAACAAACCAAACACCAGCATCAATAAACCAAACACCATCATCAACAAACCAAACACCAGCATCATCAAACCAAACATCAACAAACAAAACACCAGCATCATCAAACCAAACATCAACAAACCAAACACCAGCATCAATAAACCAAACACCAACACCAACAAACCAAACACCAGCACCAACAAACCAAACACCAGCATCAATAAACCAAACACCAGCACCAACAAACCAAACACCAGCATCAATAAACCAAACACCATCATCAACAAACCAAACACCAGCACCAACAAACCAAATACCAGCATCAATAAACCAAACACCAGCATCAATAAACCAAACACCAGCATCAATAAACCAAACACCAGCATCAATAAACCAAACACCATCATAAACAAACCAAACACCAGCATCAACAAATCAAACACCAGCACCAACAAACCAAACACCAGCATCAATAAACCAAACACCATCATCAACAAACCAAACACCAGCACCAACAAACCAAACACCAGCACCAACAAACCAAACACCAGCATCAATAAACCAAACACCATCATCAACAAACCAAACACCAGCACCAACAAACCAAACACCAGCATCATCAAACCAAACATCAACAAACAAAACACCAGCATCATCAAACCAAACATCAACAAACCAAACACCAGCATCAATAAACCAAACACCAACACACCAAACACCAGCACCAACAAACCAAACACCAGCATCAATAAACCAAACACCAGCACCAACAAACCAAACACCAGCATCAATAAACCAAACACCATCATCAACAAACCAAACACCAGCACCAACAAACCAAATACCAGCATCAATAAACCAAACACCAGCATCAATAAACCAAACACCAGCATCAATAAACCAAACACCAGCATCAATAAACCAAACACCATCATCAACAAACCAAACACCAGCACCAACAAAGCAAACACCATCATCAATAAACCAAACACCAGCATCAATAAACCAAACACCAGCATCAACAAACCAAACATCAACAAACCAAACACCAGCATCAACAAACCAAACATCAGTGTCAGAAAATAAAATCTCACAAAGAACTTATTTCACCTCTTTAAAGTGGTCCCAAAGAAAGCAGGTTACTCAGTTGTGCCATGTTAGAAGAGACTGAAGAGGGAAAGTACACATGATCTTTATATACTAAGATGGAGTGACATATGTCTAATCAAGAAGTGGAAATATTATGGCTTCACTTTAAATGAGCATAAAATGTTAGTGTGCTTAAGGATGATGTTTCTGTCATTGACATCAATACCATTACTGCAATTTGTTTGTAATTAATTGTTGTGTTTGTTTCTTCTTTGTTTAGTTTAGTTTGCTGATGAAGATTTAGGACAGAACATTTTGTTTTGTTCCATTTTTCACTTGTAAAACTACAACATACACTTTTATTTTATTATTTTTGCTTGCTAATTCAAATTTTTTTTTTTCTGTGGTATAGTATGTTTATATGATTATACGTTGTATTATATTTTCATGTTTATTCTTAAATTACTACATAATGCAAAAGGAATATGTTTTTAGGTAAAGAAAGTTGAAGAAGAATATATTTGCTTAAAACTGTTTCAGAACATCTTCATAACTGGTTGCTTATTCTTTAAAACTGAATGCTAAAACTGGTGTAGGTGATCATGTCTCTCCACAACTTTCAATCACGACACAGTTATTTATCATTTCTGTTGTTGACCTTCTGCCAAGCCATTCTCTTAAGCTGTCTGGTATTTTTTCTCTTTGCTTCCCTCTATCTCTTTGTCCCTCAATTTTCCCAGTTGGTACAATATATTGCAGCTATTCTCTTCTCATTACATGGCCAAAAAATTATGATTGTTTCTTCCTAATATTGGAAATTAGCTCTCTTTTTGCTTTGGTCTCTTTCAGAACATTTTCATTACTCTTCTTAGCTGTCCTTGGTATTCTCAACATTCTTCTGTAAAACCACATTTCTACACACTCCAGTGATTTTCTTGTCTGTTGTCCTATTGTCCATGATTCACATCCATATGTTAAGATTGGCTCTACATAACATTTAAGAACTCTTTTTCTTGTTTCTATTGCCAAAAATGGATTGCATAGTATCTTCCTCATTTTTTGGAAATCTGCTTTTGCCTAAGCCATTCTGCTTCTCTCCTCTGTTGTACATCTTCTGTCTGAGGTTAACAAAGTTCCCAAATATTAAAATTCATTTACCTGTTTTAATATTGTTCTACTTGTCTTTATTTTGCACTGAGGTGATGTCTTTTTCTTTGTTGTTACCATTACTTCTGTCTTTCTGCTGTTAAGGCTGAGTCCTTTATTTTTGCTTTCTAAAATTATGTTATAAAGGATATAATGAGTGGTATAAAATGTGAACCAGAGATAAATAAAAGAACAGATGTGCCAGAAAACATTTTTAACATCATAAAATCTATCTATCTATCTATCTATTGACCTTTCGAGCTGTGGCCAGCCGATGGGTCATAGACACAAATACTCTTTCTGTTTTTCTAAATTTTCTTTCTAGCAGTCTCAATCCTTGCAGAAAACACTTATCAAATCCCGCCGTTTGTGTCTGTTCTGTGCAAGCATCTCAATCTCATTTCGGAAGCCTATTCCTGCTGCCTTTGCCTCTCTAATCAATGATAAAATATATACTCACAAGAAAATAACATTAGGACTGAAACTGAGAACAATAAAATGTTTTATCTCATTAACATTCTTGTATGGTGCAGAAACTGGAAACTACATAAGAAAACAGAGAAGGAAATTAAAATCATTGAAATGGGAATTTATTGAAGATTGGAAAGAATTGGGTGGACAGAGAACAAAACAAACAATAAAGTATGTAAAAATCTGAAAATAAAGAAAACAATAAAACACAATTCGAACAAGAGGAATGACATTCAATAACGCAATAGCTTGAGGTCATCTTAGAAGGGAAAATACAAGGTAAACAAGACTAAAGTGGGCTGATAACATCAAAAGATGAACAGGAGAACTTATGTTTGGATATTCAATGAGATGTTAATTCGGATGATTCCATTGGCACAGGCAGTTGAGCAATTAAGGATTTGTATTTGTTCACAGTGATACAGCTGCCTTCAAATAACTATAATTATAACAATAACTATAATTACAACAATAATTAGAAAAATAATTATAACTATAAACTATGACAGCAGTACAATTAAGTGAAGAGTGTGTGTGAAATGATTCTCCATAGTAGTAAAACTACTCATCAGCACAAACACAAAACTTAGGCTATTCAAATCAAATATACTATCAACCCTTACGTATGCGTGTGAAAGCTGGAAAACAACAAGAGATATAGAAACAAAGTTGAACACATTCGAAAATAAATGTCTAAGGAAAATACTTGGTGTAGCGTGGAACGAATTCAAAACAAACGAGGAAATTAGAGAAATCGCCAATCAACTACTAATATCTTCATTAATAAAGAAAAGACGATAGTCATATGTTGGACATGTGATGAGAAGAGATAATAACCGAATAGCAAAGCAAGCCCTCATATGGGAAACAACAGATAAGAGGAAAAGAGGAAGACCCAGGGCGACACTGAGAAGAACATTGATGAGAGAGGCAAGAGCAGCAGGATTCGGCTCCCTCAATGAGATAGAGCTGCTTGCACAGAACAGAGACAAATGGTGAGATTTTATAAAATACCTTTACAAGAATTGAAAACTGCTAGAACAAAAATTCAGATAAGAGAATGAGTATCTTGGTCCACGCCCTATGGGCCGGCCACGGCTCGAAAGGTCAATAGATAGATAGATAGTAGTAAAACTTTGTTGCAGAGTTGGCACAAAATCTTACCTTCTCTAAAATCAGTGATTCTTCATCTGCAGTGATCATGGCCCACTCAGACTAGGATTCAGAACTCTCTTATGAGGGTTGCAGTCTGCTTCAGTGGTTCGGGTGCATTATAGTGTTTCTCTTCCAAAGTGGTCGGCATGGGCCACATTGACCTCCTCAGGTCTGTGTACCGGGAACAATTCTGTTGGATGTGTTTTATTGGCATTCATTTAGGGTACAGAGGCAAAGAATGGTAGTTCCTATTTTGAGTTTATTGAACATGTGGTTTCTCATTCTGTTGTGTCCAGTACATTGGTGAAGTATAATGACTTGGTCTCTCCTTTATTAGTTGGTGGTATCTGTTCCTCTCATTATACTTTGGGTGTTCTTTTTTTCCATTTTGTGTGATACTGGCCTTCAATGATGGATTTAGCTTCTTCATAGCTAAACAAATGGTTCTCTTTGGGTAATCTTCCTCCCTCCTTGGATATTTGTCTACGCTTTTGTTTCTTAGTATATCACAATGTTATGGTATCCACTGGATGACCACTCTAAAGAAGTTAATGCACAAACTAATGATTCGACTCGATACACAAACAAATTAGGCGTGATAAATATATGGACATATCAGAATACAACAAGATGAGTTCATTTCTATGTACTATTAACACATCTAGTAATTAAATAAAAATTTCCTCACATCAGATACCCCTACCAGATGGAGCTACCTACTTCCATATTTGGTGCAGAATCTTCTGCCAGCACTTCAATGGAATGCCTCAAAAACTGGTGAGTTCATTATTTCCCATTTTATTTATTAGTGATGTTTTAAAATATTTTGATTATTTTAATATTTTTATGGGAAAATGGAGATTACTACCTGAGAGTCATTACATTATTAGAAGCTTTCCTATTTATGATCTTAAAGAAAATTTTTACATTCAATCACTAATCACATTGCCATATTTGTTTCATTGAATGTGTGTGTGTGTGTTTTTTTTTTCAACTTTCTTCCATCCAGTGATATTAAGCGGTCTAGTATCTCCTCCCCTTATTGTCACTATATTTGAAGCATACAAATTCATTCATAAACTTGACACTTATCCAAAGCGTTGCCCTTAAAGATGAGTCCTTAAATACCTGTCCTTAAAGACATGCCCTTAAAGACCTGCCCATAAAGACCTGCCCATAAAGACCTGCCAATAAAGACCTGCCCTTTAAAGACCTGCCCATAAAAACATACCCTTAAAGACCTGCCCTTAAAGACCTGCCCTTAAAGATCTACCCTTAAAGACCTACCCTTAAAGACCTGCTCTTAAAGACGTGCTGAAGCTTGACAATAGTTTCAATTTCCCAAAATGAAACAGAATTTTGCACAAACACACACACACACTCTTTTTTTCTTATGGCCAGCTTTCACAAAATTTTGTTCTACATTTACTTGGATCCACTGGCAAGAAAAACTCAGCTAAAACAAAACTTTTAATCCACACAAGAAGTTACCACTTGGCAGACTAGCTCAGGTAACTGCCCGCTAAAAATACCTGATTGCATTTTACAGTGCACAACAATGAGCATGCATCATGTTCTGTTTCTGGTTATTTTTAGCTCACGATAGAAAGTCAAAACTTGCTGTCATGATAGAAAAAAAAGTGAATGCTTCCCCCTTATGTAATAAGCAGTGTTTTCAGCAAAAGTGAATGCTTCCCCCATATGTAATAAGCAGTGTTTTCAGCAAAAGTGAATGCTTCCCCCATATGTAATAAGCAGTGTTTTCAGCAAAAGTGAATTTCTTTTGTTAACCATCCTTTCTTTTGTTATGCCACAATTTAGAACCATGCAACATATATATATATATATATTTTGACCTTTTCGAGCCTTAGCCATCTAATAGGGTATAGACCCAGATACTCTTTCTCTTATCTAAATTTTTATTCTATATATTTTATCAAATCTCGCCATTTGTCTCTGTTCTGTGCAAGCAACTCTATCTCATTGAGGGAGCCGATTCCTGCTACTCTCGCCTCTCTGATCAATATTCATATATATATATATATATATATATATATATATATATGTATATATATATATATATATATATATATATATATATATATATATATGTATATATATATATATATATATATATATATATATATATATATATGTATATATATATATATATATATATATATATATATGTATATATATATATATATATATATATATATATATATATATATATATATGTATATATATATATATATATATATATATATATATATATTACCCGTGTGTTACCGGGGCCTCATTATGAGGGAAGTAAAGAATAGTGACACTGTGTCCTTCCATTCCAGGCATATCGTAAGAGGTGACTAAGGAGATTGATCGATGGCCTGACAAGCTGTCATTGTAAAAATGTATTGTTATGGAAACAGAGCCATAGATTTTGGAAGCAGTGATCTTTGCATTATGTGCCATTTTGGCACGCAAGGTTTCTATTTTTGAGTTTGTTGTTCTGCCCTGTCTTCGGCTTGAAATCAATATATATATATATATATATATATATATATATATATATATATATATATATATATATATATAAAGTAAAGTAAATACCCCCGTCACGCCAAGTGGCGTATAGGGAAATATGGTGTTAGTGATCCTATATTTTACAGACCATCAGCACATGTTTTTTGGGGTAATGTGGTCAGTATTACGCCTGTGCTGCTTTACTTTCCCAGAAAAATATCCGGCACCCATTTAAGACTGGGTGAACCCGGAAGCCTTCGGTTGGGATCGAACCCTATCCCTTGTCCGTTATATATATATATACGAGGGGAGGTCAAAAAGTAATGCACACCAATTTTTTTCTCGGCTAATAATAAAGATAGGAATATGAAATTTTGCACACTTGGAATATGACATGTTCCAATTATGTGCACCAAATTGCACAGCATTCTGAAAAATATTACGCAATCTATGAACCGTTAAAATGGAGCTTGTCAACAATGTCCGTTACAAACAGCGAATTGTCATAGAATTTCTGGTTGCGGAAAAAGAAACTGTGGCAAACATTCATAAATGACTGTGTGCAGTGTACAAATGTTCTGCAGTCGATAGGAGCACAGTTAGTCGCTGGGTTCAGAGAATTAAAGCTGCAGAAAGTGTACGAGTGGAGCTGCATGATTTACCGCGTTCTGGACGTGTTGCCTCGGCTACCAGCACAGACATGTTAAACCGGGCTGATGCCATTATTCGTAAGGATAGGCGTATCACTAGTCAGCAATTGGCATTGCAGCTTACAGTCAGCAAGGGAAGTGCAATCGCAATTTTTAAAACTCTCGGATATTCAAAGATTTGCGCTCGATGGGTTCCTCTGTGCCTAACAAATGATCACAGAGTTCAAAGGAAAACATTCTGTTCTGAATTGTTGGAGCGTTTCGGTGTTGAAGGAGAAATGTTTTTGTCAAAAATTGTTACCGGTGACGAAACGTGGGCACATTATTATGAGCCTGAAACAAAAATGCAGTCAATGGAATGGCATCATCCGCAGTCACCAAAAAGAAAAAAATTCAAAACATCTCCATCAGCCGGAAAGGTAATGATCACTGTCTTCTGGGACATTGATGGTGTGATTCTTGTTGATGTAATGACAAGAGGTGAGACAATCAACTCTACAGCTTACATCAATACACTGACAAAACTCAAAAATCGGTTCCACAGAGTTCGGCCTAATAAGCCATCTGCAGATTTGTTGCTTCAACATGACAATGCACGCCCTCACACAAGTCTGGTAACACGGGAAGCAATCAACAAATTTGGTTGGACTGTACTGCCCCATCCTCCTTACAGCCCTGATCTGGCTCCCTCAGATTTCCATCTGTTTGGACCACTCAAAAAATTCCTGCGTGGGACACACTTTGACAATGATGAGGATGTGATCCGTGCAGTTAAAAAATGGCTACGCGAGCAGGACAAAACTTGGTACAAACGAGGCATTCATGACCTAGTTTCGCGTTGGCGTAAGGCAATACGCTTGGACGGAGATTATGTTGACAAATAGGTAGTGTCAAGGGGATGTTCAGCTACAATCTGTGAAAATTTCACACATTTTGCCCGAATAGTTTCCGAGAAAAAAATTTTTGTGCATTACTTTTTGACCTCCCCTCGTATATATTTATAGAGAGAGAGAGAGAGAGATAGCAGCTCTGTGCCAAACTCTGGGTTTGTTTTAATATTTTTTCTCTATTGATTACTAACTTCTGTAGTTTTATTCCAAGATTATAGTGATTCCACAGGTGTTTGCAAAGATGACAGCATATTTTAGAACTCATATGAGATAAGCCAAGAATTCTAATTTTGGTTTTTCTTACTTTACAGGATTAGATTGATACAGCCTGTGTTTATTATGTAATTTTGTTCTTTTCTTTACTGTTCACTTAAATAGAACACACAAAATTCAGTTTCTAGTCTCTAGGTGACTTCATCAGAGGTAAAAAGCTGGCGAAAAAAAAAATAGGAATGATTTACTATCTATCTATTGTCCTTTCGAGCCAAAGACGGCACATAGGGCAGAACCACAATCTCAAAAACAGAAACCTTGCGTGCCAAAATGGCACATCTTGCAGAGATCACTGCTCTAAAATCTATGGCTCTGTTTCCATAACAATACTTTTTACAATGACAGCAATGATTTACTGCTGTCGATTATTTTATTTGCTTTATGTCTGTAAAAATGCAAGGACAGAATGTTGTATTATTCTTAAAACAGCTTATAGCCTTTCCATCTTTCTTGTCTTGTAACCTTCAGGGTGTCACCTTTGGTTTTTCCATTTCTCTTACCATTTATGACTACTTGTTGTTAGCTAATGAAGTCAAGCTCTGTCAACTCCGTTGATGTTATCTTCCCATATCTTTTTTCATCTTCGTCTATTTACCTTCACTTGCAAGATGTGTTTTAGCCAACATAATGAGTGAGCCTACATGACTTTGCATTTCTTCATGATGATCTTTATGGAGTTGACCATAGTAGTAAAACTGTAGCGACAGCTGGTGTTCTCTTTTCAATGATGTCATTTGAAATTGCCAAATATGGCTTGCACGGAGTTCAACCTTGCAAATGTCATAACTGACATTGCATAATAGCTGCACATGTCACCATGTTTTTGCAGAGATTAGTGTAGTTGCTCTGATTATTTCAGTTACTTTTGTTTGGTTTTCACTGTATTTTTTTTTTTTAGGGAATTGGAGTGAGGATGTGACTGTGCATTTTCATTTTGACTGAAGTCATTTTGAATCATCACCTGTGCAGCCGTTGAGGGCATGCATGGAGGTCAACATTGCCAACAAAATCTACCAACAGCTGTGACATGAGGTCGTGCAGATGTTGGGAAATTACAATGAAACTGATTCTATGGTTTCTTCTTCTTCATCTTCTTCTTCTTCATCTACTTCTTCTTCTTCTTCTTCTTCCTCTTCTTCTTCTTCTTCCTCCTCTTCTTCTTCCTCCTCTTCTTCCTCCTCTTCTTCCTCCTCTTCTTCTTCCTCCTCTTCTTCCTCCTCTTCTTCTTCCTCTTCTTCTTCCTCTTCTTCTTCTTCTTCTTCTTCTTCTTCTTCTTCTTCTTCTTCTTCTTCGTCTTCTTCCTCCTCTTCTTCCTCCTCTTCTTCCTCCTCTTCTTCCTCCTCTTCTTCTTCCTCCTCTTCTTCCTCCTCCTCTTCTTCTTCCTCTTCTTCTACTTCTTCTTCTTCGTCTTCTACTTCTTCTTCTTCGTCTTCTTCCTCTTCTTCTTCTTCTCTTCTTCTTCTTCTTCTTAGTCTTCTTCTTCTTCGTCTTCTTCTTCTTCTTCTTCTTCTTCATCTTCTTCTTCTTCTCTTCTTCTTCTTCTTCTTCTTCATCTTCTTCTTCTGTGATCATGGCTCATTCAGACTAGGATTCCAGACTTTCTTATTTAGGCAGCTGTCTGTTTAAGTGATTCGGATGCCCCGTATAGTTTCTCTTCCAGGGAGGTGGGTGTGGACCACATTGCTCTTCTCAGGTCTGTGTACTAGGGGTAATCCTGTAGAACATGTTTTGTTGTCCAGTGTACAGTGGCATTGACTGGTAGTACCTATTTTGAGTTTGTTGAATTTGTGGTTTCTCATTCTGTTGTGGCCAGTGCGTAGACGAAGTATGATGACTTGATCCCTCCTTGATAGTTGGATGTATCCGTCCCTCTCATTATACTTTGGGTGGTCTCGTTTCCATCTTTCATGGTACTGGCCTTTGATGATGGATTTGGCTTCATCGTAGCTGACCAGATGGTTCTCTTGTGGTAATCTCCCTCCCTCTTTAGTTAATTTGTCTGCGCGTTCGTTTCCGTGTATATTAATTACAGTGTGATAGTATCCACTGGATGACCACTCTCTGGAAGTTATTCCGTGGTTTAAATAGGATAGAACCTTGGTGGTCAGATAGTCTTTATAGAAGTCTACATACTGTCATATTCTGTTTAGTATGACCTCATTTGTAACTTAGTCTTGGTAAATAGGATAGAACCTTGGTGGTCAGATAGTCTTCATAGAAGTCTACATACTGTCATATTCTGTTTAGTATGACCTTATTTGTAACTTAGTCTTGGTAAGAGGTGTATTTGATAGTTATTGTTAGCTGTATTGCCCTGACATTTACTCTTCAATCTCATGGTCTCCCAAAAGGACATTATTAAATGTAGTGTAGATACATTATATCCTGTGTTTTACCGGGCTTCATTATGAGGGATGTAAAGAATAGTGACACTGTGACCTTCCAGGCATGTCGTAAGAGGCGACTAAAGAGGTTGATCGATGGCTTGACAAGCTGTCATTGTAAAAAGTGTTGTTATGGAAACTGAGCCATAGATTTTAGAAGCAGTGATTTCCGCAATATGTGCCATTTTGGCACGCAAGGTTTCTGTTTTTGAGATTGTGGTTCTGCCCTATGTGCCGTCTTCGGCTCGAAAAGACAATAGATAGAGATAGATAGATACATTATGTTTTTGTTTATATCAAATTGTAATATCTGTATCTTCTGGCCCAACACATCTGACTTCAGTATAGTATTTCTGGATAACAAGTTGTCTTCCCACTGAAAAAAAAAAACAAAAAAATGTGTAGATATTTTAATGATGAAATAACTATGCAGGTTAGTTGTTGAAAAATTATTATATTTGTCTATGATAATGAATTAAATAATTGGACAATCATTCAAGATAGTATGATAGTGTGTGAAAGTGTTTATGTGACTTCATGGGCATGCTGAATTTGAAGTCATTTGTTAGTGTCAATAATGTCCAATATATCATCATCATCATCATGTGCCATACCGGTTGGCGTAGGTGATCATGTCCCTCCACAATCTTCTATCTACAATGCATCGTATCAGTTCTGTTGTTGACTGTTTTCCATGCCATGACACCAAGCTATCCAGTATTTTCTCTCTTTGTCGCCTGCGATCTCTCTTTCCTTTTATTTTGCCAGTTGTAACCAAGTATTCCAACTTTCCTCTTCTCATGATGTGCCCAAAAAATGTTGATTGCTTCTTTCTTATGTTTTTTAACAGCTCCCTTTTTGTGTTGGCCTCTTTGAGAACTTCCTCATTGGTCTTTTTAGCTGTCCAGGGAACTTTCAACATTCTTCTGAGAAATTCCATCTCTGTGGCCTCTAATCGTCTTTTCATTTATTTGTCTATTGTCTATGATTCGCTTCCATAGGTCAGAATTGGTTCTATACCGCACCGATGAAATCTCTTTCTCATTTTTATTGACATAGATTTGTTGCATAAGATATTTTTCATTTTCTGAAATGCCATTTTGGCCTGAACTATTCTGCTTTTTATTTCTGTGGTGCATCTCCCATCTGATGTTATTATTGTGCCCAGTCCAATATATAGAACTCAGAAAATGTGTAATTCTTTCACATTGCTATATAATAAGAGCTGGAAATCAATTGGGAATGTTTTAACAAATAAAACAGGGCGTTAGGCAAGGTTGTGTGCTGTCACCAGATTTATTTAATATTTTTAGTGAGATTATTTTAAGATCCATAAGGGGCATAATATAAATAATCTAAGGTATGCTGATGATACAGTCTTAATAGCTAAGAGTAAAAATGAGTTACAAGAATTGTTAGACATTGTAGTGAAAAAAGGAAAAATAAGGGACTCAGCCTTAATAGCAAAAAGACAGAAGTAATGGTAACAGCAAAGAAAAAGACATCACCGCAATGTACAATACAGACTAATGGAACAATATTAAAACAGGTATATGAATTTAAATATCTGGGAACAATGTTAACCTCGGATGGTAGATGTACAACAGAGGTGAGATGCAGAATGGCTCAGGCAAAAGCAGCTTTTCAACAAATGAGGAAGATACTATGCAATCCATTTTTGACAATAGAAACAAGAAAATGGGTTCTTAAATGTTATGTAGAGCTAGTCTTAATATATGGATGTGAATTATGACAATAGGACAACAAACAAGAAAATCACTGGAGTCTGTAGAAATGTGGTTTTACAGAAAAATGTTGAGAATATCATGGACAGCTAAGAAGAGTAATGAAGATGTTCTGAAAGAGGCCAAAGCAAAGAGAGAGGTAATTTCAAATATTATGAAGAAATAATCATAATCTTTTGGTCATGTAATGAGAAGGGAACAGCTGGAATATATTGTAACAACTTGGAAAGTTGAGGGACGAAGAGATAAAGGGAAACAACGAGAAAAGATACCAGATGTCTTAAGAGAATGGCTTGGCAGAAGATCAACAACAGAAATGATAAATAATTGCAGAGATTGAAAGTTGTGGAGAGACATGTTCACTTACGCCAGCAGGCATGGTAATTGGTGATGATGATATAATAGGGCCTTGTTTATCTTAAAAAAATGACAGCATTTGTAAACAGACTGCAGGTTAATTTGTACATACAATGTTAGAGTAGGAGAAAGATTTTTAAAATACTAATTTGAACTAAATTTTATGTCATTTAAAATTCATCTTCACCCCACAAACTTGGGGGTCATTAGGGCACCACTGGCAGACTTCATCAGACTGCTCCATTTCTCTTTATCTTCCGTTTATCTTTGGGACTCTTAAAGTTGAGGCCTGTCCATTCTTAGATGTTATCTTCCCATCTAATTTAAAAGTAATTAATTTTAAATGTATGCATAAAGTTGGTTATCAAATTGATACAATGACTGTTGCTACAAAGTAATGCCATACTGATCAATTAGTTTCAGCTTGAAATCAATTGTATGTAGAAGATTGTAAGGGTTATCCCTGATTTCTGCTGACATAGTTTGAGCTTTTCACTCCTAACTTTTGGACATTGCTGCATCTCCTATTTTGCACCTCCATGAGGATTACAGCAATCTTCACTTGTTAGTTAGCCTACTGTAATAACAGACTATTTGTAGGGACCTTCATGGAGATGTCTTGGTGAGCTATGATTTGCTGACCATTTAATTAGATAAGTCTGATTTACATTTAGTCCAAATTTAAATTAGACAATTTTCCTTGATTAATTGAGTTAACTCTTGCTAGCAGAAGTTAAAAATGTCAGGGTAATATTTAACACATAATGAAAATGTTGATATTAGTAGATAGTTTTATATGCTAGATGTAGATGGAACTAGTAGGTTATTTGTGGACTAGAAATGGAGTTGCTAAGTTGTTTGTAGACTAGAAGTATAAAGAGCTATTAGATTTTTTTTTATACAAGTAGTAGATAGATTGTACAAAGAAAAGATACCAGACAGCTTAAGAGAATGGCTTGGCAGAAGTTCAACAGCTGAGATAATAAATAGCTGTTAAGATTGAAAGCTGTGGTGAGACATGATCACCTGCGCCAGCAGGCCTGGTACTTCATGATGATGATGAGTAGATAGAACTATTAAATTGTTTGTAGACTAGACATCATCATCATCATCAAGTACCGGGCCTGCTGGCGTAGGTGATCATGTCTCTCTACAACTTTCGATCTCGGCAACTATTTATCATTTCTGTTGTTGACCTTCTGCCAAGACATTCTCTTAAGCTGTCTGTTATTTTTTCTCTTTGCTTCCTCTATCTCTTCGTCCCTCAATTTTTCCAGTTGTTACAATATATTCCAGTTGTTCTCTTCTCATTACATGGCCCAAAAATGATGATTGTTTCTTCCTAAAATTGGAAATTAGCTCTCTTTTTGCTTTGACCTCTCTCAGAACATCTTCATTACTCTTCTTATCTGTCCATGGTACTCTCAACATTCTTCTGTAAAACCACATTTCTACAGACTCCAGTGATTTTCTTGTCTGTTGTCCTATTGTCCATGATTCGCATCCATATGTTAAGACTGGCTCTACATAACATTTAAGAACTCTTTTTCTAGTTTCTATTATCAAAAATGGATTGCATAGTATCTTCCTCATTTTTTGGAAAGCTGCTTTTGCCTGAGCCATTCTGCATCTCACCTCTTTTGTACATCTTCTGTCTGAAGTTAACAAAGTTCCCAAATATTTAAATTCATTTACCTGTTTTAATATTGTTCCACTTGTCTTTATTTTGCTCTGAGGTGATGTCTTTTTCTTTGTTGTTACCATTACCTCTGCCTTTTTGCTATTAAGGTTGAGTCCTTTATTTTTGCTTTCTTTCACTTTAATGTCCAACATTTCTTGTAACTCATTTTCACTCTTAGCGATTAAGACTGTATCATCAGCATACCTTAGATTATTTATGTTATGACCTCCAATTGTTATTCCAGGCATGCCCCTTATGGATCTTAAAATAATCTCACTATAAATATTAAACAAATCTAGTGACAGCACACAACCTTGTCTAACACGCTGTTTTTTTTGTTGAAACTAGACATAGATAGAACTATTGAGCATTTTGTAGACTAGAGATATATAAATAGCACTATTAAGTTGTTTGTAGACTAGAGATAAATAGAACTATCAGGCTGTTTGTAGACTAGAGAGAAATAGAACTATTAGGTTGTTTGTATACTAGAGATAAATAGAACTATCAGGCTGTTTGTAGACTAGAGATAAATAGAACTATTAAATTGTTTATAGACTACAGATAGAACTATTAAGTTGTTTGTAGACTAGAGATAAATAGAACAATTAAGTTGTTTGTAGACTAGAGATAGAAATATTAAGTTGTTTATAGACTACAGATAGAACTATTAAGCTGTTTGTAGACTAGAGATAAATAGAACTATTAAGTTGTTTGTAGACTAGAGATAAATAGAACTATTAAATTGTTTATAGACTACAGATATAACTATTAAGCTGTTTGTAGACTAGAGATAAATAGAACTATTAAGTTGTTTGTAGACTAGCGATAAAACTGCTCATTTGTTTATAGACTAGAAATAGAACTATTAAGCTGTTTGTAGACTAGAGATAAAACTATTAAGTTGTTTGTAGACTAGAGATAGAACTATTAAGTTGTTTGTAGACTAGAGATAAAACTATTAAGTTGTTTGTAGACTAGAAATAAAACCATTAAGTTGTTTGTAGACTAGAGGTAGAACTATTAAGCTGTTTGTAGACTAGAGATGGTAGTGGATTGAGCTTTTAAGTTGACAATGACTGTTTTATTTCGACCATTGGTCTTGTTTTCATTAGTGTCTGTGACACTGCATGTTTGTATGGTGTAGTACATTTATTTTGTTGTGATATGTAGAGCTATGACAGTAAGAAAACAGACCAGTGAATTCAAATATTATAAATGATACTAACTTCAAATGGTAGATGTACAGGAAGCCACAGTAGTTAGTTCAATGGTTAGTGAACTGGACTACTGAGGACAAGGGGGTCATGTTCAATCCTGATTGATAGGTTCCAGGTACACCCAGCCTTAATTGGGTATCTGATTTGTCTGGGTTAGAAAGATGATGCTGGATGGGCTCTAATCATTTAAATCAGTAGGAAGGGTATGTGATGATACCAAGATGATATAGAAATAGAATAAGACATTATTTCAACAACAGAAATGTGGTTTATGAGAAGAATGTTTATGCTTATCACGAACAACTAATTGATCAAATGAAAAGATTGCAAGGGAGCTGCAATATTGGAGCAATTACAGCAAAATAAAACAAGATGTGTATTTGATAATTACAAATTTAGACTATTAAAATCAAATGTACTATCAACCCTTATGTATGCATGCGAGAGCTGGAAAACTACAAGAGACATAGAAACAAAGTTGAAAGCATTTGAAAATAAATGTCTAAGGAAAATACTTGGTATAGCGTGGAACAAATTAAAAACAAATGAAGAAGTTTGAGGAATCGTCAATCAACCACTAGTATCATCAATAATCAAGAAAACATGATGGACATGTGATGAGAAGAGATAATAACTGAATAACAAAGCAAACCCTCATGTGGTAAACAACAGGTAATAGGAAAAGAGGCCAACCCAGAGAGACACTAAGAACATTGATCAGAGTGGAAAAAGCAGCAGGAATTGGCTCTCTCAATGAGATTGAGATACGTGCACAGAACAGACAAATGGTGAGATTTAATAAATGTTTTTTGCAAGGATTGAGACTGCTAGAAAGAAAAATTAGAAAAAGAGAAAGGGTATCAGGGTCTATGCCCAGTGGGCTGGCCATGGCTCGAAAGGTCAATAGATAGATAGATAATAAACTTTAGCTACAGGTATCTGAGATGCCAACTGTGCAAACTGTTTTTGTCCCTAAGATCAACCTCCAGAAAATTCAGAGCACCTTCTTCCATCTTGCAACCCTCATAGTTTAGTAAAAACTGTGATTACCGCATTTCTTGGGTTTACAAGGGAGTGACCTTAATAAATCTGGAGAATAATGGCTGCACGCCCAGTGCAGTTGCCACAAGGTGTACACATGGCTCCAGGTTTTGTTTTGTTTTTGATTTAAAAAAAAAACTTGTTGGCCCTACTAGTACTGTTATTACTATGCTTCATGTCTATAATTATTGTGTTTAGTTTCATGATTAATATAACTCATTAATGTGCATTTTTTGTTAATAAGTTTGTAGAAAACTTGTAAATGTGCATTTATTTCAGAATTTCAAAACTGTATGCTGTAGATAATAATTTATATTTAATTTTGCTTCACTCAAACTTGTGATGTAGCATCATTTTTTACCAGCAGTAGTAAATATTGTTTGCAAGTTAGCATGTTCACATGAAACTTAATCAAATTCTTCATTTTCTTTCTGTTTCATAATCCTCAGAGTATTTCTAGCTTCCTCCATTTCTTTCTGTTTGTAGCTGCTCATGGTGTTCATTCTCTGATGTTATATTCCCATCTTTTCTCTTCCATCCACTTTTTCTTATCTGACTTACCATTCTCACACTTACCTTTTCCCCTCCCTATCCTATCCAGCCATGTCTATGGAATCAGTTTCAATGCAGTCCGCATATCCATTTTGCCATATGTCACAGCATTTCTCAAAGCATATTGTTGATAACTGCTATTCACAAGGTGACATCTGTCCATGTCCTGCTTGGCTGCATAGATGACAATTCCAAAAAACTTCCATTGAAAAGATAGTATTTTCACAGTCACCTCTTTGTTCCAGTTCCCTAAAAAAACCTCATTGAACACAAAGTAACCAAAATGTTTCGGCAACTACACTAATCTCTACAAAAACCTGACATTATGGTCTGCCATTGTCTGTTCATGCCATTGGCAAAGTCAAGCTCATATTCTGCTGCAATGGTGATATGTTTCTAGCTGACTTCACTAAAAAGAGAGTCCCTTCAAGATGGTTTCTGTGAGGGCAAACAAGGAGAATATAGTCACACCACTTAGGTTTCCAGCTTTTCATTATTGTCAAAGGATCTTCATAAAGACCTATATGCTGCCTTTTTCTTCTGCTGCTACCTTTCTGCTACCTGTGGTGCATAGGTCTTCAATTCAACAAACACTTTCCAAGCCGTTCTGTTTCCTGCCATTCTTTTAAGATCATTCCATGTTTTCCCCCACCTTCTTCTTCTCTGCTTCTATCTGTCTTCTCCAAGAATTTCTTGGTTTTCCTCTTTGTCTTTTTCCCTGGGGATTCCAAAAAAGGGTCTGTTGTATAATACTCTCAGTTGGCTGAGACACAGTGTGTGTCCAATCCAGCATCATCATCTTGCTGTATCTCTTTCTCTATTGACCTTTCGAGCCGTAACCGGCCCATAGGGCGTAGACCAAGATACACCTTCTCCTATATGAATTTTTGTTCTAGCAGTTTTCTTTTAAAGATATTTTATCAAATCTCGCCATCTGTCTCTGTTCTGTGCAAGCAGTTCTATCTCATTGAGGGAGCCGATTCCTGCTGCTCTTGCCTCTCTCATCAATGTTCTTCTCAGTGTCTCCCTGGGTCTTCCTCTTTTTCTTTTACCTGTTGTTTCCCATATGAGGGCTTGCTTTGCTATTCGATTATTATCTCTTCTCATCACATGTCCAACGTATGACCATCGTCTTTTCTTTATTACTGAAGATATTAGTGGTTGATTGGCGATTTCTCTAATTTCCTCGTTTGTTTTGAATTTGTTCCATTCTATACCAAGTATTTTCCTTAGACATTTATTTTCGAATGCGTTCAACTTTGTTTCTATATCTCTTGTTGTTTTCCAGCTTTCACACGCATACGTAAGGGTTGATAGTACATTTGATTTGAATAGCCTAAGTTTTGTGTTTGTGCTAATGAGTTTTGATTTCCACAACTTTTCAAGGCTTCTGAAAGACATTGCTGCTTTAGCCAGTCTGATTCTAATTTCTTTGCTCGTATCCCCTTCTCGATCAATGTGACTTCCAAGATAGATGAAGTGATCGATCTCTTCTACTGGTTTGTTTTCCATGTATATTTTGTCACTTGTTGGAATTAAACTTTTCATGACTTTAGTCTTTTCATGATTGACCTCAAGCCCAATTTTGCTGGCTATTGATGATAGTTCATTTGTGTTTTCCTGCATCGTTTTTATCTGATTGCTGATGAGAACTATGTCATCAGCAAAGTCCAGGTCCTCCAAATGGTCTCCTTGTATCCATTCGATGCCTTTATTACCAGTGCAGCATTTCTTCATTATGAAGTCCATAACAATTCCAAATAACAAGGGCGATAAAATACATCCTTGTTTAACCCCAGTTTCTATTGGGAAACATTCGCTCAGTCCTTCCTCTGTTCGAACTGCACATGTGTAACCATCATACATGTCTTTGATAATATTTATGATTTTTGATGGTAAGCCATATTGCTTCAGAATTTTCCACAAAGAATCTCTATGAATACTATCAAATGCTTTTTTGAAGTCGATGAAGTTAAGTACAAAAGGTTTTTGCTTTTCAATGTGTTCCTCCAATATAAGTCGTAGAGTGAAAATGTGGTCAAGACAGCTTCTCCCTTTTCTAAACCCAGCCTGTTCTTCACGCATTACTGTATCTATTGAATCCTTTATTCTATTTAGGATGATTTTACAGAATAATTTTGAGGCAACTGACAAAAGTGTCACGCCTCTCCAATTGTTACAATCTCTAAGATTGCCCTTTTTTGGGATCTTAACAATGATTCCTTTTTTCCATTTATGAGGCGTCTTCTCTGTTTTCCAAATGATGTTGAACATTTTTTGGAGATGTATTAAATTATGGCTATCAATTGCCTTGAGGATCTCAGCTGTTAACTTATCCTCTCCAGCAGCCTTGTTATTGGTCATTAGCTTTAAGGTGGTTTCTATTTCACTCAAGGTGAAGTCATCTAAATTTACATCTAATTCTGCTGCTGGTGTTTCAGCTTCAAAATCTATTAAACTGTGAGGTAGTGGACGGTTAAGAATTTCTTTGAAGTGTTCCGCCCAACGGGCTTTTATGTCTGCGCTTGTTGTTAGCATTAATCCAGATTTGTCTAGAATTGGTGTTCCACTGGATGTATAGGTGTTTGTCAGCATCTTTTGTACAGTATAAAGAGTTCTGCTGTCTCCTGTAATTGCAGCTGTCTCTGCTTTCTCTGCCAAGTTGTCTATATAAGCTCTTGTATCTCTTCTTGCCGAACTTTTCACTTTGTTGTCTAATTCTTTGTATGTTGCTTTTGCCAGAACCTTTCCAAGATCTGTCTTTACATTAGTCATGGCTCTCTTCGCTTCTCTTCTTTCTTTGATGTATTTCCATGTGGTGTCTGAGATCCAAGCTCGTTTTTCCATTTTCTTCAGTCCAGCACTTGCTTCTGCTGCTGTCATTAGTATTTTGCTCTGTGAGTCCCACATTTCATTGATATCTAAGTCTATTTCACCAAGTGCTGAATAACAATTACTTAGCTCTATGTTAAACTTTTCCTTTATTGCTTCATCTTTCAGTTTATGACTATCAATTTTATGTGTAATTGACCTCTTCTGTTGGTTTCTAAATTTTAATCTTATTTTCCCAATGCACAGGTTGTGGTCACTATTAACATCAGCACCTCTGTATGCTCTTACATCTATTAATGATGATCTGAATTGTTGTTTAATACATAGGTGGTCAATTTGATTTGATGTTCTATCATCAGGAGATATCCATGTTGTTTTGTGGATATTTTTATGTGGAAATAATGTCCCACCTATAACTAAATTTTCTATTAAACATAATTCTATTAATCTTTCTCCATTCTGACTTGTTGTATTACAGCCTTCTCTCCCCATCACATGTTCCACTCCTGCGTTATCTTGTCCTACTTTGGCGTTGAAGTCTCCCATTACAATTAAAAAGATCGTGTTTTGGTATTTTGTTTATAAGTTGTTGCAGTTGGTTATAAAAAACGTCCTTAACTTCATCATCAGCTTCGTTAGTAGGTGCATAACATTGAATAATTGAAAGTCTTATATCTCTTTATCCACTGGTATTTGACTGGTACATTTCAATAATTCTATGTTAGTGATTTTGTCCTGCCATTTCCATCCTTTTATTCTGTGTAGAGCATCCATGAAGATACAGACTTTCATTAATGGATGCTCTATGCTGCCTGCTTTATTTATATTTGTTTTCTTTCTTTTAGCTCCCGGTGGAGCACAGGTCTTCAACAAACATTTTCCAAGTCATCTAGATTTGTGTCATTTTCATATCACTCTATGGGGGACTGGTCGGTCTCGAGGCAAGATGCCGGCCTCGAGACAGAGAGGTTATGGGTTCAAATCCCGGCTACACTGGTTTGGTTTTTTATTTATGATTTCTCTCTGTGGCAACCACCCCTGGTCTAAACAGCGAGGCCCGGCTTGAAACTTCAATTACTCATCGACAGAAAAAATATGAGTACCTCCGAAGTGGGAGTTATCTGCCTGTGCGACGAGGGACCCCTGTGCACATGGCTGCCAGGGAAAAATGGATTAACACGCAAAATTCAGTTCCTAGTCTCTAGGGACTTTGTCAGAGGTAAAAGCTGGCAAACGAAAAAAAAAATAAAAAAAAATATCTTCCTTATGTTCTCCATCTCTGCTTGAACTTCATTTCTCCAAGAATTTTTAGCCTTTCTTTTTGTCTCCTCACCAGGCCTTTCTTTTTGTCTCCTCACCAGGCCTTTCTTTTTGTCTCCTCACCAGGCCTTTCTTTTTGTCTCCTCACCAGGCCTTTCTTTTTGTCTCCTCACCAGGCCTTTCTTTTTGTCTCCTCACCAGGCCTTTCTTTTTGTCTCCTCACCAGGCCTTTCTTTTTGTCTCCTCACCAGGGGCCTTTCTTTTTGTCTCCTCACCAGGGACCTTTCTTTTTGTCTCCTCACCAGGGACCTTTCTTTTTGTCTCCTCACCAGGGGCCTTTCTTTTTGTCTCCTCACCAGGGGCCTTTCTTTTTGTCTCCTCACCAGGGACCTTTCTTTTTGTCTCCTCACCAGGGACTTTTCTTTTTGTCTCCTCACCAGGGACCTTTCTTTTTGTCTCCTCACCAGGGGCCTTTCTTTTTGTCTCCTCACCAGGAACCTTTCTTTTTGTCTCCTCTCCAGGGACCTTTCTTTTTGTCTCCTCACCAGGGACCTTTCTTTTTGTCTCCTCACCAGGGACCTTTCTTTTTGTCTCCTCACCAGGGACTTTTCTTTTTGTCTCCTCACCAGGGACTTTTCTTTTTGTCTCCTCACCAGGGACCTTTCTTTTTGTCTCCTCACCAGGGACCTTTCTTTTTGTCTCCTCACCAGGGGCCTTTCTTTTTGTCTCCTCACCAGGGACCTTTCTTTTTGTCTCCTCACCAGGGACTTTTCTTTTTGTCTCCTCACCAGGGACTTTTCTTTTTGTCTCCTCACCAGGGACCTTTCTTTTTGTCTCCTCACCAGGGACCTTTCTTTTTGTCTCCTCACCAGAGGCCTTTCTTTTTGTCTCCTCACCAGGGACCTTTCTTTTTGTCTCCTCCAAAAGAAGGCCAGCCATGTAATACTGTCAGTTGGTTTCCACAGTGTGTGTCCCTTCCCCTCACGAATGTTCTTTCTTGAGTCTCTCACTTGCCACTGTTGTCTGCCTGGTACTTTCCCAAAGTTGTATCTTAGTAACTATATTGCTTGTCATATAAGAAAGTTAGCATGCATGTTTTGATTGAATATCTTATAAACTGTTAAAATATTTGACCAAATTGTGTGTCATTTGTCATTTTGTAAATTGGCATTTACGATTGTACCAGTTTGATTGCCATATTATATGTAAATTGACTTTAAATAAAATTTCTAGTGATAAGCAAATCATTATGTAAAAAAAAATGTTGTCAAGTTGCTGACCACATAATAAACTTACGTACAAAATTTGTTAAAATTATTTACCTTAAAAATAAGGTGACATGCACCTTGACGTTGTTTACCTTAAAAAAAAAATTGGACTAACTACTTGTTAGAGAAAAAGTAGACGTACACACAATTTGACCAAATTGTTTACCATAAATTACGTTGACACATAAAATCTTATGAAATTACTTGCCATACTAGGGCACCTCTAGCACGGCCACTTTGAGAATGGTGAGTTTCATTGTGGAGCATTCAAACTTGAACCAATGTACATTTTCTCTTATTTTGCACCCTGCAAACAGCACAGCACAAGTTAAACACAAAATACAATTTCTTCTTTCTACCCATAGCAAAGAGCCTAATCTATTTCCCCAGCTATAGAAACAGTCAATACTATGTGTTTCAAAGTGAAATAAACATAACTTATGTAGCTATATATAAAATATCATAACTGTTATACCTAATTGATTATTTCTCGCTTTTCCCCCATAATTTGAATTTACAAAGTAAGTTGTAACTTAATTAAAAGTTTAATTTAGAATTATATTTTAGCAAAATAGCACATGATTTTTAAGATAAGAGACAGCATAGCTGTAAAAAAAATGTATATTAAAATGCAATGAATGATATTATTAGTATTCTCAATAAAAAGAATGTACGCTTCATAATCTTATTGTTACAAGCAAAAAACTACCAAAATAGTTAATTTATCATAACTAAAAAAAAATAATAATAATCTGATACATTTTAAAATGAATTTTTTGTTTTTTTCCTCTTGCAACCTTTCCCTTAGTACCTTGTCCTTAAATTATAGTGTACAGTTGATTGAAGTAAGACTCAGAACAAAACAGGTGCCTACATATTTTTTTTATTAACTTAAAGTTTGAATAAACAATACTGAATAAATTCATAATTGCATCACAGCATTTAATCAAATTTGCTGTATTTTATTTTATGTTACATAATGTTTGTTTAGTTTAGTTTAGTCGACAAGCCATAGTCATTGCACATCAGACAAGTTCTTAAGTGCTCAGATCTTTTCCAAAGTTTATCCCTCCTTTTGTAGAGATAATGACACCAGTGTTGTGTTGGTTGACAAGCTCTTCTTGGACTCTTGTGTAGCACTCCCATCTGCATCTCCCAAAATGACATGTGTAAACATTTGTCTTGTTGAGGAATATCCACATATACTTTGAAGCTCTGTAGGATATTAGTTTGAGCCGGGTGTTCTGAATCTTTTGACTGTGTACATCTTTCTCAAATGCCCCGGCTTCTTTAGCTGGTAGGAACATTTGTCATTTTAAGTCCTCAAGTGTAGGTCTTCTTCTTCCCTGGTAATTCCTTGGTTTTAAAATATATATCTAAGTTAACAGCCCTGGAACATTCTAAAAAACTCAAAAGTGCTCCTCTAAATTGAAAGGATCCAGAACTAAATTTTTAAAGGTAAAGGTAAAGGTAAAGATGAGAAAACAGAACAGAGAATTGAAGCCTTTGAAATGTAGATATATAGAAGAATAGGTAGAATTGGATGGAAGGAAAAGAAAACAAACGATGAAGTCTTAAAACAACTAAAAATGAAAAGAGAACTACTAAACACAATTAGAACAAGACAAATGCGATTTTTGGTGCCATGTTAAAAGACACAACAGCTTACTAAAAGTAATCCTAGAGGGGAAAATACAAGGTAAAAGAGGCAGAGGTAGACCAAGACTAACATGGATGAGTAACATCAGAAGATGGAAAAATCAGCCTATGACAACCTGCACCATGAAAGCAAGAAACAGAGCAGAATGGCGCTCCATGGTAGCCAACCCTCATTGCGGAGATGGCACTCGATGATGATTATGAAAGTTAAAATACGAGACTTGAATCGCGTCGTAGCACATGAGTTTTCACCCATATGTGCTCGGTCGCCTATCCAGAAGTGTTTGGAGACTTCTGGATGGTGTTGCTTCAATGCGAGGCAGTATTCTGCACCTTCTCAAAGTACTACTCTTTTACTCATTTCTGCCAGTGGCTTGGTCCCGACCACGGGGTTATTTTTTTTTTCAACCACGAGTACAATTCACACTGCTTCCAGCGGGAATTGAACACGAGTTGTCCGAACATCGGTAGTCCAGTCAGGTGGTTTTCCCAACTAGGCTACCAAGGCTTCCAGCGGGAATTGAACACGAGTTGTCCGAACATCGGTAGTCCAGTCAAATGGTTTTCCCAACTAGGCTACCAAGGCTTCCAGCGGGAATCGAACACAAGTTGTCCGAACATCGGTAGTCCAGTCAGGTGGTTTTCCCAACTAGGCTACCAAGACCCCCAGCGGGAATCGAACACGAGTTGTCCGAACATCGGTAGTCCAGTCAGGTGGTTTTCCCAACTAGGCTACCAAGACCCCCAGCGGGAATTGAACACGAGTTGTCCGAACATCGGTAGTCCAGTCAGGTGGTTTTCCCAACTAGGCTACCAAGGCTTCCAGCGGGAATCGAACACGAGTTGTCCGAACATCGGTAGTCCAGTCAGGTGGTTTTCCCAACTAGACTACCAAGGCTTCCAGCGGGAATTGAACACAAGTTGTCCGAACATCGGTAGTCCAGTCAGGTGGTTTTCCCAACTAGGCTACCAAGGCCTCCAGCGGGAATTGAACACGAGTTGTCCGAACATCGGTAGTCCAGTCAGGTGGTTTTCCCAACTAGGCTACCAAGGCTTCCAGCGGGAATTGAACACAAGTTGTCCGAACATCGGTAGTCCAGTCAGGTGGTTTTCCCAACTAGACTACCAAGGCTTCCAGCGGGAATTGAACACAAGTTGTCCGAACATCGGTAGTCCAGTCAGGTGGTTTTCCCAACTAGGCTACCAAGGCCTCCAGTGGGAATTGAACACGAGTTGTCTGAACATCGGTAGTTCAGTCAGGTGGTTTTCCCAACTAGGCTACCAAGGCCTCCAGCGGGAATTGAACACGAGTTGTCTGAACATCGGTAGTCCAGTCAGGTGGTTTTCCCAACTAGGCTACCAAGACCCCCAACTAAATTTTGTGTCACTGATAGAGAGACAATAGTGAAGTGCTTAGTGTGCTCATTTAGTGAGTGACCTCGTATGTCTAGTTAATCTTTCATATGTGGCCAAATTCTTCTTAGACAGAGTTCATTTAGACTCTTTCTCCTGAGTATCCTGGTGTGATACTGACAATATCATATATGATTATAAGAAATATGGGCACTAACAGCAGTTTCTTATAGACAACTCTAGGCCATATGGTTACCAATTTTTTTTTTTACTAATTGGATGGTAGTTTTTTTTTTTAAATAGTTCTAGCCACCATCAGACTTTTCTCATGTCAATTTCCTTTGAAGTAAAGAGTAAATACTGACTTGTACAATAATGGTTTCCCAGAGTAGTAAAAAGTAAAGAGCCCCCATCACGCCAAGAGGCGTATAGGGAATATGGTGTTAGTGACCATAAATTGTACAGACCTTCAGAACATGATTTTCGGGGTAATGTGGTCGTTATTACACCCGCACCACTTTATTTTCCCAAAAAAAATCCAGTACCCATTTAAGGCTGAGTGAACCCGGAACCCGTCAATTGGGATCAAACCCTACACCTTGTCCTTTGTAGTCCAGTTCACTAACCACTGATCTATCATGGCTAGATTTCCCAGAGTAGATGCTGATATTTTTTATGTATGATATAATATGATATATATATATATATATATATATATATATATATATATATATATATACAGTCACATTTTTCCAAACAATGTAAATGTTATGTACAGTCATAATTTTGAAGAATAAATGTTGATATGTGTAGTCAGAATTTTGAAGAAAAATTATGATCTCTACTGTCATATTTTTCCAGAATAAATAATGATCTGTACTGTCATAATTTTTCAAGAATAAATAATGATCTGTACTGTCATAATTTTTTTCAGAATAAATAATGATCTGTACTGTCATAATTTTTCAAGAATAAATAATGATCTGTACTGTCATAATTTTTCCAGAATAAATAATGATCTGTACTGTCATAATTTTTCAAACAGAGTTAACTATTGAGATAACTATTGTTATGCACAGCCACAGTTTCCAAAACAGAGTAAACCTGAAATGCAGTAATAATTTCCCAAACAGAATAAATGCTGCAATATACAATTATCATCTTCCAGGCAGAGTTAATGCAGTAATAATTTCCCAAACAGAATAAATGCTGCAATATACAATTATCATGTTCCATGCAGAGTTAATGCAGTCATAATTTTCCAAAAACTTTTAAACTTACGTTTTAAGGCCTTATATATTTTAAAAAATGCAAACTGTATGTGCTTGTCTGCAGGATGTACTAAAGTAAACTTTTACCTTTTCATTGTGCTTTTCTTTAGTTCTTTGTCATACATGCCAAAGCAACTGATATTAGGCCTGAAAGTGCTGAAATTTTCACTTTATTTTCTTGCAATGAAATGCAACTGTTTTATAATCATAGCCAAAATAAGATAGAACAATTGAGTCATCTCTCTCTGTAAAGATATGAAAATGACAAAGGATTGTTATATCTTAAATGAGGGTGAGATATTGTTATTTTCAGTATCATTACATTGTAGCCCACATACCATCTATATTTTAAGGGTTTTCCTTAATTTGTAAGGTTTTTCTTTTTTACTAAAAAAAAATGGACCTGTAATCCTTACAAGGCAATTTGTAAGGGAAAATAGACCATTTGTTTGACCTTATGCATCTTTCTTATATTGAAATAAATCTACACATATAAGTTTACCAAATAAAATTAAAATATATGCAGAATTTTGGAAATAGTTTTGCATGTGCATTGGCTAGCCAATCAAATTGTACCAAACCTACTTTTGAAACACTATAAATACAGAGGCCAACCAATCATGATACATCATCATCATCTTGTGCCACACAGGTTGGCATAAGCAATCATCTCCTTTCCACAGTT
Source organism: Megaustenia siamemsis (assembly GCA_032433765.1). Taxonomy (NCBI): domain Eukaryota; kingdom Metazoa; phylum Mollusca; class Gastropoda; order Stylommatophora; family Ariophantidae; genus Megaustenia; species Megaustenia siamemsis. Next base: position 54,292,758 of record JAVIAB010000041.1, on the reverse strand, counting down.
CTCTGTCCACATGCTTTATTGGATACAACTAACCAATAAAAATGATGCTTTCACAACAATTTTTGTTAAAAGCAATTAACTGTGGTCTGATATAACCTGGAAGGTGTTGTCAGACTTTGTGCCATGCCAAGGAGATAAAAAACCCTAGACTAACCGGTCGTTCTACATGGATCAGGGTAAGGGGAATGAATATGTCAGTTTTGTCCCCATTTGTAAGAAATTTGTTGGTCTGATGGCATTAAATGGAGCAACAAGAATTACCTGGAAGATCTAGATTTTAAGTAAAGGTTCCCTTTGTGCCTTGCTAGGCATATGGAGAGTATGGTGTTCGTGACCATATTTTTCTATAACCACGGCACATTTTTGGGTGATATAGTCGGTATCATGCCAGGCTGCTTTTCCTTGCCAGAAAAATCTCTAGTACCCATTTTTAGAGGCTGGGTGAACCCCGGAGCCTTGTCAGTCCGAAAAAAAAATCCGCCACTGCTGGGAATCGAACCCGGACCCTTCTGGTAAGGAAGCGAGCACACTAACCACTCAGCCACTGAGGCTCCACCAATGCTCCCAACTGACAATATCAACAAGATGCAAAATATCACAGATATTCTATCATCCATGTCACAAAAAATTTGGACATGAAATCAACATGGATAAAACAAACAAAAAATGAAAAATAAAAATATACTAGAGGGCAATATATAGCTAAATAATCAGGCATTGGAGAGAGTAGACCACTATGCATATTTTTATAGTAATATACATCAAGAAGGTGAAACAAAGAATGAGATCTGAAGCAGGATAGCAAAGGCAGCAACAAATTTTAAAAACCTGGACAGAATATGGAAATAAAAAATGCTAAGCAAGAAAACCAAACTTCGAATATTCAACTCAAATGTTTTATCAACACTTACCTACGCATGTGAAGACTGGAAAACAAGAAAAGAGATTGAGAGAAAACTAAACAGTTTTGAAGACAAATGCTTAAGAAGAATACTTTGTGTATAATGGAATGAATTCAAGACTAATTCTCCATTGAGATAAGAGAAATGACCATGAACCAATGATCTCATCTACAATTAGAAAGATAAGATGGACATATGTCAGACACGTGTTTAGAAGGGACAACAAAAGAATTTAAAAAGAGGCTCTTCTATGGGAAGCATCAAGATGCAGAAAAAGAGTAAGACCCAGAGAGATACTAAAAAGAACACTTATAAGAGAAGCAAAGTTGGCAGGCACAGACTTATTGGATAAGCTTGAACATTTCACCTAGAATAGAGATGGTTGGTGAGAAACTCTACAAGCCCAATGTGATATCTAGCAATGCTGGAAGAATTAAGATCAAGTACAGGATACATATAATAAATATATATAATACAAAAAATACTGATGATATGAACCCATAATGAATCGAGCAAAACCCTTCTGACCTCTTTTTTTGGGAGTATACGCTACGGACAAGGTCTCATCATCTGTACTCCTGAACTTTTATAACCTGTAATAAAATATAAGTGCAAAAATAAATGTTAATTTTTCAATACATTTAAGAAATTTTGTATAACACTAATTTGTTTCATTATATTTGCTTGTGAAAGTCTCTATATTAGTACAAATTCTAAATTAGTCAAATTTAACATTTATTTATAAAAAGTCCAAGAATTTTAACACAAGGGCTAATAATCTAGTCTATAATTGACAATGGCAGATTTTGAATGTTCTTGTGCATTGTGTGATTCACTCAAGGGAATTGTATATCATTTGAGAACAGGCTGCTTCAATTCTTATTAGTTTGTTTTATATTTTTTACATTTGGTTAAAATGGTATGTGTTTACTTTTAAATTATTGTGTAATTAGTTAATCTGTACAATTCAATTGTATATAAATATATGACATTTTGCTGTAATTTCTTTTTGTTTCATGCTGAATATAAGGCATTCAACTGTTTTTTGTTTTTTTTTGTAACTCTTTAGCTCTTATCATGTGGCATTTCAATATTATTTGTTACAGTTTAATGCGAATATATAACATTTGGATTTTATTTGTGACAGTTTTGTGCTTAATATGTGGCATTTGGATTTTATTTGTATCAGTCTGGTGCTTACTATGTGGCATTTTGATATTATTTGTTACACTTGGTGCTGAATAAGTGGCATTCCATTATATTATCTGTTACAGTTACTGCTTTATTTTTGTAGTATTTCACATTTTAAATTTATTGCTGTTGAATGTTTCAGATATGGCATTCCACTATTGTGTTAGCTGCTTTACAAATTATAACAATAAATGAATATTATTACGAATGGAAACTTCAGGGACGACAAATCAACTAATAATTTTTGGGCGATAGATATGTTTACAACAGTCGAAAAAAATCCACATATAATAAATAACGTAAAACATATAGAACAATAGACAGCTCGAAGTAGAATCAAACTCATCCTTCTCAACACAGCGCCTTCGCTATGAGAGACTTGCATTACAGCACACTGCCAGCTAAACAACCTAAGAAAGGTTGCTATCACTTACAACAATATCTTTCACACATGTGCACTTATGACTATAGCATAGAGTTAAGAACACAACTCAGGAATAAATTGTATATCTGTATTTCCTATTAAGACAAGCATTGCCCGGAGAGAGCAGAATTGAAATACTTATGTTGTAGACACACATTTCTAAGAGCACAAATAGTAGTTTCCAGTGCTTTAGACTGAATACAAATTGTAATAATATAAATTAATATTATTAAGAATGAACACTTCTGAGGTGACAAATCAACTAATAATTGGAGGGGGGGGGGGGGGGGGGGGTTAGGCATTTTTAGAACAAAAATCAGAAAATAATCAATATAGGATATAGATTGTATCTAAAAGTGTACAGCCCAGAACTGTTGAACTCTAAAGCATTGTTGAGGAGCAATCAAGGAAGTAAAAAAGTTTAAAGTAAAGAGAGATGGGAGTTAAGATAGGCACAGCCAGGAACGAGAAGCTTAGTGGGCCTATAAGAAGATTTATCAACTAACACAGAACTGGAGTTGTCAGTCGCTGGACACTGCAAGACTTGCTGAGGAGGGGATCTGAGCACCTATGGACATGTTCGAAGTGCAATGATGATGACCTGTAAATAACTCAATAACTCAACATAAAGATTTCCACCCCTGCCTTGCTAGGTGCATGGGGAATGTGTTAGTGTCCATATTTTTCCTTGACCATGGCACATTGTTGGGTTATGTGGTTAGTATCATGCCAGGCCGCCTGTACTTCAGAGAAAAATCTTGGTACCCATTTTTAAGGGCTGGGTGGTCCCCTGACCCATGTTGGTCAGAAAAAAAGTATGCTACTTCTGGGAATCAAACCTAGACCCTTCTGATCAGGAATCGAGCACACTAACCACTCAGCCTCTAAGGGTCCCAATCAAGGAAGTACACAATTGTAAGTGAAGGTTCCCTTCACGCCTTGCTAGGCGTACGGGGAATATGGTGTTAGTGACCATATTTTTCTATAACCACGGCACATTTTTGGGTGATGTGGTTGGTATCACGCCAGGCTGCCTTTACTTCCCAGACAAAATCTCTAGTACCCATTTTAGTGCCATAAATTGTCATATATATCTTCAGAGATGACCTTTATATTTTTGGATAACTACTCCTTTATTCAGTGGGGACAAAAAATGTAAAAGCAGCCCCCCCCCCAAAAAAAAAAACCCAACTTTTATTGAAAATTTATACTCTATAAGTTATCAGGTCAAGGTCAATTTGACTGTGTGACACAACTCAAAATTTATTTATATTTTTGAATTTTAAGTTATTTGACTTTTTTTACAACTAATTAGTATAACTCTTGTCCTTTGATTTGTTTCAAACTGGAGTTGTCAGTCTTGGGTGATCAGCTCACAGTTTTTTTTCTGTTGCATTGTTTCAACATTTTTTTACATAATTATTACACAAGTGTATAGTAATTATTTGATTATTTTATTTATAAATATATATATATATAATAGTATCCCGTGTGTTACTGGGGCCTCATTATGAGGGAGGTAAAGAATAGTGACACTGTGACCTTCCAGGCATGTCGTAAGAGGCGACTAAGGAGGTTGATCGATGGCTTGACAAGCTGTCATTGTAAAAAGTATTGTTATGGAAATAGCGCCATAGATTTTAGAGTAGTGATCTCTGCAATATGTGCCATTTTGGCACGCAAGGTTTCTGTTTTTGAGATTGTGTTTCTACTCTATGTGCCGTCTTTGGCTCGAAAGGACAATAGATAGATAGAAAATCTCATTTGTCATTTTTTGAATTGTATTTAGTAGTTCTCTTTTCATTTTTAATTGTTTTAAGACTTCATCGTTTGTTTTCTTTTCTTTCCATCCAATTCTACCTATTCTTCTATAGATCCACATTTCAAAGGTCTATTTTCATTAGTGTTAAAATTATTGAGGAAATTCTGGGTTCAATTGCAGATCAGACCCTATATATATGTATGTATATATATATATCTGTTATTGCTTAAATGTAAGCTTCCATTGTGGTTTGTTATCTGCTTATTTTTTTATTCCTCACTTTAGGCAAAATGAATAGAAACAATTAATAGTAAAACATTACATAGGCACAAATGGGTTTGTGTGTATGTGTGTTTTACAGCATTGCTCAACAAAAATCTAAAGAAGAAAAACAAATAAAAATGAGAACAGAATAAATTATAATAGGGCAGGTATGGCACTAATGTTAAAAAGAGTTCACTCAGTGCTTAAGCCACATACAGATTTAAACACATTTCTTTAACTTGCATTGTCTGGTAAATAAATATTTTTGTTCAATTCATCATCATCGTGATGTCCCCTGCTTTGTAGGGTTGATGATCTATTTCTTCCTTAAAACGTTTTTTAAAATTTGTATTTTTCTATTCTGCATGATCTCCCTGTCTTCTCATTATTGTTAGTGGATATTGTTGCTTTCAAGTAATTTAAGTCCCTCAGACATGCTTTGGGAGAATAGACCACAAAGTCTCTCTTTTCTTATTCTGGGACAGTTTCTTCCCATCAAGGCCAATGCTAGGGGGGTGTTTTCATGATCTATTTTCTTCTATATTCTCGAGTTTTCCGTATTTCCTCATTCCCTGTGGGCTCTATGGCAAAGCTTGTATTGCTGTGTTGACATCAGGCTCTCTTAGTGTTAGCATAACAGTAAAATGATCACTAGCCATCACAGTCTGACACTCTCTATTTGACCCAACTTGAGTACCTGGCTAGCTGAGATGGAGAAGGTATATAACACCTTGGAATAGCACTAACCTATTGATTTCACTGGATTGATACAGTGGAGTTTAGCTTTTCATTTTCCTCACCCATGAGGCTACAGTGACCTTTACCATGAACAGGAGAGGAAAAAATAGAGTCACTGTCATCTGCCATGCATGTCGTAAAATGTGACTAAAGAGGTTTGGGGACCAACATCTTTGCCGGTGCTACATAGTTCATGCATCCAAGGCAAAGCCATCTTCAGGGCTTTTGCTGATGCGTGCTTAAAACTGGAGAATGTACTAAAAAAAGAGGATCTGATCACTATGGAATTGTCTGCTGCACAATAAAGGTGACATGTGGACTAAATTCAAATATTTAACTAGCCCCTCTACCTTTGCCTTCATGGTTTGACTGCTACTCTTCTGAATGCCTCGCAAACGTTAACCTTGTCAAATAGCTTTGTGCCATGTATTTCTGTCCTGTGTCACACCTTGTCATATGTCAAGAATAATATTGAAGACCTTTCAAAGAGGTCTTCAAAGTGTATCTTCAACCCAAGACTATGATTAAGGCTTAAAAATGAACTTTTAAAATAAAAGTATTTAAAAATGTACTGTTTGTTAAGTGCAGTTGCCTTTTCCCACCATGTATCTTTCCAAATGTTTGAGCCTGTCACCTGCAGTGCATCATTGCGACCAGACATGTTTTATTTTTTTAAAATACAGCTATTTTGTCATATAAAAATAGTAATTATCGTATTACAATTTTTATGACTTTCATATTTTTGCATAAGATGGCTCTATCACTTCATGTTTGTTCTGACTGTTCTCCTTAATTGTTTTGAATTATTTTTATCAACTGTGCTTCTTCCAAAGTGTTATTTCTCCAAAAATGTGTAAAATAATTTCAAGAACTGTATTTTTTATTCAAGTTACATCGAGATTTTTGAGTTGTAAATTTTATGAGTTTTGTTAAAACATGGGAAAAAAATGGAGTAAAGGTAAAGTACGAGACTTGAATCAACATCTTAGCATGCAAGTTTTCACCCATATGTGCTCGGCTGCCTATCTAGAAGTGTTCAGAGACCTCTGGATAGTGTCACTTCAAGCATCAAAACTTACGATGCGAGGCGGCATTCCTCACCTTCCCAGAGAACTACCTTGGTACCCATTTCTGCCAGCGGCTAGGTTGACCACAGGGACAATTTTTTTTTCCAACCACTAGTTCAACTCACACTGCTTCCAGTAGAAATTGAACATAAGTTGTCAGAATGTTGGCAGCCCCAATAGGGGTGGTTTTCCCTTTTCCCAATTAGGCAACCGAGGGCCCACACACCACACCCCCCTCCCCAAAAAAAAATTAAGTATCGTAATCTGCTGTGAAAGCACATTTTTTTTTTGTCCACCTTACAGGTGTGTACCTTCCTGCAGCTCACCATATATACTACTGATCCAACCTTGTACATTGCCAAATTTATTGCAACGATGAAGGAATATTAGCAATATGTGGATACTAGTTTCATAAACGTAAACGAAATAGTGGTTGTGAAATTATTGAACTGGAATTGGATAATTGCACACTGATGAGAGAAGAAAACAATACATCACAAAAATGAAATTTAAATATAGCTATATCCTACTGAAATGATGTCTAAGGAAATGGGATAATAGATAGCCACACACTTGTGCCACAAAGTCAAGATATAATATAAAAAATAGTTAACTCTTTCCGTACGGAAGCTTTTTATCGATGCAACAGAAGAGATTTCAGAGTCAAAATTGTTCATGGTTTTAAGAATCAATCTACATATTTATTTTATCTAACATATAACATATTATAAATGAATATTTAGATAATTGAACAAGGTATTAGATTTCACCAATATCAAGATGATACAAGACATGTAAAAAGAATATGGTTTGATGGCGTTCACACTAATCAAATTGAGTGTGGCGTACTATGTGGCGAAATGTACGGAAAGAGTAAAGTCAAAATATAATATAAATTAAATGTTAAATCAAAGTATCATATAAATTAAAAAGTAAAAAGTTAAGTCAAATTATAAAATAAATAAAAAAATTAACTATCAAAAGTAATCAAGAAGATAACAATTTCATAAAAGTAACTAAAAGTATGAGCAGTTAACTAAAAAAAAAAAAATATGACTAGTAATGCTAAACCTAAACAACAAGAAAAGTAGATATTTTAAAATAAATTATCTACTGGTAATTAAACATTAATTTTGAGATTGTCACAATTGCTTTTAAAGCATTAATTCCATCTAATTGAAGTATGGTCTACTATTAGTTATACTTGAGTAAAGAAGGATCAGTGTGTGTGGTAAAGTAAAGGTAAGGCAAAATAAATGGGGTAAGAGTAATGCAGTGTAAGATTTGTAAAAGTAAAGATGAGTATTTACTTTAGATTTCTGTTGCCAGGATTTAATGGTAAGATTTGTTTGATTTACATTATTTTCTTTTTTGTTCTCTCTGTTTCTTTCTCCAAAACAATTGTCACCTTCATTTCTCTCTTTCTATAATATATATATATATATATATATATATTCATCATCATCATAGGTGATCATGTCTCTCCACAACTTTCGATCATGACAGTTATTTATCATTTATGTTGTTGACCTTCTGCCAAGCCATTCTCTTAAGCTGTCTGGTATCTTTTCTCTTTGCTTCCCTCCATCTCTTCGTTCCACAATTTTCCCCAGTTGTTACAATATATTTCAGCTGTTTTCTTCTCATTACAAGGCCAAAAAATGATGATTGTTTCTTCCTAATATTGGAAATTAGCTCTCTTTTTGCTTTGGCCTCTTTCAGAACATTTTCATTACTCTTCTTAGCTGTCCATGGTATTCTCAACATTCTTCTGTAAAACCACATTTCTATAGACTCCAGTGATTTTCTTGTCTGTTGTCCTATTGTCCATGATTCACATCCATATGTTAAAACTGGTTCTACATAACATTTAAGAACTCTTTTTCTAGTTTCTATTGTCAAAAATCGATTGCATAGTATTTTCCTCATTTTTTGGAAAGCTGGTTTTGCCTGAGCCATTGTGCATCTCACCTCTTTTGTACATCTTCCGTCTGAGGTTAACAAAGTTCCCAAATATTTAAATTCATTTACCTGTTTTAACATTGTTCCACTTGTCTTTATTTTGAGGCGATATCTTTTTCTTTGTTGTTACCATTACTTCTGTCTTTCTGCTTATTAAGTCTGAGTCCATTAGATGATGCTGATAACAAAAGGTAATGACTTTGTGCTGCTTCATCTTTACAGCTAGAAACTGTTGTCTGGGGGCAGGGCTGGATTTGATGAGGCCCTAAGCTGGGGCTGCAACTATGAGGCCTCTTGTTAAAAAAGCTAATACTTAAGACATGAGTGGCCATGTCTGGCATTGGTAACACAATGTTGGAATGAATATACTCTGAGTAAGATGTTTCTTGGTGATAACAGGTATTGATTTGTGTTTAAGTGTAGGGGCTAGCTATCCCAATATCTGGTTTTGCCTTGTTGCATCATATGTCTATTTCTTTATCGATTTTACCATCTTCGGAGAATGTTGTTCCCATATATTTAAAGTTTGTTAACTTGTTTTATAATGTGATGTTCTATAAATATGTTTAATATCTTCTTTTCTCTTCCTAATGATATAACTTCTGTTTTTTCAGTGCTTATTTTCATGTTATTAATTTTACATTCTTTATTCAAAGGACAACATTGTTGAAGTTCTCTTTCTTCAAAAGCTATTAGGGCCTTGTTATCAACAAAAAGTAGTTTATTTATGTCTTTGATATGTACCTTCTGCATTTCTCCATTTTCTTCTATAACATCCAAGAACTTGTGCATTTCAGATTATGCTGACACCTCTGTACGTGGTGAGAACACACTTGCCCTACCCACTGTATATTCATGTAGACTCACCCAAGGTCAAGAGGTCACAAGAAATTTTGGTAAAAAGTCAAGGTCATGAGTTTCAGCTTCACTGTACAGGAGGGGATGTCACACACCAGATGTCATTTAGACTTTGGTATGTGGCATTTTATATCTTTAACCCTTATCTCTCATTTTCTTTTCTTCAATTCTCTCTCTCTCTCTCTCTCTCTCTCTCTCTCTCTCTCTCTCTCTCTCTCTCTCTCTCTCTCTCTTTGTCTGACTCTTTTTCTTAGTCTCCTTCATTTATACTTTCTTGGTTTTTTTTTCTTATCTTCTCTTTTCTTCTCAGTTCACCTCTCACATGGCTCTTTCCCATCTGTCTCTCTCTCTCTTTATGTTTCCTTATTTGTTTATTTTCTCACTATAAGAGGTGCTATTGCAAATATCCTAGACTGTAATTAGCTTTACATAAGCACTTAGTATCTTCTTCTTCTTCCTTTCAGCTCCCTGTGGAGCATAGGTCTTCAACAAACACTTTCCAAGCCGTCCTGTTTCTAGCCATTCTTTAAGATGTTCCATGTCTTCCCCATCATCTTCATCTCTGCTTCTATCTGTCTTCTCCAAGAATTCCTTGGTCTTCCTCTTTGTCTTTTTCCCTGGGGATTCCAAAAAAGGGCCTGTAACCACTTGACATATTTACACAAAAATCTGAAGGCCAATGCACCCAAGAAAACTGAGTCTGCGTGTCAATTAATTTTACTCTGTCTAGTTTTGTTTAATTTAGTTTAGTCCACAGGTCATCCTCATTGCACATCGGACAAATCCATAAGTGTTCGGATCTCTTCTGAAGTATATCCCTCAATGTGTAGCGACGAACAACACCAATGCTGTGTTGATTGACAAATTTTTGTTTAGATTCCTGTGTAGCGCTCTCATCTGGCATCTCCCATCTAGATGTGATGTTCGTGAAGTCTGCTTATGGCTGCGGGTTCAGGGTCATATTTTGAGTCATTTTTGTGTGTGTCCAGCATCCCTGAGAGCATTCAGAATGTGAGAGCGGTCCATTGTCCTTCTGCACTCAATATACTTCTTACTATTCTCTGGGTCGGCCTCTTTTTACTACTTCATCATACTTCATCATACATATGTCATCATACTTCGCCTACGCACTGGCCACAAGAATGAGAAATCACATGTTCACCAAATTCAAAATAGGTACAACCAGCCAATGCCACTGTACACTGGACAATATCATGACTACAAAACATGTTCTACAGGATTGCCCCCAGTACACAGACCTCAGAAGAGCAATGTGGTCCACACCCACCTCCCTGGAAGAAAAACTATATGGGGCAATTGAATCGCTTCAACAGACAGCTGCCTTCATGAGAGAGTCTGGAATCCTACTCTGATTGAGTCTTGATCGCAGAGAGAGAGAGAGAGTCTGGAATCCTACTCTGATTGAGTCTTGATCGCAGAGAGAGAGAGAGAGAGAGATTACTTCTTACAGTGGCATGCCCTGACATGAAATGAAGCAGACACTTGTTGGAATAGACCCAGAGACTAACCACTGCTGTCAAGAACAACCATTGCCTACACATGCTCAGCTTCTTCCATGAGCCATTTTCTGACCTTGTTTATTGGCTGCTCTGCAAGCAACATGATAGTTGACCAAAATTATAACAATGTGTTTGCATCAAGTGGTTGCATCAATATGTCAAGTGGTTACAGGCCCTTTTTTGGAATCCCCAGGGAAAAAGACAAAGAGGAAGACCAAGGAATTCTTGGAGAAGACAGATAGAAGCAGAGATGAAGATGATGGGGAAGACATGGAACGATCTTAAAGAATGGCTAGAAACAGACCAGCTTGGAAAGTGTTTGTTGAAGACCTATGCTCCACAGGGAGCTGAAAGGAAGAAGAAGAAGATACTAAGTGCTTATGTAAAGCTAATTACAGTCTAGGATATTTGCAATAGCACCTCTTATAGTGAGAAAATAAACAAATAAGGAAACATAAAGAGAGAGAGAGACAGATGGGAAAGAGCCATGGGAGTGTGAAGCTTGATAAATCTTCTACAGAGACTCCAGAAAGCCTCAGCCCACAAACATTCTTTAGGTCCTGTTTTGCCTTTTTTATCCTTATCCTTCCCCACAACATATTCCTATATACAAATATTTCTTTGTCTCAATCTCTTTCTTCTTCTTCTTCTTCTTCATCTTCTACCTTTTCAGCTCCCTGTTGAGCATAGGTTTTTAACAAACAATTTCCAAGTCGTTCTGTTTCTTGCCATTCTTTTAAGATCATTCCATGTCTTCCCCATCATCTTCATCTCTGCTTCCATCTGTCTTCTCCAAGAATATCTTGGTCCTCCTCTTTGTCTTTTTTCCAGGGGGGTTTCCAAAAAAGGGCCTGTTAAACTCTTTCAAACCAGTAGAAGAGATCGATCACTTTATCTATCTTGGAAGTCACATTGATCGAGAAGGGGATACGAGCAAAGAAATTAGAATCAGACTGGCTAAAGCAGCAATGTCTTTCAGAAGCCTTGAAAAGTTGTGGAAATCAAAACTCATTAGCACAAACACAAAACTTAGGCTATTCAAATCAAATGTACTATCAACCCTTACGTATGCGTGTGAAAGCTGGAAAACAACAAGAGATATAGAAACAAAGTTGAACGCATTCGAAAATAAATGTCTAAGGAAAATACTTGGTATAGAATGGAACGAATTCAAAACAAACGAGGAAATTAGAGAAATCGCCAATCAACCACTAATATCTTCAGTAATAAAGAAAAGACGATGGTCATACGTTGGACATGTGATGAGAAGAGATAATAATCGAATAGCAAAGCAAGCCCTCATATGGGAAACAACAGGTAAAAGAAAAAGAGGAAGACCCAGGGAGACACTGAGAAGAACATTGATGAGAGAGGCAAGAGCAGCAGGAATCGGCTCCCTCAATGAGATAGAACTGCTTGCACAGAACAGAGACAGATGGCGAGATTTGATAAAATATCTTTAAAAGAAAACTGCTAGAACAAAATTCATATAGGAGAAGGTGTATCTTGGTCTACGCCCTATGGGCCGGTTACGGCTCGAAAGGTCAATAGATAGATAGATAGAAACTCTTTCAGTACCATTATATTTTCTCATCTCATTCTTTATCACACACACTTTCTCTCTCTCTCTCTCTGCTTTCTTTTTTCAACTCAGGGAGTAATATCTGTTGGTTTTATGAACCACAAGTTATTGCTTCAATCTTGGTTCTACAGACTCCAGACAAAAGTCCACTCTTTTCAGTAATATCTGTTGGTTTTATGAACCACAAGTTATTGTTTCAATCTTGGTTCTACAGACTCCAGACAAAAGTCCACTCTTTTCAGTAATATCTGTTGGTTTTATGAACCACAAGTTATTGCTTCAATCTTGGTTCTACAGACTCCAGACAAAAGTCCACTCTTTTCCATCATCATCAGATCTCATGTCCTTTGCAGTACGTTGCATTCACCACAGCTCGTCTGAAAGAATCTGTCTCTAGTCAGATCTCCCACTTCTTTTGTTGTCGAGTTCACCATTTCTTTGATGTTTAGAAGCTATCTTTTATTTAGAACTGCCCCTGATGTATTGCCCAGGAACCATGTCTTCCATTATAGTTATTTCCAGCCAGTAGTATCTTTTGACCACGTCATAACCACAACATGGTTGTGTTTGAATTTCCTCTGTAGAATGGTGTTTATAAACCAGTTTTATTTAATGTTTAAATCTCTTAATATATCTTCATTGCTTTTTTCAATATTCAAGGTATCTTAAGGATTTTATTGTTGTATTTCTATTCTTTTTCAAATTATTTATTTTCTGATTTTGTACAATTTGACTCACATAGGAAGGAAAAAAACCAGCAAGAAAAAATTCTTAAAATGGTGTGAAGTTAAAATGTGTCACATTTCTATATATTAAATTTATGTTGTACAAAATTGACAATCACGAAGATACAGACTTTAATTAATGGATGCTTACGCAGAATAAAAGGATGGAAATGGCAGGACAAAATCACTAACATAGAATTATGGAAAGGTACCAGTCAAACACCAGTGGATAAAGAGATACAGTGAAGACGATGGCGCTGACTACGACACTCACTACGGAAGCCAACTGAGAGTATTACACAACAGGTCCTTTTTTTGGAATCCCCAGGGGAAAAGACAAAGAGGAAGACCAAGGAATTCTTGGAGAAGACAGATAGAAGCAGAGACGAAGATGATGGGGAAGACATGGAATGATCTTAAAAGAATGGCAAAAAATAGAACGACTTGGAAAGTGTTTGTTGAAGACCTATGCTCCACTGGGAGCTAAAAAGGTAGAAGAAGAAGAAATTTATGTTGCCTTACGACATGACATCTCTATTCATTGATATTGTTTTTCTGCATTTCTTTTCTCATGACATTTTACATATTCAGTTTCTGTTGCATCCTTTTCTATTCTCTCTTTCATTCTGTCTTCATCTATAATTCTCTCTCTATATCCCCTCCTTCACCTTTATGCTAGTATTTCTTCTCACTCTCTTCTCTCTCTCTCTCTCGCTCATCTCAGTATCATGAATGAACCTCATTGTGAGCCTTCACCTTTATGCTAGTATTTCTTCTCACTCTCTTCTCTCTCTCTCTCACTCATCTCAGTATCATGAATGAACCTCATTGTGAGCCTTCACCTTTATGCTAGTATTTCTTCTCACTCTCTTCTCTCTCTCTCTTGCTCATCTCAGTATCATGAATGAACCTCATTGTGAGCCTTCACCTTTATGCTAGTATTTCTTCTCACTCTCTTCTCTCTCTCTCTCACTCATCTCAGTATCATGAATGAACCTCATTGTGAGCCTTCACCTTTATGCTAGTATTTCTTCTCACTCTCTTCTCTCTCTCTCTCTCGCTCATCTCAGTATCATGAATGAACCTCATTGTGAGCCTTCACCTTTATGCTAGTATTTCTTCTCACTCTCTTCTCTCTCTCTCTCTCGCTCATCTCAGTATCATGAATGAACCTCATTGTGAGCCTTCACCTTTATACTAGTATTTATTCACACTCTCCTCTTTCTCTCTCTCTTCTCTCTCTCTCTCTCTTCTCTCTCTCTCTCTCTTCTCTCTCTCTTCTCTCTCTCTCATCTCTCTCTCTCTTCTCTCTCTCTCTCTCTTCTCTCTCTCTCTTCTCTCTCTCTCTCTCTCTCTCATCTCAGTATCATGAATGAACCTCATTGTAAGCCTTCACCTTCATGCTAGTATTTCTTCTCTAGCTCAGGCATGCATCTCTCCAGTCCAGCAGTGGTTCTTTCTACTGGTCTGGTAGGTCAGTTGACCAGAAACCCCGTCAACAGTGTGGATATAGAGCAGATGTGTGAGCAGAGAATGGATACCATCCACAGACAATGGCCTTATTTGACACAAGAACCAGAAAATATTTTAGAAGAGTGAGTTATTGTTTTTTAAACTTTTATTACCAGCTGTAAATCAGTGAATCTCTATATTGGTTCACAGTTATAATCTCAGCCACTGAAGTCTTACAGGTAATCTATTTCTAATAACACATTCTGAACTGCGAGCAACAAAAACTGGCTCTAGTTACTGACATTTTGAACTCTGGAACCAATTTTTGCAGCTTTTAACTTATCAACATTTTCACAGATCATCATGTGCCTTACCGGTTGGTGAGGGGGATCATGTCCTTCCACAATCTTCTATTTACCATGCATCATAACAGTTTTGTTGTTGACTGTTTTCCATGCCATGACACTAAGCTATCCACTATTTTCTCTCTTTGTTTATGTCCTTCCACAATCTTCTATTTACAGTGCATCGTATCAGTTCTGTTGTTGACTGTTTTCCATGCCATGACACTAAGCTATCCACTATTTTCTTCCTTTTTCGTCCACGATATCTTTTTCCCTCCATTTTGCCAGTTGTAACCAAGTGTTCCAACTTACCTCTTCCCATGATGTACCCAAAAAATGTTGATTGTTTCTTTCTGACGTTTTTTTAGGAGCTCCTTTCTTGTATTGGCTTCTTTGATAATGACCTTGTTGGTCTTTTTAGCTGTTCAGGGAACTTTCAACACTCTTCTGTAAATCCCATCTCTGTGGCCTCTAATTGTCTTTTAATTTGTTTGTTTACTGTCCATGATTCACTTCCTTAGGTCAGAATTAGCTCTATATAGCACAGATTAATTCTCTCACTTCTCAGATATTTCCACATAAACCTTGTAATTCTCCTTTTTAACCTCCTTTTTGACATCCTGATCAAATTCTCCAGACAAACTGCATGTTTTAGATTCACTTTTTATTTTTTGCATACTATGTGGCACTCTCAATTTACGTGCGTGGCCGAAATCGGCATGGCGAACAGTGCGGCAAAATGTGCAGAAAGAGTTAAGTCCCTTGGTAATGAATATTTTAAAGCACCACATTAACTAATTAATTTCACCTAATCTGTATCTGTAATAGTGACACTGTGACCTTCCAGGCATGTCGTAAGAGGCAACTAAGGAGATTGATCAATGGCTTGACAAGCTGTCATTGTAAAAAGCATTGTTATGGAAATAGAGCCATAGATTTTAGAAGCAGTGATCTCTGCAATATGTGCCACTTTGGCACGCAAGGTTTCTGATTTTGAGATTGTAGCTCTACCCTATGTGCCATCTTCGGCTCGAAAGGACTATAGATAGAATCTGTATTAACTTTTAATTAGCTTATAGCATTCTACTGACCAAAGAATTTCTTATAATCTGTAATAACATTAAGCTTAAACACTCCAGTTCACCTAAGTCACTACTGACCCACAATAACCTATGTTCAAATGGGTAAAAGTCTGTCTTTTCCCAAAAATTCCATGAATCCAAGTTTGAATCACAGGAGGATCAAACCAATTTTTTTTTCTCTTGGAGTTAAAATAAAAGTATTCTGAGTTTAAGATAGACTGTACATGCATCTATTCTCAACCTCATAGAAAACCCATGAAACGACCCAAAAAAATGAGTTCAAAACTGGTAACGATAGTTTATATATTGACCAATGAAGTTTTTTTATCCTATAAAAAGAACTAACTTTACGACACATAGTACCATTGTTGGTGTATGTTGGGGGGCTCACGATAGAACCAGGGGGATAAAGGCTGCTTGGTCAAAGCAGTCACCACGACGTGTGAGAGTCAGGATTTTATTTCACCCCTGATAGAAAAAATCCTTTCTGTCTACTGTGGGTTTCGAACACCATATGCTCGCTTTTTAGCCAGCGAAACAATGGTTTTAGCTGCACGACCATGTGCACCTTTTATCCTATGATGATGATAAACACCCAATCAACTTATAGCACTTTTCTTTTTTTTTGTAATCAATTTATTTCACCTTATATTGCAGTGACCTTTAATCAGCTCACAGCACTCCATTAACACCCATATATCAGTCTAAATCACTTGTAAATTATATAAGAGTTCAGGTTTTATTTTTTTAGCAGCACTCAGAAAAAAAAACCATAAAAGACACTAAACTATAAGCTACACAAACAAGAACATTGATTTCTCTTGTAGTAGTTCTAAATTTCAGTTCAGGCTATTGTCTTCTGTACTTTTCCAAGCATGGTGTTCCTATAATTTATGTTTGTATATCATTTCAAGATCATAACAAGAAAAAGAGTTCTTAAATGTTATGTAGAGCCAGTCTTATGGATGTGAATCATGGACAATATGACAACATACAAGAAAATCACTGAAGGCTGCAGAAAGAAGAATGTTGAGAATATCATGGACAGCTAAGAAGAGTAATGAAAATGTTCAGAAAAAGGCCAAAACAAAAAGAGAGTTAATTTCCAAAATTAGGAAGAAACAATCATCACTTTTTGGTCATGTAATGAGAAGAGAACAGCTGAAATGTATTGTAACAATGGGGAAAAATGGAGAGATAGAGGGAAGCAAAGAGAAACGTTACCAGACAGCTTAGGAATGGCTTGGCAGAAGGTCAACAACAGAAATGATAAGTAATTATTGAGATTGAAAGTTGTGGAGAGACATGATCACCTACGCCAGCAGGCATTGTACTTGATGATGATCATATTGTTGCAAATTTCTCCTTAAAAGTAATAATTTTTGTACCTGTTATTATTGCCTTATCTGATATTGTCCACTTGATTAATGAACTTCACCAAAATTATGGTGACCTTAAATCAAATGTTAATTTTTCATCAGATTTCTGACAACACCTTCTTCAAGTCAAGTTTTACTGACTGACCAAAAGGAATGGAATCAGGCCAGTAGCCTTGACCAATCAGAAATGAGCTTCGAACAACAGCCCAGCATTGATCTTAATGTGAGGCTGTCAGAGTACATACCAGGATGTGACACGCTGTTGGTGGAGGTTTCCCCCTCCTATCTGGTGCATAACGCAACAGACATGGAGGTGGTTATCTTTGGGAGTGAGGATAAAAGCTGGTGTATAAGACCTGGAAACACACTCGCTCCACCACTGATGAAGGTATATGGCTTGGTGTCAGGGAGACTTGAGTTGAAACTGATCTGTGACATGACCTCAAAATAGTTAAAGTTTTAGAAAGTACATTAAGGTCTGACGGGTTAATGTGATTTGAATGGCTTGTTTATTTCTTTTTTCTTTATTTGCAAAAATCTAAATCTACAGAATTAACTTTTCAATGAATTTTCTTGCTTTTAATCGTTCTTGTGAATCATGTACTAACTAAAGGGATTTATGATCATGAACACCATTTAAAGGGGTTTTTGGTACTCTCATGGCACCACTTAGAGGGGTTTTGGTACTCTCATGGCACCACTTAGAGGGGTTTTGGTACTCTCATGGCACCACTTAGAGGGGTTTTGGTACTCTCATGGCACCACTTAAAGGGTATTTTGGTGCTCTCATGGCGCTACTTAGAGGGGTTTTTGGTACTTTCATGGCACCACGTAGAGGGCGGTTTGGTACTCTCATGGCACCACTTAAAGGGGTTTTTGGTACTCTCATGGCACTACTTAGAGAGGTTTTTGGTACTCTCATGGCACCACTTAGAGGGGTTTTGGTACTCTCATGGCACCATTTAAAGGGGCTTTGGTACTCTCATGGCTCCACTTAGAGGGGTTTTTGGTACTCTCATGGCACCACTTAGAGGAGTTTTGGTACTCTCATGGCTCCACTTAGAGGGGTTTTTGGTACTCTCATGGCACCACTTAGAGGAGTTTTGGTACTCTCATGGCACCACTTAGAGGGGTTTTTGGTACTCTCAAAGAATTTTGTCATAAACACATTATTCTCACTTGTAAGCAACTTAGTCCTACACAAAAAGTAGTTCCTCTTTCAACTCTATATACAGTGTCTTCTGGGTGGTAACATCTTACTATGTGGTCGACACTCATTCCTTTTCACATCTTCTCCCATTCTCATCCTGGTTCTAATAGGTGTACTAACTCTCCCACAAGAGAGTTTTTTCTCAAACTGACTTTTTCCTCTTTGCCTAACCTATAAACTTTATTCAGCCGCTTAGTTCCCACTTGAAGTAACGACAATCTTGTGGTCCACACCAGTTCTTAACTCAGACTTGTGTACTCTGACCTTCAATATTTCTATCTATTGTCCTTTCGAGCCGAAGACGGCACATAGGGCAGAAATACAATCTTAAAAACAGAAACCTTGCATGCCAAAATGGCACATATTGCAGAGATCACTGCTTCTAAAATCTATGGTTCTGTTTCCATAACAATACTTTTTACAATGACAGCTTGTCAAGCCATCGATCAACCTCCTTAGTCACCTCTTAACGACATGTCTGGAAGGTCACAGTGTCACTATTCTTTACTTCCCACATAATGAGGCCTCGGTAACACACAGGAGATATTTACAATATTTCAATATTTAAACTTTCAATATTTACCTTTGTAATAAACATGCTGTCTGTATTTGATATTATGTTGTTATTTCCATTTACTTTCCTAGACCATTACACTTTGTTTGTAATGAGGTATAAAGTTTTATCTTTAGTTTAGTTCTGTTTTGGGCATCTCTCTATATATTCCACTGGCTGGAGTCTTGAAAATGTGTGGTGCAGGTTCATAATGGACTATAGGTTAATGTGATTTGAGGTAGGAGAGGTTATAGGTTAAAGTTATTCAGATTGGTTAATGTGATTTGAAGTCTAGTGGTTAAATATTAATGTTATTTGAGATCAGTGTGATTATCAGTTAATGTGATTTGAAGTCTAGTGATTAAATATTAATGTTATTTGAGATCAGTGTGATTATCAGTTAATGTGATTTGAAGTCTAGTGATTAAATATTAATGTTATTTGAGATCAGTGTGATTATCAGTTAATGTGATTTGAAGTCTAGTGATTAAATGTTAATGTTATTTGAGATCAGTGTGATTATCAGTTAATGTGATTTGAAGTCTAGTGATTAAATGTTAATGTTATTTGAGATCAGTGTGATTATCAGTTAATGTGATTTGAAGTCTAGTGATTAAATATTAATGTTATTTGAGATCAGTGTGATTATCAGATAATGTGATTTGAAGTCTAGTGATTAAATGTTAATGTTATTTGAGATCAGTGTGATTATCAGTTAATGTGATTTGAAGTCTAGTGATTAAATGTTAATGTTATTTGAGATCAGTGTGATTATCAGTTAATGTGATTTGAAGTCTAGTGATTAAATATTAATGTTATCTGAGATCAGTGTGATTATCAGTTAATGTGATTTGAAGTCTAGTGATTAAATGTTAATGTTATTTGAGATCAGTGTGATTATCAGTTAATGTGATTTGAAGTCTAGTGATTAAATGTTAATGTTATTTGAGGTCAGTGTGATTATCAGTTAATGTGATTTGAAGTCTAGTGATTAAATATTAATGTTATTTGAGATCAGTGTGATTATCAGTTAATGTGATTTGAAGTCTAGTGATTAAATGTTAATGTTATTTGAGATCAGTGTGATTATCAGTTAATGTGATTTGAAGTCTAGTGATTAAATGTTAATGTTATTTGAGATCAGTGTGATTATCAGTTAATGTGATTTGAAGTCTAGTGATTAAATATTAATGTTATTTGAGATCAGTGTGATTATCAGTTAATGTGATTTGAAGTCTAGTGATTAAATGTTAATGTTATTTGAGATCAGTGTGATTATTAGTTAATGTGATTTGAAGTCTAGTGATTAAATGTTAATGTTATTTGAGATCAGTGTGATTATCAGTTAATGTGATTTGAAGTCTAGTGATTAAATATTAATGTTATTTGAGATCAGTGTGATTATCAGTTAATGTGATTTGAAGTCTAGTGATTAAAATGTTAATGTTATTTGAGATCAGTGTGATTATCAGTTAATATGATTTGAAGTCTAGTGATTAAATGTTAATGTTATATGAGATCAGTGATTATCAATTAATGTGATTTGAGGCCAGGGTCATGATCAGTAAATACCTATTGGTTTAAGTGATCAGATTCTCAATAACGTTTTTTTATTAGTTTTTTTTAGATCATTGCAACATGAGCTTAAAGAAGTTTGCTGTCAATATTTTGAATCTTATTTTGCTTTATTTTGATAACACTATCCATAATTGTATTGCTCCAATAGCTTCATGTCTGAAATCTTATTTATTATAGCACACATTTATTGAACCCATTTCTGTAAAATTGTATTTGAATATGTCTGTGTTCCAGGATGAGATTAAACTCTCAGTCAAGTATCAAAGTCAAATGTCTCCACAGAAATCTATTGTGATGTCAGGTAAAATGTGTTAGTTTTTCTGTCCAAGTAATTGTTTTTCTATCCAAGTAAATAGGCATAAATGTGCATCTTCTTTGTTTTCTTCTTTTTTTTCCTTTCTCATTTGCCTTTCAGCATTGAGGGGAGATATAATTTGCGGTCTTTTGCTCTTCTGTTCACCTCTGCTGATGTTATGTTTCCTAGTGTTTTCAATATTCTATCAATCCATCTTTTTTGTGGTTGACCTTTGGATCTGGTGTTCTTGCAACGTTTATTGAAGGCTCATTGTGTTGTGTTTTGATCTTTCTGCCTTGTCATGTGGCCAACTAATCTGTTGTTTCTTTATATATTCTATAGCGGGGGTTATTCCTATGTTTTTTCTCAGTTCTTAATTTTATATCTTATCTCTCAGACTGTTTCCTGTCATTTGTCTAACACATTCCATCTCAGTAAAGGTTATTTTTCTTATTGTTCTTGCATCTAGGATCCAGGACTGGCATTGGTAGCACAACGTTAGAATGAAGATTATAAATATGCATGACAGTAGCAAAACTGTCATAAAGGAGAATTTTAAAAAAGCATATAAAAAAGGGAGCTCTTAAAAAACATCAGAAAGAAGCAATCAAATTTTTCGGGCACATCATGAGAAGAGGAAAGTTGGAATACTTGGTTACAACTGGCAAAATAAAAGGAAAGAGAGATCGCGGACGACAAAGAGAGAAAATACTGGATAGCTTGGTGTCATGGCATGGAAAACAGTCAACAACAGAACTGATACGATGCACTGTAGATAGGAGATTGTGGAGGGACATGATCACCTACGCCAACCGGTAAGGCACATGATGATGATGATATAAAAATTGTATGGTTACAGCTATACAGCGACAAAAGACAATTCAATTTTGTGACAAAATTGAATGAGATAAAATATTATTATAATAATTTATTACAGCTGAGCAAAATATAGGGCACTTCAATGATTTGACTATCTAAGCAGTAAATGTAGAAGATTGTTAAAAGGGTTTGAGAAATAGCAGTGGCCATGTAACATTGGGAGCCGTGATAGCTCAGTGGTTAGTGAACTGGACTACAAAGGACAAGGGGTAGAGTTCGATCCCAACCGACGGCTTCTGGGTTCACCCAGCCTTTAATGGTTACCAGATTTTTTTCTGGGAAAGTAAAGCGGCACGGGTGTAATACCGACCCCATTACCCCAAAAATCATGTGCCGAAGGTCTGTAAAATTTATGATCACTAACACCATATTCCCTATACGCCACTTGGTGTACTTTACTTTATTTTTCTTTTTTATGTAACATTGGAGTTGTGAGTCATAGCATTGTAATGTTGAAACACACTTCATCCATTGTGTACTGTAAGCTGATCAATGACTCATAGTTGCTTTTATCTGAACAAATGAACAAGAGCTGGTCAAGATTCTCCTCCACATTCTCCTATAAATATATTGGAAACTGGCAGGTGCTGATCAATGCTGAAAGTCTAGCAATTTCTGTCAAGGCTGATCTAACCAGTATTTGAATGGCAGGTCCAGCAAGATAATTCTATATTGAGTGGTCTCATCTCTTTTCTCAAAGCTAACCTGAATAAAATGCTGGCTGATATCGGATGCACTGGGCCACTGGTGCAGAACACAGTGCAACGTTTTAACGGGTGTTCAATCAGAGTGGATCTGGTGGGCTCTAATTGTGATGTTCTGTCTGTGGGGGCGATCAGATCAACACACTTAACCTGACAGCTGACTTCATGTGAGAGTCTGGGATCCTGCTCTGATTGAGTCCTGATCACAGAGAGAGAGAGAGAGATCTCTTTTCTCCAGCATTCCATGTGAGATCATCATCATCATTAAGTGCCATCTCTGCATCGAAGGTTGACTACCATGGAGTTCCATTCCACTCTTATTTCAGTTTTACATTTCCCATCACTGGTTATAGTATGTCCCAGGTAGTTGTAGCTCTGAACTGTCTCCAGGTGTATTCCTTCAACTTTGATATTTATTTGTAGGTCTTGAGAATTTTCTTTGTTTATGATCATAGTTTTAGTCTTTTTGATATTCATATCTAATCCATATTTTTTGCTTGTCATGTTTATTTCATTAAGTAATTGTTGTAGATTTTTAGGATTTTCTACTAGTAGAACAGTATCATCAGCATATCTTAGGTTATTGATTATCTTTCCATTAATGTTTAAGCCTGGCATCTCTGAGATGTTTCTAAATATTTGCTCAGTGTATAGATTGAACAAGCTATACTTATCCACGTGCTATATAACTATCTATCTATCTATCTATTGTCCTTTCGAGCCGAAGACGGCACATAGGGCAGAACCACAATCTCAAAAACAGAAACCTTGCGTGCCAAAATGGCACATATTGCAGAGATCACTGCTCTAAAATCTATGGTGCTGTTTCCATAACAATACTTTTTACAATGACAGCTTGTCAAGCCATCAATCAACCTCCTTAGTCGCCTCTTACGACATGCCTGGAAGGTCACAGTGTCACTATTCTTTACCTCCCTCATAATGAGGCCCCGGTAACACACAGGAAATATAACTATACCCATGTGCTATATAACTATATCCATGTGCCAAGTTTGAAAGAAATTATTTTTTTTTCTAATCATTATTTGTCTGCATTACCCCGTGTGAATAGTGTGATGCTTCCCCAAATTTACACTTTTTCCCCTCACCTCCTCTTTGAAGTATTCTGAAAGAGGGACAAGGTTCTTACATTTGGAACCAAAATTGAGTTGCAAGGAATGCCAGAAGATAGATAACACCACTGATTGCTGAAGGTTACTGCCCTCCTGATTTTCTGTCTGGGTTTACTCCATTAACCTTCCAAACTCTCTAGCGTCTTCTTGCAAGGCAGTGAGTGAGCTGGACTAGATTGCTACTGTCGGACATCTGTCTATCTATCTATCTATTGACCTCCTTTCAACTCATAGTCGGCCCATAGGGCATAGATTCAGATAATCTTTCCCTGTTTCAAAATTTTCTTTCTAGCATTCTCAATCCTTGCAAAGATCTTTTATCAAATCTTGCTATTTGTCCCTAGTCTGTGCAAGCATCTCTATCTTTCATTGTGGAGGTCGATTCCTGCTGCCATTGCCTCCCTGATCAATTTTCTTCTCAGTGTTTCTCTGGGTTAGCCTCTTTTTACTGTCAGACATAGATGATGTGAAACACCAGACTTATCAAACAGTAGGAGTATCACAATTTAAAAAAAAAAAGAAAAAACAATATCCCTCTTAGACATCACAAATTGGACAGTCTGCCAGCAAGTTAGAAGTTTGATAACTATACCAAGCCACAATAGAACACTATTCCAAGCAGTTTACTGCAGGCAAACTACAATTACAAAAAAAAAACAATGTTTGCGCACAGATGTTATCTTGAACCAATTCTTTTCCATGGATGTCTGAGAAAATACACAATTCAGTCTCACCAAGAGAATGGGGGATTTAATAGGGAAGGCAGGCCGGTAGCACAATTGAAAATTGCCATGCTAAGATTAGATGTGCTGGTGACAAAGTATGTGGTAAGATAACCTTGACTCCAGTATTTGTTTTTTTGTTTTGCGTTCACCAGCTTTGAACTCTGACGAAGTCCCTAGAGACTAGGAACTGAATGTTGCGTGTTAATCCATTTTTTCCCTGGCAGCCACGTGCACAGGGGTCCCTCGCTACACAGCAGGCAGATAACTCCGTCTTCGGAGGTACTCATATTTTTTCCGCCGATGAGTAATTGACATTTCAAGCTGGGCCTCGCTGGTGAGACCAGGGGTGGCTGCCGCAGAGAGAAATCATAAATAAAAATCCTAACTGGTGCAGCCAGGATTTGAACCCACAACCTCTCTGTCTCGAGGCCGGCGTCTTGCCTCGAGACCAACCAGTCACCCGACTTCAGTATGAAACTGGGGGCCGTGATAGCTCAGTGTTAGTGAACTGAATTTCTAAGGACAAGAGGTCGGGTTTGATCCTGATAGGCAGCTTCCTGGTTCACCTAACTTTAAATGTATAACGGATTTTTCTGAGATAGAAAAGTGGCATGGGCATAATGCTGACCATCATATTACCTCAAAAATAATATGGACACTAACACCATATTCACTTAAGGCCATGTGGCATAATGGTGCTCTTTTCTTCTTTTCCATGTGAAACTACTGAGTATTTTGTTTACTTTTCATTCATCTTGATTTTATTTTATTTTATTTTCAGAAGAGAGCATGGAATACCGGAGATACAATGATGACATTGGAAAAGTTCTATTTGTTGATGGTTATGCTTATGTCTCATTCCAAATCTGCCTTCGAGAAGAAAATAGGATGCTGGTAATTAAAATCCACTAATATCTTCAGTAATCAAGAAAAGGCGATGGTCATATGTTGGACAAGTGATGAGAAGAGATCTATCTATCTATCTTTCGTTCGCCTGAAGTATTGTCTATATCTGCAATGTCATTTCCTGTATAAATTTTACTGTTTTTTGTAATTCTTGCAGTGGCCCATATAGTTTTGTCTGTAGTGTTGTATCTATGAGCCAATGGATTTTCCTCAGCCTACTATATTCTGTGCAATCTTGAAGTATGTGTTCAGCAGTCTGGGGTGCCTGTCCACATGTACAAGTAGTTGATGTGCCGATCTTGAATTTTGTATACATGTGACTATGGAGTCGATTGTGTCCTGTTCTTAGGCGTATAATGATAACTTGTTCATATCTATTCATATTATGAAAGGCATCCTGATTTGGGGCTTGTCGTCCTCTGGTTGATTTGATTATCTGTTTCTTATGATGGTATGAAACCAGTGTATCTAGTTGTGTGCCTGTTGAACCTTCCTTTGCCAACTGATCTGCTTTCTCATTTCCTGGTATTCCACAGTGAGATGGGATCCACTGCAGGGCAACCCTGTGGTGCTTGCAGAGTTCAGTCAATAAGGTCTGCAGATGTGGTAATTTTCTGGATTGAGAAGAGATAATAACTGAATAGCAAAGCAAGCCCTCTTTTGGGAAACAACAGGTAAGAGAAAAAGAGGAAGACCCAGAGAGACACTGAGAAGAACATTGCTGAGAGAGGCAAAAGCAGCAGGAATCGGCTCCCTCAATGAGATAGAGCTGCTTGCACAGAACAGAGACAAATGGCGAGATTTGATAAAATATCTTTAAAAGAATTGAAACCTGCTAGAACAAAAATTCAGATAAGAGAAGGAGTATCTTGGTCTACGCCCTATGGGCCAGCTACGGCTCAAAAGGTCAATAGATAGATAGAATCAAAATTAATTTTTAATAATCACTTTGTTGAAAAAAAAATAAAAATAAAAAACTATCCTACGACACATCTACCATATACATCTGATGGTATAAATCGGGGAGGCTCTCGATGGAACCAGAGAAATAAAGGCTGCTTGATCACATCAGTCGCCACAACATGTGAGACTCAGGGTTTTTATTTCACCCCCAGCAGAAAAAAATCCTTTCTGTTCTCTTTGTTAGAGCTTTCAAATAGTTCTTCTTTTTCTATCTTTCCTCTATTGCCGTTGGCGTCGAGGGGAGATACAATCTGTGAATCTTTGCTCTTCTGTTGGCCTCTTCTGGTGTTATCCCTCCTAGTCACTCTAGTATTCCCTTTATCCATCTCTTTCTCTGTCTTCCTCTTAATCTGGCATTTTTGTAGTGTTTGTTTATGGCTCTTTGAGTCATTGTTAGTTGTCTGTATGATCGCTATTGTTTCTCCATTATTTTGGCTCTGAGCACTGTTGTCTGTATGTCCTCTGCCACTGTGCTAGTTCTGTCGCAGAGTAAGGGCTGTTGTTTATGTTACCAGTGCTTGCCCATGCACTGTGATCACTGTTGTCCGTGACCCGTTTTCCAATTGTGTTGTTTGTCTACATTCAAATTGTTGAGATGTTTAATATAGAAAATTGTAATAGAGACTGAAACAGAAAGTAAACACAGTAAGCCAAACAGAAATTGTATTTTTCATTTAACACTGATTGCAAAAAATATGCTAACATGTAAAACATGTGCCAGCTGATACAAAAATAGAAATATACAATACACTCTTACTGTCAATATTGTGCTATCGATGTCTAACAACATGTGCCAGCTTATACAAAAATAGAAATATACAATACACTCTTACTGTCAATATTGTGCTATCAATGTCTAACATAGGGCATCAACAGTTAAAGAAAGAAGAGTGTTTTTTAATTTACTGATTTGAAATGATTCAGAAGAATTCTGAGTTTACCAAGAAGAAGTCATGTAATAATAATATGGGCACTAAAACTATATTCACCATACACAACAGATCATAATGTGTATCTCTCACTTTTGCTTGTTTTTATATATTAAGCCATAGAAAGAAGAGAAAAAGGATCATAAACCGCTATTGAAAACAAGGATTTAAAATAAGTGATAGATTTCAAGCATTTGGAAGCTGAGTATCATCAAATGGTAAAAGTTTTGGCTGAATTACAGAACAGATTCAACAGATCAAATAAAATAATAGTATAATTAACACTTATTTATGCAAAATAACATTTAAAAACTGAAAATAATAAAGTGCTATATCAAAAGCATCCATAATGTTATCTAGTAAATAGTTAGGACTTTAACGGTTGGTTGACCAGTCTTGGGGTTTTTGCTTTGGTTTTGTTGGAACATGAACCATTCAACTTCAATGTATGTTTGCCAGGTTATATTAGACTGCAATTGCCTTGAAATAAAACTGTTGTGAAAATTTTTTTTTTTTCTCCCAATATAATCTTTCTGAGATAAGCTACATGTGATATAAGTAATTGAAAACTACAATTGCTGTCAGGTTACATTCTCATACTATGGTCTTTGGCAATAAAAATACAAATATAAGCATATAAAGCTCGAGAAGCCTGGTCTATTGCGATGTTATAATTTTATAGAATGGGACGATCTATCTGTCTATTGTGCTTTTGAGTTGAAAACAGCACAGAGAGGGGACCTCGGTAGCCTAGATGGGAAAACCACCCGACTGGGCTACCGGCGTTCGGACAACCCGTGTTTGATTCCCGCTGGAAGCAGTGTGAATTGTACTTGTGGTTGGAAAAAAAATATACCCCGTGGTCGACCCAGCCGCTGGCAGAAATGGGTACCAGAGTATAGTACTCGAGTATAGTACTCTGGGAAGGTGAGGAATGTTGCCTCGCATCATGAGTTTTGATGCTTGAAATGACACTATCCAGAAGTCTCTGAACACTTCTGGCTAGGCAGCTGAGCATATATGGGTGAAAACTCGCATGCTAAGACGCTGATTCAAGTCTTGTACTTTACTTTACCTTTCTATCTATCTATCTATTGTCCTTTCGAGCCGAAGACAGCACATAGGGCAGAACCAAAATCTCAAAAACAGAAACCTTGCATGCCAAAATGGCACATATTGCAGAGATCACTGCTCTAAAATATATGGCTCTGTTTCCATAACAATACTTTTTACAATGACAGCTTGTCAAGCCATCGATCAACCTCCTTAGTCGCCTCTTACAACATGCCTGGAAGGTCACTATTCTTTACTTTCCTCATAATGAGGCCCCGGTAACACATGGGATACTTTATCTTTACATAGCGCAAAAATATAACTACCCATGTCTAGTGATTTTTATAGATATCCTTCTGGGAGGATCAAACTTTGCACAGGGCCCACAGTGTACCTTGCTAAATGTCCCTTGTTCTGAATGAGCCTCACAATCTCGGCAATTAGATGACGTAGTGGCACTCACTTTTTTCTTGGATAAAGCACAGGTTATATCTACTCAATATTATTGTATGGTGCAAAAACATGGACATTAAATAAAAAGAAAAAACAAGAATTTAAGTGCTCGACGTATGGTCTTATGGAGAAAATGGAAAGAGTGGGAAAAATTTGGTAGACAGAGATGAAAACAAGTAATGAAGTTTTGAAAAAAACTGAAAATGAAGAAAGAACTATTTAACTCAATTTGAATAAACATTACATTTTTTTTTAATACAAAGAGACACAATAATTTACTGAATGTCATGTTGGAAGAGAAAATACAAAGTAAAAGTAGAGGCAGACAAAGACAAAAGTGAAGTGAATACATCAAGAGATGAACAGTAGAATCTATGACAATGTGTAGAATCAAGTGATGAACAGTGGAATCTATGACAATGTGTAGAATCAAGAGATGAACAGTAGAATCTATGACATTGTATAGCATCAAGAGATGAACAGCAGAATCTATGACAATGTATAGCATCAAGAGATGAACAGCAGAATCTATGACAATGTATAGCATCAAGAGATGAACAGTAGAATCTATGGCAATGTGTAGGATCAAGAGATGAACAGTAGAATTTATGGTAAGGTGTAGGATCAAGAGATGAACAGTAGAATCTATGACATTGTATAGCATCAAGAGATGAACAGTAGAATCTATGACATTGTATAGCATCAAGAGATGAACAGTAGAATCTATGACAATGTATAGCATCAAGAGATGAACAGTAGAATCTATGACATTGTATAGCATCAAGAGATGAACAGTAGAATCTATGACATTGTATAGCATCAAGAGATGAACAGTAGAATCTATGGCAATGTGTAGGATCAAGAGATGAACAGTAGAATTTATGGTAAGGTGTAGGATCAAGAGATGAACAGTAGAATCTATGACATTGTATAGCATCAAGAGATGAACAGTAGAATCTATGACATTGTATAGCATCAAGAGATGAACAGTAGAATCTATGACAATGTATAGCATCAAGAGATGAACAGTAGAATCTATGACATTGTATAGCATCAAGAGATGAACAGTAGAATCTATGACTTTATATACCATCAAGGCAAAAGAGAGAGGGAGTGAAATGGTGCTCTGCAGTAACCAGCCTTCAATGTGGAATAAACATAAAGATTATTATAAATAAAAAATAAATAAGAAAAATGAACATAAAGGAAAAATTTACTGGCTCCTTTCAGAAATATTCAGTTTTATTTTCTTATCTTTATTCATCATTTAACATATGTTTATCACATACTTCCCATCATATTTCAATGCATTTGATGTTCCCTTGATGGTAAATTTTCTCCTTTTATTTCTTCTATCCAAAGGTGGTGTTTTTAACTGTTACATCCAGTGAGCACCATGGTATCCGGGTTATTTGCATCCGTGAACGTTTTGCTCTGTCAAATCTTACAAATAACAATCTAGTGGCAAAACTATTGACTTTGCCACTAAATCCTCAACAGATTAAAATGTCTGAGACAGAAGCTGTGCTCATTATGTCTCCCAGTAAACAAGAAAACGATAAATTGTTAAAATGTGATAACAGCAGCAGTCAGATTTTAAAATCTGACAACCAGCAGCTACAACCTTTATTCAGGTGGTTGACCATTCAAGATAATGATTTGCTTGGTGTGGTGGAGGATAGAGAACTTGAAAATGAGGATGTCACGTATGTTTACTATGTCTCATTTGCCTGCAGCTCAGAAAATGTGATGAGGTAAGTGACATGTATTTGATGAGAAGTGAAAGTGTTGAGCTTGTTATATAATTTGGGGAGCTCAGTGATTTTTTAAAGTACTGTCGTGTGATAATTGTAATTTGTCTTAGATTTTGCTCTATTATTGTTCAGTTTGATTTAGATTGAATCATAGTTTCTGCGTAATTTTGCCTTATTTAATTGTATGCAATCAGTTTCCTATCTATTTTTTCTACTTTCATTAAATTAAGTAACAGTTTTTGGCCTTTTGTTGAGGATAACAGGATTCGATCACAGTTTCTGTCTCTTCTTTTTCTACTGCTGCTTTCACCTGACAAATACTCTTCTTCATTGTTTACCTTAAGAGGAAATTAAGTTGGCATAGATGTGTTGTGTTGTGCTGTGTGTTTTTTTTTCGTTCGTCAGCTTTTACCTCTGACGGAGCCCCTAGAGACTAGAAACTGAATTTTGCGTGTTAATCCACTTTTCCCCGGCAGCCATGTGGACAGGGGTCCCTCGCCACACAGGCAAATAACTTCGACTTCGGAGGTACTCATATTTTTTCTGTCGATGAGTAATTGACATTTCAAGCCGGGCCTCGTTGCTGAGACCAGGGGTGGTTGCCACAGAGAGAAATCATAAATAAAAATCCCAACCGTGCTGTGTTGTGGTATGCAGTAGAGTTGAGATATTTGCACCTTTTTATCCCTACACATTCAACTTCATCATGGCATTTTTGAGTACAGTGTTGTCTTCCCTTTTTGGTTCATACTTACATAGCTAGACTGGTTGATATTTTTCCAGGAGCACCTCAGAGAGGTGGCATGTGTCTAGATCAGTTCCGTTGTTCACCAATCCTGACACATGCAGACATCTGTCAGCTTCTCCTATAATTTGTCAAATTTAATACATAGCTTCTGACCTATCTGTAATTACACATACATACATACAGGCAAGATTTATTCCTATTTACCTTTCATTTCTCCTTCTAGCTCAATTTTTTTATTATTGATTTTTAAAATTTTAAATACATATTTGTGCGTGTGTTGTATGTTTGTTCCTGTTGAAGGCTTATTGCGCACAAACGTCATTCTGATTTGTGTTGTTCACTTGTTATGTGAATTTTAACCATTTATATATATATATATATATATATATATATATACTTTTTCATTTCTCCCCACTATTGGCCTCACTGCAGGTTTGCATTTTGATGCATTTTTGTGCATTTCCTTGCTTTGACCCTACTTGACCATATTTTTCTATGACCATGGCACATTTCTGAGTGATATGGTTGGTATCACACTAGGCCATCTTTACTTCCCAGAAAAATCTCTGGTACCCATTTTTAGATGCCGAACAAAGAAAAATAAGGAGAAATAAAATTAAAAGTGAAGCCCAGAGACAATTTGTAGGGACAATTCCAATGATAATATAAACATCAAAGAATTAAATGGTTTGGACATTAACCAAAATGAAATACAAACAGCCTACAGCACAAGAATACAAGAAAACACCAAGTTTACAAAACTAATGGATAACCAAAGAAAAAACAGTTAGACAGAACTAGAGTCACGAAATGAAATTTAAGATGACAATTGAATCTACATCCAAAAAGCTACACATACATCCGGTCTTCAAAACCTCTTGGCACAAAATGAAAAAAAACAAAAGATTAGGAAGATTAATTAACCAATCTTTTTTTCATTATCATCATCAAGTACCGTGCCTGCTGGCGTTGGTGTTCATGTCTCTCCATAACTTTCGATCTCAACAATTATTTATCATTTCTGTTGTTGACCTTCTGCCAAGCCATTCTCTTAAGTTATCTAGATATCTTTTCTCTTTGCTTCCCTCTATCTCTTTGTCCCTCAATTTTTCCAGTTGTTACATGATTTTTTCTTCCTAATATTGCAAATTAGCTCTCTTTTTGCTTTGGCCTCTTTCAGAACATTTTCATTACTCTTCTTAGCTATCTATGGTATTCTCAGCATTCTTCAGTAAACCCACATTTCTACAGCCTCCAGTGATTTTCTTGTCTGTTGTCCTATTGTCCATGATTCACATCCATATGTTAAAACTGGCTCTACATAACATTTGAGAACTCTTTTTCTTGTTTCAATTGTCAAAAGTGTATTGCACAGTATCTTCCTCATTTTTTTTGGAAAGCTGCTCTTACCTGAGACATTCTGCATCTCACCTCTGTTGTACATCTACTGTATCTGAGGTTAAGATTGTTCCCAGATATTTAAATTCATTGACCTGTTTTAATATTGTTCCACTTGTCTTTTATTGTGGATTGTGGTGATGTCTTTTTCTTTATTTTTACCATTTCTTCTGTCATTTTGCTATTAAGGCCGAGTCCTTTGTTTTTGCTTTCCTTCACTATAACACCTAACATTTCTTGTAACTCATTTTCACTCTTATCTTTCTTTACTGTCTACTTAAACAGAACATCTGAGAACTGGCAGTGGAGTGTGCCTGTTCGTATCATCTCATCCAAAGAGGGCCACAGGATGACTACTAGTGTGCCAGACTATGCTGCCATCAAAGACCATGGTTGTGAGGAGTCCAGCTTCTCCTCTGATGAACTGGGTCAAGGCATACCCATATCCCATGCCATATGTGTTGTGACACAACTTGTCAGAGGTGTCACTCATATAGTTGTGACAAATGACACAGCCCCAGCATGCATTGTGGAGAATCTATGTTCATTTGCTCTACAATTTGGCCAGACTTGTGATAAGCTAACTGGTAATGGTAAGTATTATTTCTCTATTGTTTATTATCCCTCATAGATGGCTGTCATAGATGGTGTTGCCCAAATATTCTTTATCCAGAGAAATCTTCTTATCTTTTGTAGCAGATTGCTAATTCAGTCAGTGGCTGGAACATCTTGTTGGAGGACACTGTAGTATAGTTGCAAAATGCACATGCATATCCTGGGCCAATTGTCGTTCATGGCATTGGGGTCATTTGGGGTTTGCTAATAGCATTTGTGGTCCACTCAAAAATGAGAAAAATTGAGATTACAGTTGAATGTTTATTCAGTCAAGGAATGCCAGCATCACTGTGTAACTTGTGTTGAATGCAGCACCAGTTGAAAGTTTATTCAGTCAAGGAATGCCAGCATCACTGTGTAACTTGTGTTGAATGCAGCACCAGTTGAAAGTTTATTCAGTCAAGAAATGCCAGCATCACTGTGTAACTTGTGTTGAATGCAGCACCAGTTGAAAGTTTATTCAATCAAGGAATGCCAGCATCACTGTGTAACTTGTGTTGAATACAGCACCAGTTGAAAGTTTATTCAATCAAGAAATGCCAGCATCACTGTGTAACTTGTGTTGAATGCAGCACCAGTTGAAAGTTTATTCAATCAAGGAATGCCAGCATCACTGTGTAACTTGTGTTGAATGCAGCACCAGTTGAAAGTTTATTCAGTCAAGGAATGCCAGCATCACTGTGTAACTTGTGTTGAATGCAGCACCAGTTGAAAGTTTATTCAGTCAAGAAATGCCAGCATCACTGTGTAACTTGTGTTGAATGCAGCACCAGTTGAAAGTTTATTCAGTCAAGGAATGCCAGCATCACTGTGTAACTTGTGTTGAATGCAGCACCAGTTGAAAGTTTATTCAATCAAGGAATGCCAGCATCACTGTGTAACTTGTGTTGAATGCAGCACCAGTTGAAAGTTTATTCAATCAAGGAATGCCAGCATCACTGTGTAACTTGTGTTGAATGCAGCACCATTTGAAAGTTTCATGTCAGCTACCATCTGCTTGGCAGATCTCTTTATGGTATTGTTACTGGTGCATAAATGCTGATTCACATCTCATACCTTTGTTACACCTGATCAATAGTATTTCTATAGGCATCAATAATATTTCTATATTTTGCATAGTTCACGGTCATCCTTTGCTGGGTATTTCAAATCTTGTCTACATTGTACATCTCTGTCACCACTTTTCTCTGCCAGGTTGTCTTGGGTATGCCTCTCTTTCACCTGCCATCTACAGTTCTCTGCAGAGATAGTTCTGGGGGCAGTTTCTGGATATCACTGAGTTTAAGGCCTATCCAACTCCAGCTTGTTATAACTGTCATGTGAGGACTGAGTGGTCTGGAGGTAGAACTTCAGCCTCAGAACAAGAAGATCCTGAATTTGAACAGACCACAGGTGGTAACGATTATTTTCTTTGAATTTGTGATTTGTTAATGGCTACCCTGGCCTCTGGGTAGTGAGATCTGATGTCTAGCCTTCTCTGGGTAGTGAGATCTGATATCTAGCTCTCTCTGGGTAGTGAGATCTGATCTGATGTCTAGCCTTCTCTGGGTAGTGAGATCTGATATCTAGCCCTCTCTGGGTAGTGAGATCTGATATCTAGCCCTCTCTGGGTAGTGAGATCTGATGTCTAGCCTTCTCTGGGTAGTGAGATCTGATATCTAGCCCTCTCTGGGTAGTGAGATCTGATGTCTAGCCTTCTCTGGGTAGTGAGATCTGATATCTAGCCCTCTCTGGGCAGTGAGATCCAATGTCTAGCTCTCTCTGGGTAGTAAGATCTGATGTCTAGCCTTCTCTAGGTATTGAGATCTGATGTCTAGCCTTGTCTAGGTAGTGAGATCTAATATCTAGCTCTCTCTGGGTAGTGAGATCTAATATCTAGCTCTCTCTGGGTAGTGAGATCTAATATCTAGCTCTCTCTGGGTAGTGAGATCTGATGCCTTGATAACAATGAAAAACAAGAAGTCCTGTGTGTATTCTTCACACATTAAAGAACCCTTGGCAATTAGAAGTAATAAAAAGAATAGGCCAAAATATAGGAATTAGAAATCTGCCTATAAAAAATACAAATGTGTAGAGCTGAAAGACATGAATATTGCAGCTTACAGTAAACTAGCAACACTGTGCATCTATGCCCATTTAATTCTAAGAAGAAGACTTGTCCTATATTTATTCTTAAGAAGCTGTATTTGTAAAGTAGTTGCTGTTCTTTACATTTCAGAGGGCGTCGGTAGTCTAGTTGGAAAAACTACCCAATTGGGCTATCGACGTTTAGACAACCCAAGTTTGATTCCCACTGGAATCAGTGTGAATTGTACTTGTGGTTGGAACAAAAAAATACCCCCACAGTTGACCCAGCTGTTGGCAGAAATGCTTACCAGGGTAGTACTCTGGGAAGGTGAGGAATGCTGCCTCAAATTGTGAATTTTGATGCCTGAAGCGACCCTATCCAGAAGTCTCTGAACACTTCTGGATAGGCGGCAGAGCACATATGGGTGAAAACTTGCATGCTAAGACGCCACTTAATTGTTCTACTAAATTACCCTAATAAACCATGATAGGCTGAAGCATTGAAGTTGAAAAATGACAACTCAAAATGGCTTTGTGACATCAAAAATAACGTTTATTACAGAAATGTTATTTGTAGTAGAAAAATTTGAATCTGTACATTTTTATTGAAATGTTGATATATTTTAGAAAAAGAGTTCTTAAATGTTATGTAGAGCCAGTCTTAACATATGGATGTGAATCATGGACAATAGGACAACAGACAAGGAAATCACTGGAGTCTGTAGAAATGTGGTTTTACAGAAGAATGTTGAGAATACCATGGATAGCTAAGAGGAATAATAAAAATGTTCTGAAAGAGGTCAAGGCAAATAGAGATCTAATTTCCAATATTAGGAAGAAACAATCATCATTATTTGGCCATGTAATGAGAAGAGAACAACTGGAATATATTGTAACAACTGGAAAAATTGAGGGATGAAGAGATGGAGGGAAGCAAAGAGAAAAAATACCTGACAGCTTAAGAGAATGGCTTGGCAGAAGGTCAACAACAGAAATGATAAATAACTGTCGAGATTGAAAGTTGTGGAGAGACATGATCACCTACACCCACAGGCCCGGTACTTGATGATGATGATGATGATATATTTTAGAACAAATGACATTTCTAGAGTTGCTGGCATAATCTGTGTGTATCATTTTAAGTGCAGCTTTTGTTTTCGTTATCAAATCAAATTGTTTGTATTTATTAGATATATCATATGATTATTGTACTTTGTTGCAAAAAAATACAAATGTAAATACTTTTTTCTGAAAGGTTTATTCAGTTCTACACATTTTAATATATAATTTTTGTTATAGTAATTTATGACATTTTTTAAAATGCTAAGACATCATGTTGTGCTCTCAGGTAATCATTTATTTTAAGGCTTAACAAGGCTGTATAAAAATGTGAAACAGGCAAATAATTGCAGTGTGCAGTATGGTGACAGTTTTACAAAAGAGTAAATCTGTATAGTTTTTTTGTAAAGCCCTCACCATCCACTGTGTTCTACTCATTTCCTGTGTAAAAATGTGGTTTTACATACCACTCACTAATAATTAAGAAATGAACAGTCCTAGACTTTGTCTGCTTTCATTAAACTGACACATACAGCAGAGAAGATGAGGAAGCAGGTTGCAGTCATTAGTGCTATCCCAGCTGCCCTGTTTTTTTAAAAATAGAAATAGAAGAAAAGATATCCAGTTTATACATAATCACACACGTACATATATGTTTTGGACATTTTTTTTTCTTTTAGATGCAACAGTCCAAGAGCAAGTGGAACTTGTTAGTGACCTCCCTTGGGTTCCACCTGGAGGCTGGTGCCATTACACACCACCAATCATCAACTCTGAGTTTTTGGTCAGGGATACCATCAACATTCCAAAGTTGCACTTCAGAGCAGTAGATATTCAGCAAGAAGAGTCCACACTTTTGGGTATATTTTTGACTTGATTTACTTTTCCTTCTTGTGGTCAAGTGCAGCAGTTTGTTGCGTACATTACAGTTTTTTTGTTTAATGTAATCTATAAACCAGTGATTGGGGGTGGGGAAACTGGTTGGTCTCGAGGCAAGACGGCGGCCTCAAGACAGAGAGGTTGTGGGTTCAAATCCTCGCTACACCGGTTGAGATTTTTATTTATGATTTCTCTCTGCGGCAACCACCCCTGGTCTCGGCAATGAGGCCCGGCTTGAAACATCAATTACTCATCGACGGAAAAAAATATGAGTACCTCCGAAGTCTGAGTTATCTGCCTGTTCGGTGAGGGACCCCTGTGCACAAGGCTGCCAGAGAAAAATGGATTAGCACGCAAAATTCACGCAGTTCCTAATCTCTAGGGACCTCGTAGGAAACTTTATTATGTGAAATTTTGTCAGATGCATTTATTGCTCCAACAGAAAGTAAAACTGCATAAGTTCAGCTGGTTGGTTACTCTAAAAATTGGGTTGTAAAGTAAAAAGTAAAGTGCCCCATCACGCCAAGTAGCGTATAGGGAATATGGTTTTAGTGACCATAATTTTTACAGACCTTCTGCACATGATTTTTTTAGTAATGTGGTTAAATTTACACTTTACTTTCCTAGAAAAAATTCCAGTACCCATTTACTGGTACCCATGTACTGGAAACTGTCAATCAGGATCGAACCCAACCTCTTGTCCTTGGTAGTCCAGTTTACTAGCCACTGAGCTATCGCAGCTAAAAAATTGGGTTGGGGTTTTCGAAAAGTTTAGAAAGTATTGTTTCTTTTCTCTTCCAAACTTCCAATGTTGTCATACATCACATAGGGCTCACATTGTATCTTACCTTAAGTTCTTCTCATCACCTGGCCAACAAACGTATGTCCACATTTTCTTACTAATTATGTACAAGATTTTCGGTTGCATGACCATTTCTCTTATTCCTGAATTAGTCCTGTATTTATGGATGATATGATTATATTATTAAGAATGAAGGCAACACCATTCGACATAGCAATAATACAGACATATGCACCTACTCAAGACTATACAGATGAACAAATAGAAGCATACTATGAAGATCTAAATACAGTTATGAAACAAGTGAAATCTTTAGACATCTTGATTGTAATGGGTGACATGAACGCGAAAGTAGGAAAAGGCAGATATAAGACCATTATAGGAAATCATGGTTTAGGAAAACAAAATAACAGAGGAGAAAGATTAATTCAATTTTGTGAAGAAAACAGGCTGATAGTATGTAACACCTACTTTGAGCAAGAGAAAAGGAAATTATACACATGGAAAAGTCCTAGAGATAGAAAGAGGAATCAAATATATTATATAATGATTAAAGACAGATTCCGGAACAGCATCAAGAAAGCCAAAACCTATCCAGGAGCAGATATTAATTCAGATCACAATCCTGTAATGATTAAAATGAAAATCAAATTAAAGAGAAAGAAACAAAATACTAATTCAGTAATACCAATAGATACAACAGCTTTAAACCAGAAAGATGTACAAGAAACACTATACAATACAAGTAAAGAACACATATCAGAAGCTGCTAGAAGAAGGAATTGAGCAGTACAGAAGAGAAAATCTTGAAGAAAAAGTCACAACCAAATGGCAATGCATAAAAAACAGCATACAAGAATCCTGCATCACCTTACCCAAAAAGGAAAGTAACAAAAAACAAAAATGGATAACTGACAATGTTTTAGAAAAAATGGAAGAGAGAAGACATGTGAAGAACAGTGCCAGATACAAGGAAATTGATAATGAAATTCGAAAAATGTGCAAAAAGGCAAAAGAAGACTGACTCAACCAAAGATGTCTAGAAGTCGAAACTATGGAAAGTAAACAAAATTTAAGAGGAATGCACACAGAAATAAAAAGTATGACTAATAAAGACAAAAAAGCTGCAGGAAACGGATGTATTGCAAACAAAGAGGGAAGAATGCTAACAGACAACAAAGATATAATTGATAGATGGCAGGAATACATAACATAATTATTTCATGACGAAAAGGGTCAAAAAACCATTTATAAAATGTACATCCAGCTATAAAATCCTGAAATCTGAAGTAGAAAAATATATAAAAACAATGAAAAAGGGAAAAACAGCAGGACCTGACAATATACAGATAGAGATGATACAGGTACTAGAAGATTTTGGCATTGAAGTGATCACAGACATATGCA
Source organism: Megaustenia siamemsis (assembly GCA_032433765.1). Lineage (NCBI taxonomy): Eukaryota > Metazoa > Mollusca > Gastropoda > Stylommatophora > Ariophantidae > Megaustenia > Megaustenia siamemsis. Next base: position 54,253,396 of record JAVIAB010000041.1, on the reverse strand, counting down.
ATGACATATACCATACAGGATACATACCAAATGAACTAAATACATCAACTTTCATTGCATTGCCTAAAAAGAATGGTGCAGTTGAATGCAGTGATTTTAGAACAATAAGCCTAATGAGCCAGGTAACCAAAATTTTACTAAAAGTTATACAAGGAAGGATTCAGAATAAAATTAATACTTAATTAGATGTGCAGCAATTCGGATTCAGGAAAAACAGTGGAACAAGAGAAGCCATATTTAGCATGAAGACATTGATTGAAAAGCACACAGAAGTAAACAAACCAATATATGCCTGCTTCATAGACTACACCAAAGCATTTGATAGAATACACCATAATCAACTTATGCTTGTGACTGCCTAAAAGATACAAATCTGGATGACACAGACATAAGACTGATATGTAATTTGTACTGGGAGCAAACAGCAATAATAAAATATAACAAGGAGAATTCTACACCCATTGATATAAAAAGAGGAGTAAGACAGGGATGCATCCTATCACCAAGCTTGTTCAATTTATACACTGAGCAAATCTTTAAAAACATCATAGAGATGCCAGGCCTAAACATTAATGGGAAGATAATCAATAACCTAAGATATGCTGACGATACTGTACTACTAGCAAAAAATTCTAAAGATCTACAACAATTACTTAATGTAATAAACATGACAAGCAAAAAATATGGACTAGATATGAATATCAAAAAGACTAAAACTATGATCATAAACAAAGAAAATTCTCGAGACCTACAATTAAATATCAAAGTTGAAGGAATACATCTAGAGACAGTTCAGAGCTACAACTACCTGGGACATACTATAACCAGTGATGGAAAATGTACAACTGAAATAAATAAAAGAATAGGTATGGCAAAAAGTCATTTTAATGCCATGAAAAATATACTAACATCAAAACAAATAACACCAGGGCTAAAACTAAGAATAGCAAAATGTTACATCTTCTCAATATTCCTGTATGGTGCAGAAATATGGACATTAGACCAGAAAACAGAACAGAAAATTTAAGCCTTTGAAATGTGGATTTATAGAAGAATAGGTAGAATTGGATGGAAAGAAAAGAAAACAAACGAGGAAGTTTTAAAACACCTAAAAAGGAAAAGTGAACTACTAAACACAATTAGAGCAAGACAAATGAAATTTTTGGGTTATGTTAAAAGACACAACAGCCTACTAAAAGTAATATTGGAAGGGAAAATACAAGGGAAATGAGGCAGAGGCAGACCAAGACTAACATGGACGAGTAATATCAAAAGATGACAAGTCAGCCTATGACAATCTGCACCATCAAAGCAAGAGACAGAGTGGAATTGCGCTCCATGGTAGCCAACCTTCGATGCGGAGACGGCACTCAATGATGATGAGTCCTGTATTCATTCCATTATATACAAATAATTTTTCTGAGATATATTGTCTTCAGATGCATTCAGTTTACTTTCTATTTCTTTTCATGATTTTAAGCTTTTATCTGTATCGGTAGGGTTGATAGTAAGTATATTTGATTTGAATATCCATATTTGGATTTTTTGTGCGTATGATTGTTTCATTTATAAATTTTCTCAAGGTTTATTTAAGTTAATGATACATTTTCTTTCTTAGTTGTTACTTCCTTTTTTTTTTAAAAAAAAAAAAAATACCCCCTCGGTCGACCCAGCCGTTGGCAGAAATGGGTACCAGGGTATTACCCTGGGAAGGTGAGGAATGTTGCCTCGCATCTGAGTTTCAATGCTTGAGGTGACACTATGTAGAAATTTCTGAACATTTCTGGATAGGTGGCCGAGCACATATGGGTGGAAACTCGCGTGCCAAAACACCGGTTCAAGTCTTGTACTTTACCTTTACCTTCCTTGATCTATACAACTTCCAAGATAATTGAAGTACTTGCATTTTCATGCTTTCCCGTTTAAGAATACTTTTTCTTTCTAAGTAACTAGAACAATCAGTGCCCATAAGGTTAGCTCTTGTCATACATAACCTACCCGTGGTAGGAGAGAGAATGCCATAATATGAATTTACAGTTGCAGTAGAATGTCATAATATGAATTTACAGTTACAGTAAAATGCCATAATATGAATTTACAGTTGCAGTAGAATGCCATAATATGAATTTACAGTTACATAGAAATATGTACCACAGATGAGGTACCCCATTCTGAGTTATTAGAATACCACTAATATAAATATTAATTATGCCAGAATATTCACAAGTTTTTGCTGTGTCAACAATTAAATCTGCTCCCAGAAAATATTCATTCTAGAAGTTGTTGTATTCCTATGGCAAGAACTAAAATACAACTTTTGACTGCAGTGAGCTATTTTATTTCCTTTTTGTGTATCTTCCAACAGGATCTTCAGAGTGGAGTTCAGGAACACAAATCAGTGGAAATTTGGATGCATTTGTTCGGCTGCCAGGTTTCTGTGACCTTAAAATCTTGATTCAAATGTCAGGAATGGTGACCCATTTAATTGTTCGACCTGTTAGCAAAGCAGAAATAACAGCCAAAGAAATTCGTAGTCGGATCATTGACCGAGCAGAAGTGAAACCTTCGACTCAGAAGATTGAATATAAAACATCAAAGCCCTTGCCACAGATTGTTAAACAGAAATCTAGGTTGTCTTCACAAGAATCAGTTGAAACTTTTGAGACTTCTAAGGAAACACTGACATCAGAATCTTCCCCATCATCACCATCATTATCAGGTTCACCAGTTCTTACTCAGACTCCTGCAGTCTTTCATTCATCTTCTAAACAATCAACAGCCAAGAATCTTTCAGCGACATTTGCCAGGTTTTCAGAGAAAGAGAAGTTTAAAAAAAGCCAAAAGCTGACAACAACAGCTAGTGTGACTTTTGGAGTTCTCTGCAGTTCATTTACACTTATACTCCTAGATGAGTCACATTTGGAGACCTTGTCTGAGTTAATGTCAGTGTATTTCAAAGATTTGTTCCTTGCATGCTACCCTGTTCCTCGAGGACCAGATCAGCACGGAACTGAAACCAGTTTTGCTATGAGTGTTGCAGAGACCCAGATAGACAACCAGCAGTATGGGATTGGAACATATGACTTTCCTGTTGTTCTTGTACCTCAGAAAACAAAAGAGACAAATTCATCCATGACATCTGCCCAGACTATTGCTGGTTTATCAGTACTTGAACTTCATGCTGTGATGAAATCAAGGGCATTTCTTCATCTTCAGGTTGTGATCTTCTCTGACTCATTGTGGCATCAGTCTGTGCTAGAAAGTGTTGACTTCTCCTTAAAGCCGCTGTCACTTTACCTTGATGATGCTTTCATTTATCGTTTAGTTGAAGAGCTTGAGGCTTTTGTTCCAAATAGACTCCCAATAGCTTCAGATTCTGTTTTTGAAATTCGGGGAATGCTGAACAGAAAACTGCCAGCTGTTGTCAAACTGAACAGCTACACGTTAAGTCATCCAATCAGAGCAAAGCACATGACTGTCCAACCAATAAAAATGCTTCTCAGCGTTCATGCCTCCCTAAAACTCTTCTTAGCCTCTGACCATACACCGTTGAGCATGTCAAAGTTTGAGAGAGTCAGAGTGTACTCAACCTTGCATCGAATCGCTCATGGGCTTACTGTACACTATGCTTCAGCTGCAGTGTTTAGGGCTGGTAAGTTATACATTGTCACAATCTTTTAAAATATAACTTACATTGTTAAGGTAAAGGGTGTCCCATATTATTTTTTTTAATATCTTGAGGAAATGACTTTGAATATCTCACGGCAATGATTTTTTATATCGTAAAGAAATGATTTTCAATATCTTAAGGAAATGATTTTCAATATTTTAAAGAAATGATTTTCAATATCTTACGACAATGATTTTTAATATCTTAAAGAAATGATTTTCAATATCTTACGGCAACGATTTTTAATATCTTAAAGAAATTATTTTAAATATCTTACGGCGATGATTTTTAATATCTTAAAGAAATGATTTTCAATATCTTAAAGAAATGATTTTCAATATCTTACGGCAACGATTTTCAATATCTTAAAGAAATTATTTTAAATATCTTACGGCGATGATTTTTAATATCTTAAAGAAATGATTTTCAATATCTTAAGGAAATGATTTTCAATATCTTAAAGAAATGATTTTCAATATCTTAAGGAAATGATTTTCAATATCTTAAAGAAATGATTTTCAATATCTTAAAGAAATGATTTTCAATATCTTACGGCAATGATTTTCAATATCTTAAGGAAATGATTTTCAATATCTTAAGGAAATGATTTTCAATATCTTAAAGAAATGATTTTCAATATCTTAAGGAAATGATTTTCAATATCTTAAGGAAATGATTTTCAATATCTTATTTTATGTTGTTATGTTAGAATCATCATCAACTGCACTTCATCATGCCTTCTGGATTGTTGGGAAATATTATGTTAGTGCCCATTCTTTTTCCTAACCATTGGTGTATTTTATGGATGATATGGTTATTATCATGCAAGATTGCTCTACTTTCCCCAAAAAATTGTCTCTGATATCTATTTTCAGAGGCTGAACAAACCCTGATGTCATGGCAACCAACAGTAAAAGACTTGCTGTGGTTAGGGGTTTAACTCATTCTACATATTAGTAGGAGCAAGAGTTTAACTCATTCTTTATAATAGGAGCAGGAGTTTGGCTCATTCTTCTTGCTTGTAGAAGATTGAGTTTAACTCATTTTTTATAATAGTGGGAGCGAGAGTTTAACTCATTCTTTATAAAAATAGGAGCAGGAGTTTAGCTCATTCTTCTTGCTTGTAGAAGATTAAGTTTAACTCATTCTACATAATAGCAGGAGTGGAAGTTTAATTCATTCTACATGCTTGTAAGAGTTTGAGTTTAACTCATTCTACATACCTGTGGAAGCAGAAGTTTAACTCATTCTATATACCAGCATGAGCGGGAGTTTAACTCATTCTACTTATTAGTAGAATCCTATCAGTCTTGAGAGACAATGGATTTAGTTTCTTTGTAAGGATCTTGTTAGAGGTTGCTTAATTTTACCTTTATGTGCATTTAGAATCAGCAGGCTTTCTCAAATGGAGTTCCCAGTAACCAATGAACTACTGAGGTCAAGAGTATCATACAAAACAAATGCTGAAAAAGCTGGAAGCAAAAGTTGTAAATAAATGACAGGCAAGATGCCATACACCTGCTTCCAAGACGTGCTCAGACCATCATCTTCCTGCTCAAAACAGGCCATTGCAGATTTTTGTGAGTCACCATTACTGCTAAGGAATAACCAACCCTGATAAATGGCACTGTCGAAGAGGGGCCCAGGTTCCAGAGTACCAGCTTCAGTTGTGCAACAAAATCACTGAACTTTGACATACAACCTGGCCCAGTGATGTGGACATACAAAGACCAGGAAATGACTTCAAAATTCGTCCTTTGCGAGAGGATAAAAGACATAGAGCGACCAAAAATGTCTTCATTGTGAAGAGAGTGATTTCCCAGTTTTTCTGTCAAATAGTTATCATCTACCTCAAGCTTTAGACCACATACTACTACTGTCCTTTCGAGCCGAAGACGGCACATAGGGCAGAACCAATCTCAAAAACAGAAATTTTGAGGCCAAAATGGCACATATTGCAGAGATCCCTGCTTCTAAAATCTATGGCTCTGTTTCCATAACAATACTTTTTTACAATGACAGCTTGTCAAGCCATCATCAACCTCCTTAGTCGCCTCTTATGACATGCTTGGAAGGTCATAGTGTCACTATTCTTTACTCATAATGAGGCCCCGGTAACACGCAGGACTTAGACCATATAGTCAGCAGATAAATAAGGAGATTTCAGTTTTAACACAATCCATACCATGAGCCACAAAATGCAGCAGTAGTAATTGGTTGCAATTACAGGAGACAGCAGAACTCTTTATACTGTGCAAAAGATGCTGACAAACACCTATACATCCAGTGGAACACCAATTCTAGACAAATCTGGATCAATGCTAACAACAAGCGCAGACATAAAAGCCCGTTGGGCGGAACACTTCAAAGAAATTCTTAACCGTCCACTACCCCACAGTTTAATAGATTTTGAAACTGAAACACCAGCAGCAGAATTAAATGTAAATTTAGATGACTTCACCTTGAGTGAAATAGAAACCACCTTAAAGCTTATGACCAATAACAAGGCTGCTGGAGAGGATAAGTTAACAGCTGAGATCCTCAAGGCAATTGATAGCCATAATCTAATACATCTCCAAAAAATGTTCAACATCATTTGGAAAACAGAGAAGACGCCTCATAAATGGAAAAAAGGAATCATTGTTAAGATCCCAAAAAAGGGCAATCTTAGAGATTGTAACAACTGGAGAGGCGTGACACTTTTGTCAGTTGCCTCAAAGTTATTCTGCAAAATCATCCTAAATAGAATACAGGATTCAATAGATACAGTAATGCGTGAAGAACAGGCTGGGTTTAGAAAAGGGAGAAGCTGTATTGACCACATTTTCACTCTACGACTTATATTGGAGGAACACATTGAAAAGCAAAAACCGTTTGTACTTAACTTCATCGACTTCAAAAAAGCATTTGATAGTATTCATAGAGATTCTTTGTGGAAAATTCTGAAGCAATATGGTTTACCATCAAAAATCATAAATATTATCAAAGACATGTATGATGGTTACACATGTGCAGTTCGAACAGAGGAAGGACTGAGCGAATGTTTCCCAATAGAAACTGGGGTTAAACAAGGATGTATTTTATCGCCCTTGTTATTTGGAATTGTTATGGACTTCATAATGAAGAAATGCTGCACTGGTAATAAAGACATCGAATGGATACAAGGAGACCATTTGGAAGACCTCCACTTTGCTGATGACATAGTTCTCATCAGCAGTCAGATAAAAACGATGCAGGAAAACACAAATGAACTATCATCAATAGCCAGCAAAATTGGGCTTGAGATCAATCATGAAAAGACTAAAGTCATGACTAGTTTAATTCCAACAGGTGACAAAATATACATGGAAAACAAACCAGTTGAAGAGATCGATCACTTTATCTATCTTGGAAGTCACATTGATCGAGAAGGGGATACGAGCAAAGAAATTAAAATCAGAATAGCTAAAGCAGCAATGTCTTTCAGAAGCCTTGAAAAGTTGTGGAAATCAAAACTTATCAGCACAAACACAAAACTTAGGCTATTCAAATCAAATGTACTATCAACCCTTACGTATGCGTGTGAAAGCTGGAAAACAACAAGAGATATAGAAACAAAGTTGAACGCATTCGAAAATAAATGTCTAAGGAAAATACTTGGTATAGCATGGAACGAATTCAAAACAAATGAGGAAATTAGAGAAATCGCCAATCAACCACTAATATCTTCAGTAATAAAGAAAAGACGATGGTCATACGTTGGACATGTGATGAGAAGAGATAATAACCGAATAGCAAAGCAAGCCCTCATATGGGAAACAACAGGTAAAAGAAAAAGAGGAAGACCCAGGGAGACACTGAGAAGAACATTGATGAGAGAGGCAAGAGCAGCAGGAGTCGGCTCCCTCAATGAGATAGAACTGCTTGCACAGAACAGAGACAGATGGCGAGATTTGATAAAATATCTTTAAAAGAAAACTGCTAGAACAAAAAATCCATATAGGAGAAGGTGTATCTTGGTCTACGCCCTATGGGCCGGCTACGGCTCGAAAGGTCAATAGATAGATAGATAGTAATTGGTGCGAGAAACTTAGGTGCCACATTCTGTATGCAGCTTTTAACTCTAGATTATGATAACTATCAGTGGCTGACATATTTACGATACTGTAGTAAAAATTACTACCACTTAATTGTAACATTAGGAGCTCTAAAAATAGTGTTTTCTTTGAACTTTTTGACACACAACTGTGTGTTTACACTAGGAGAAACACAGGGAACTTGAGTTTTCTGTCTCAGGTTGATTTATGACCTGAATTTGAACTCAGGGGTTGGACGTTTTACAATGTTTATCGATACGGACACTATAAGTCTGTCAGTATGTTCGGCTACCTCATAGTGTTATTCACTGAATTTCCACAGTTACAACGGATTGTTTGATATAAAATAATAAACATTTTACACATTAAAATAACAAAAAAACATTTTACTTGCATTTATCTCAAAAGGTTAATATTCTAAAATATTACAGCAATTTCATAAAAATATCATTGTAACCATCTTGAAATAGCTGATGATTAGAAATACTTATGTACAGGCAATACTTCTATAGTAATATCAAGCATTCTTAGTACTGAATGGATCATTGAAATGTACATGCAATTTAGAACACAGCATTGATAGCTCTTTTAAAAAATATTTTAGGTATGATTTAATTGGCTATTTCTAGCAAACACTCACACAGAACTATTTCAGTTATTCTGCATGTATGTGTAGCTTCATCATCATCATCATCAAGTACCGGGCCTACTGGCGTAGGTGATCATGTCTCTCCACAACTTTCAATCTCAGCAGCTATTTATCATTTCTGTTGTCGACCTTCTGCCAAGCCATTCTCTTAAGCTGTCTGTTATTTTTTCTCTTTGCTTCTCTCTGTCTCTTCGTCCATCAATTTTCCCTAGTTGTTACAATATATTCCAGCTGTTCTCTTCTCATTACATGGCCAAAAAATGATGATTGTTTCTTCCTAATATTGGAAATTAGCTCTCTTTTTGCTTTGGCCTCTCTCAGAACATCTTCATTACTCTTCTTAGCTGTCCATGGTACTCTCAACACTCTTCTGTAAAACCACATTTCTACAGACTCCAGTTATTTTCTTGTCTGTAGTCCTATTGTCCATGATTCGCATCCATATGTTAAGATTGGCTCTAGATAACATTTAAGAACTATTTTTCTTGTTTTTCTTGTGTAGCTTAATTTTTTTTTTAAAAGAAAAGGGAAAAAAATACTGGAAGTCTTACAAATGATGTGTAACATCCCATACCAAAGGCTTTGTAAAGAGTTGCAAGTCAAATTTATTTGTAAATCCCTTACATATTAAGGAACTTTACAAGTTTATAACAGTATCTTCAATTTTATCAAGTGTGCTGTTTAAAAAAAAAAAAAAAATTTTCAATTTAAAAAAAAAAAACAATGTATATAATTCCTGTGTCTGTGAATCAGATTATGAAAAAAAGTAACACCTCTAAATTGTCAGTTTCAGTATAACACTGTAATAAAATCTTTCAATAAATAAAAAAGATTTGATAAAAGATCTTTGCAAGGATTAAGACTGCAAGAAAGAAAATTTTGAAGCAGGGGAAGAGCATCTGAATCTATTCCCTATTTGCCGACTATAGCTCAAAAGGTCGATTGATAGAATAAATAAAAATAAGTAATTTGTTGACGTGTTAATCAAATAAAAATTCATGATCATGGACATTCAAGTTTTCCCTAACTTGACATTTTATGTCAATTTTGCTTCAGTTTTAATAAGTTATAATCTAATGTCATGAATCTTGTTAAAATTGAGAACACCAGTTGTAAAATAATCGTTTCAATCACAAGACCATTATGAGGTATACTCTGTTTGCTAATATAATTTGTCTGTATAATATGTATCCTCTATTTACTAACATAACTTGTCTGTACAATAGATATACTCTATTTGCTAACATAACTTGACTGTACAATAGATATACTCTATTTGCTAACATAACTTGACTGTACAATAGATATACTCTATTTGCTAACATAACTTGACTGTACAATAGATATACTCTATTTGCTAACATAACTTGTCTGTACAATAGATATAATCTATTTGCTAACATAACTTGACTGTACAATAGGTATACTCTATTTGCTAATGTAACTTGTCTGTACAATAGATATACTCTATTTGCTAACATAACTTGTCTGTACAATAGATATACTCTATTTGCTAACATAACTTGTGTATACTTTATTTGCTAATATAACCTGTCTTTACAGGCATTGTGGTTGGATCTCTGGAGATTCTTGGCAACCCTACTGGACTTGTTCGAAGTATTGGAACTGGTGTATCTGACCTCATCAGTCTCCCATACTCTGGGCTCACCCGTGGACCTGGAGCTTTTGTAACAGGATTGTCTATGGGCTTAGGGAGTCTGGTGAAAAATGTGTCTGCTGGTATGCTATGCAAACATAAAACTTAGACTATTCATATCAAATGTACTATCAACCCTTCCGTATGCGTGTGAAAGCTGGAAAACAACAAGAGATATAGAAATAAAGTTGAACGCATTCGAAAATAAATGTCTAAGGAAAATACTTGGTATAGTGTGGAACGAATTCAAACCAAACGGGGCAATTATAGAAATCGCCAATCAACCACTAATATCTTCAGTAATAAAGAAAAGACGATGGTCATATGTTGGACATGTGATGAGAAGAGATAATAACCGAATAGCAAAGCAAGCCCTCATATGGGAAACAACAGGTAAGAGAAAAAGAGGAAGACCCAGAGAGACACTGAGAAGAACATTGATGAGAGAGGCAAGAGCAGCAGGAATCGGCTCCCTCAATGAGATAGAGCTGCTTCCCAGAACAGAGACAAATGGCGAGATTTGATGAAATATCTTTAAAAGAATTGAAAACAGCTAGAACAAAATTCAGATGAAGGAGTATCTAGGTCTACACCCTATGGGCCGGCTACGGCTCGAAAGGCCAATAGATAGATAGATAGGTATGCTATAGTTTTTTTTTTTGTTTTCTTTTTTAAAGAGTTGGGTAACACGAGTACTGGATCATACTCAGAAATAACAGATTAAATGGTTGGGTCATGATCACCACCAGGCAGCTTCTACCAAAAAATATAGCTTTAATTAGTTTGAGGCAACAGGAAAAGGGAAAAAGGTAAACCTACATGATGGTGAATTATTAAATAACAAACATCATAATTAGCACCATGTAGAAAACACACTGTAGATCATGGACACAACATTCCATGAAAAGCAACAGCAGAAAAAAGTAAACTTTATTTTAATATTCTCTTTGTTGCTTTACTGAAATAACATACTCTGGTTTGTTTAATGACCTTTTTCCAAATTTAAAATGACTTTCTATCTAGACTGAATACTAACATATAGTATTTTGGTATTTAATCATTTCTAAGATGTCCTTTTTATATTCTATGACTAATAACAACTCTGGAACTGCTGCTGGTGCTACAGAAATCCAAAATTGTTCATATATTAGACTAGACATTGGAGTATTAATGGGCACTGTCCAAGCACAGTGATGATGGTCATTTATACAAGAACAAGACTTGATATAAAAAGCTGAATAAAGTCAAAGCATAAAGAGGTTTTCATGAGCAGAAATAGCCATTCTCATCTTGGACACTGAGGTTCCAGGTCTAGAAAATATTAACAGTAATCCAAACAATCCAAAATATAACAGTAGTCCAAATTTTGTTTTTAAAGCAGAGGATATAAGAAATATAAACTATGGATTTGACATATGGTATGGCAAGCAAAAAAAAAAGAAATCAACAAGAGAAATGTAATTAAACTGCAACAAGAGACATTTTAATAACAGTTTCAAGAACTATGATCATCCGCACCAGTTGGCATTCCATGTAACATATTTATATGTTCTCAGGTATGATTACGTCTGTGACAAATTTTGCCTCCAGTGTCTCTCGTAATATGGACCGTCTGTCGTTTGATACTTCACACCTGGAGAGACAAGAAGAAAACCGACGAAATCGACCAGCTGGACTATCTGATGGATTAAAGCAAGGCCTAACAGGATTTGGCATCAGTCTGCTGGGTAAATAATGGCTTACATTCTCATCACTTTGTAATTAGTTTTAGTTCTTAGCATTAACTATGTAATAGGTAGCAGAAATAGTCTCATAGATCTTGAAGCAATCCCAGAATTGTTGTAATCCAATTGGTAGTTTATGTATGCTTTCACATGCTTCTGGTTTATATAGCTAACAGTTCAATCACAATTCAGGTGCACTCAATCACTTTCATCTATGAAAATTATCCATGAATCTAAAATTCATGCAGTTTTCAGGTGAGACTTAATAAATCATCATTGAGTTATTAGCTCAATAACTCAGATCATCATGTTTTTCAACAAAAGAGCTCAATGGATCACTTGATATCACTGTTATCATTGTTTTATGAAAATCCTACTTGTGCTTTGTTAAGCTACTCTGCAGCTCTTTAGTTGTTATGAAATGTTCAAAACAGAAAATGTGATCAATTTCCTGAAACATAAAACATGTTTAAAATTGGAATTAATAATTTATAGTATATGTACAGCACTTAGCATTTCAGAAAATGAAAAACGTCTTGTGCAACTAGTCTATGTCAATAGAACTGAGAGAGAGAGTTCATTGGTGCTACATAAAGCCAATTCTGACCTATGGAAGCAAATCATGGACAGTAGACAAACAAATGAAAAGATGATTAAGGCTCCAGTCATGGTCAAAGAATAACTAGGATGTGCTGCATGACTTACGGTTCTCTTTTTACTCAACACTGTGTAGTCAGAATAACTAGGATGTGCTGCATGATGTGCTGCATGACTTATGGTTCTCTTTTTACTCAACACTGTGTAGTCAGAATAACTAGGATGTGCTGCATGACTTATGGTTCTCTTTATACTCAACACTGTGTAGTCAGAATAACTAGGATGTGCTGCATGACTTATGGTTCTCTTTATACTCAACACTGTATAGTCAGAATAACTAGGATGTGCTGCATGACTTATGGTTCTCTTTATACTCAACACTGTATAGTCAGAATAACTAGGATGTGCTGTATGACTTACGGTTCTCTTTATACTCAACACTGTATAGTCAGAATAACTAGGATGTGCTGCATGACTTACGGTTCTCTTTATACTCAACACTGTGTAGTCAGAATAACTAGTCCACTCCTGTTAACTATTAAAAATTTTTTTTTTCAAACTAGATTTTTATGGGTAAGTAATAGTCCTACTTTGCCAACATTTGAAAAAATATTACTTACCTTCTGGTTTGTGGGGGGAGGGATGGGCTAGAGGGTAAAATGTTAGCCTCTAAACAAGAATCTCTTAGGTTTGAATCCTACCACAGGTGGTGAGAATTTTTCTCTTTGAATCAGTGGTTTCATCATGGCTTTACCACCACCCATTTCCAGGTAGTGAGGTCAGAAGTCCTAGCCCTCTTGGTCATTAGTGAAAAACAGGAGGTTTTCTACACACTCTGCACATGTTAAAGAATCTATCTATCTATTGTCCTTTCGAGCCGAAGACGGCACATAGGGCAGAACCACAATCTCAAAAACAGAAACCTTGTGTGCCAAAATGGCACATGTTGCAGGGATCACTGCTTCTAAAATCTATGGCTGTTTCCATAACAATACTTTTTACAATGACAGCTTGTCAAGCCATCGATAAAAAAAAAAACTGTTAAAGCATACTTGGCAGTTAAATATAAAAAAGTAGACCTTAAAGGACACACCCAGGTAAAATTGTCAAACTTGTTAAAGTCTACCCATGCCTAAGACAGACATGTAGACACACTCACATCCATGGCCACTTAAAGGGTGAACACCGAAGAAGTAGAAGAATAACCATTCTGGTTTAACCCTCATCATGAAAAGTGCATCAGGCTGTAAAGTGGAAATGTCAAAGCCAGCAAAACTATAAAAGCAGTACAAAGTAATGCTTACTTTTCCTAGGAAAATTAAGATATTCTACAAAAATGATTCTGTTTCTTAACGGTTTGTTTCCCATGTCTTGTCACCTGCAGCTAATTTTTTTTCTCTGTCCTTTTTCACCTTCTAATATAGAAGCCTCTTTTGATCATCATCATCATCAAGTACCGGGCCTGCTGGTGTAGGTGATCATGTCTGTCCACAACTTTCGATCTTGATAGCTATTTATCATTTATGTTGTTGACCTCCTGCCAGCCAATCTCTTAAGCTGTCTGTTATTTTTTCTCTTTGTTTCCCTCTATCTCTTCGTCCCTCAATTTTTCCAGTTTGTTACAATATATTCCAGTTGTTCTCTTCTCATTACATGGTCAAAAAATAATGATTGTTTCTTCCTAATATTGGAAATTAGCTCTCTTTTTGCTTTGACCTCTCTCAGAACATCTTCATTACTCTTCTTAGCTGTCTTAGGTACTCTCAACATTCTTCTGTAAAACCACATTTCTACAGACTCCAGTGATTTTCTTGTCTGTTGTCCTATTGTCCATGATTCGCATCCATATGTTAAGACTCTCGATTCATGATTGTACAAAGAAGTTACAACGGTGGTTTTCTGTTGCCTTCCGTCGGTTCGTTTACAGTTGGCTCCGCTAGCCTTTGACTAAAATGTCTCACCCACAAGGCAGTGGGGTTGTTTTACTTTGGGGTACCCTCCCTTAGCCTTTTACTCTCCCCAGCTTACCTGCAAGGCAGCAGAGCAGCCATAGGTTGTACTGTTTACTGCATACAGTAGCAGGTAAAATTACCCGACCTGACAAAATTGTCCTCTATAGATATTATCTTCTAATATAGAAGCCTCTATAGATATTATCTTCTAATATAGAAGCCTCTATAGATATTATCTTCTAATATAGAAGCCTCTCAGAGATGCTATGCAGACTTCTTTGTATCTCAGATCTTTCTGTCCATAATCTGATTCCCTTTTTTTTTACTCTTTGCATGGATTTAACGGAAGATGTACAAAAGAGGTGAGATGCAGAATTGCTCAGGCAAAAGCATCTTTCCAAAAAATGAGGAAGATACTATGCAATCCATTTTTGACAATTGAGACAAGAAAAAGAGTTCTTAAATGTTATGTTGAGTCAGTCTTAACATATGGATGTGAATCATGGACAATAGGACAACAAACAAGGAAATCACTGGAGGCTGTAGAAATGTGGCTTTACAGAAGAATGTTGAGAATACCATGGACAGCTAAGAAGAGTAAGGAAAACATTCTGAAAGAGGCCAAAGCAAAAAGAGAGCTAATTTCCAATATTAGGAAGAAACAATCATCATTTTTTGGCCATGTAATGAGAAGAGAACAACTGAAATATATTGTAACAACTGGGAAAATTGAGGGACAAAGAGATAGAGGGAAGCATAGAGAAAAGATACCAGACAACTTAAGAGAATGGCTTGGCAGATGGCCAACAACAGAAATGATAAATAACTGTAGAGATAGAAAATTGTGAAGAGACATGATCACCTACGCCAGCAGGCCCGGTACTTGATGATGATGATGATGGATTTAACTCGAACACATTACCCCAAAAAATCATATGCTGAAGGTCTGTAAAAATTATGGTCATTTATACCATAT
This sequence comes from Megaustenia siamemsis, assembly GCA_032433765.1. NCBI lineage: Eukaryota > Metazoa > Mollusca > Gastropoda > Stylommatophora > Ariophantidae > Megaustenia > Megaustenia siamemsis. The sequence goes on along the minus strand of JAVIAB010000041.1, from coordinate 54,238,095 downwards.
TCCCTCTACTCAACGTGGCGTGACAGGGCACTTTACTTTACTTTTTTTTATGGATTTAACTGTATTTGATAATATCTGTCAGACTAAAAATATATATTATAATCAATTTTAAAAAAGTAAAATTTTAAGAAAGTAAGTATTTTAACTATTGTAAAATTGATTGCTCTAGCAGTATTTTAACGATAGAATCAAATGGTTTGTACTTTAATTTACTTTAATTTGACTGTGATGACTTTGAGTGAATTTCTTCCCCAGGTGCTGTTGCTGGCTTGGCTGATCAGCCTATTCAGACACTGCTAGCTTCTGGAAGTCAAGACAAGAGTAGGGCATCAGCTTCCTCTACAGCATCCGGTTTAGTAACAGGAGTAGGAAAAGGCTTAGTTGGAGTTTTTACCAAACCAATTGGTGGAGCTGCTGAGTTTGTTTCCCAGACCGGACAAGGTTAGAAATTTGTTTGTGCTGATGACGAAGTGAGCATTTCATGTCATGTGTTATATTAATTTGTAAAAAAAATTAATGGCATATGTTAATTCCCAGAGGAAAAAGAGAACCTAGATAATAATATTCTGGCTACAGTTAGTTTTGTTTAAAGGTTTATCATTGTTGTATTTTGTGTTTAATGAAAGCTTTTTGTCGTCATCATCATCAAGTGCCATCTCCTCAATGAAGGTTGGCTACCATGGAGCACCATTCTGCTCTGTCTCTTGCTTTGATGGTGCAGGTTGTCATAGGCTGGATTGTCCATCTTTTGATGTTACTCGTCCATGTTAGTCTTGGACTCCCACTGCCTCTTCTACCTTGTATTTTCCCCTCTAGGATTACTTTTAGTAGGCTGTTGTGTCTTTTAACATGGCCCAAAAATAGCATTTGTCTTGTTTGAATTGTGTTTACTAGATCTCCTTTCATTTTTAGTTGTTTTAAGACTTCATTATTTGTTTTCTTTTCTTTCCATCTAATTCTACCTATTCTTCTATGTATCCACATTTCAAAGGCTTCAATTCTCTGTTCTGTTTTCTTGTTTAATGTCCATGTTTCTGCACCATATAGGAATGTTGAGAAGACATAACATTTTGCTATTCTTAGTTTTAGCCCTGGTGTTATTTGTTTTGATGTTAGTATATTCTTTATATAACAGGTAGGAAATCTGTTGATAATAAAATAGTAGTTTTTTCTGGAAGGGAAGATGGAAAACACCGTGAAGGAGTAGGCATAATGATGACAGACATAGCTGCAAGAAGTTTATTAGAATGGGAACTGGTAAATAGCCGTCTGATACGAACACGCTACAAAACAAAACAGGGAAGACTTTCAATTGTTCAATGTTATGCGCCTACTAACGAAGCTGATGATGAAGTTAAGGACGATTTTTATAACCAACTACAACAACTTATAAACAAAATATCCAAACACAATCTTTTAATTGTAATGGAGATTTCAATGCCAAAGTGGGAAAAGACAACGCAGGAGTGGAACATGTAATGGGGAGAGAAGGCTGTGATACTACAAGTCAGAATGGAGAAAGATTAATAGACTTATGTTTAATAGAAAATTTAGTTATAGATGGGACATTATTTCCACACAAAAATATTCACAAAGCAACATGGATATCTCCTGATAATAGAACCTCAAATCAAATTGACCACCTATGTATTAAACAACAATTCAGATCATCATTAATAGATGTAAGAGCATACAGTGGTGCTGATGTTAATAATGACCACAACTTGTGCATTGGGAAAATAAGATTAAAATTTAAAAACCAACAGAAGAGGTCAACTACACATAAAATTGATATTCATAAACTGAAAGATGAAGCCATAAAGGAAAAGTTTAACATAGAACTAAGTAATTGCTATACAGCACTCAGTGAAATAGATTTAGATATCAATGAAATGTGGGACTCACAGAGCAAAATACTAATGACAGCAGCAGAAGCAAGTGTAGGACTGAAGAAAATGGTAAAATGAGCTTGGATTTCAGACACCACATGGAAATACATCAAAGAAAGAAGAGAAGCGAAGAGAGCCATGACTAATGTAAAAACAGATCTTGGAAAGGTCCTGGCAAAAGCAACATACAATGAATTAGACAACAAAGTGAAAAGTTCAGCAAGAAGAGATACAAGAGCTTATATAGACAATTTGGCAGAGAAAGCAGAGACAGCTGCAATTACAGGAGACAGCAGAACTCTTTATACTGTACAAAAGATGCTGACAAACACCTATACATCCAGTGGAACACCAATTCTAGACAAATCTGGAGTAATGTTAACAACAAGCGCAGACATAAAAGCCCGTTGGGTGGAACACTTCAAAGAAATTCTTAACTGTCCACTACCCCACAGTTTAATAGATTTTGAAACTGAAACACCAGCAGCAGAATTAGCTGTAAATTTAGATGACTTCACCTTGAGCGAAATAGAAATCACCTTAAAGAATATGACCAATAACAAGGCTGCAGGTGAGGATAAGTTAACAGCTGAGATCCTCAAGGCAATTGATAGCCATAATTTAATACATCTCCAGAAAATGTTCAACATCATTTGGAAAGCAGAGAAGACGCCTCATAAATGGAAAAAACGAATCATTGTTAAGATTCCAAAAAAGGGCAATCTTAGAGATTGTAACAACTGGAGAGGCGTGACACTTTTGTCAGTTGCCTCAAAGTTATTCTGCAAAATCATCCTAAATAGAATAAAGGATTCAATAGCTACAGTAATGCGTGAAGAACAGGCTGGGTTCAGAAAAAGAAGAAGCTGCCTTGACCACATTTTACTCTACGACTTATATTGGAGGAACACATTGAAAAGCAAAAACCTTTTGTACTTAACTTCATCGACTTCAAAAAAGCATTTGATAGTATTCAAAGAGATTCTTTGTGGAAAATTCTGAAGCAATATGGCTTACCATCAAAAATCATAAATATTATCAAAGACATGTATGATGGTTACACATGTGCAGTTTGAACAGAGGAAGGACTGAGCGAATGTTTCCCAATAGAAACTGGGGTTAAACAAGGATGTATTTTATCACCCTTGTTATTTGGAATTGTTATGGACTTCATAATGAAGAAATGCTGCACTGGTAATAAAGACATCGAATGGATACAAGGAGACCATTTGGAGGACCTTGACTTTGCTGATGACATAGTTCTCATCAGCAGCCAGATAAAAACGATGCAGGAAAACACAAATAAACTATCATCAATAGCCAGCAAAATTGGGCTTGAGATCAATCATGAAAAGACTAAAGTCATGAAAAGTTTAATTCCAACAGACGACAAAATATACATGGAAAACAAACCAGTAGAAGAGATTGATTACTTTACCTATCTTGGAAGTCACATTGATTGAGAAGGGGATACAAGCAATGAAATTAGAATCAGAATAGCTAAAGCAGCAATTTCTTTCAGAAGCCTTGAAAAGTTGTGGAAATCAAAACTCATCAGCACAAACACAAAACTTAGGCTATTCAAATCAAATGTACTATCAACCCTTACGTATGCGTGTGAAAGCTGGAAAACAACAAGAGATATAGAAACAAAGTTGAACGCATTCGAAAATAAATGTCTAAGGAAAATACTTGGTATAGCGTGGAACGAATTCAAAACAAACGAGGAAATTAGAGAAATCGCCAATCAACCACTAATATCTTCAGTAATAAAGAAAAGACGATGGTCATATGTAGGACATGTGATGAGAAGAGATAATAACCGAATAGCAAAGCAAGCCATCATGTGGGAAACAACAGGTAAGAGGAAAAGAGGAAGACCCAGAGAGACACTGAGAAGAACATTGATGAGAGAGGCAAGAGCAGCAGGATTCGGCTCCCTCAATGAGATAGAGCTGCTTGCACAGAACAGAGACAAATGGCGAGATTTGATAAAATATCTTTAAAAGAAAACTGCTAGAACGGGAATTCGGGTAAGAGAGGGAGTATCTTGGTCTACGCCCTATGGACCGGCTACGGCTCGAAAGGTCAATAGATAGATATTCTTTATGACATAAAAATTACTTTTTGCCATTCCTATTTTTTTTGTACTTACTTGTTGTTACTTGCTTATTTTTGTTATCATGTTTTTATTATTATGCAGTATTATTGATACAGTTTTAATACAAGTTGTTTTTTTTGTATATTGTTTTAGATGTCCTTACTCATTGCTCTGCTCTCTATTATGTCTTTCAGGTATTTTACATGGCACTGGCTTGGCACAACTGCCAACGAGACGAGAGAAGCCAACATGTCACTCTAGACAACAACTACCAAATGGTCACTTTAAATATGCTACGTATGTTGTTAGAATGCTTTTTTAATTACTTCTTCTATACCATACTATACCATGAAGTCTGGCTACTAGTGATCACATAAGCTCATAGGCTGTGCGTTCACTCTTGTAACGGTAGAGTGCTTAGGTTTAAAATAATTTCACATCATTTGGAAAATATATGATTTTCATTTTTCTTCTTTCTTAAATTATATGATTGTCATTTTTCTTCTTTCTTAAATTATGTGATTGTCATTTTTCTTCTCTCTTAAATTATGTGATTGTCATTTTTCTTCTTTCTTAAATTATGTGATTGTCATTTTTCCTCTTTCTTAAATTATGTGATTGTCATTTTTCTTCTTTCTTAAATTATGTGATTGTCATTTTTCTTCTTTCTTAAATTATGTGATTGTCATTTTTCTTCTTTCTTAAATTATGTGATTGTCATTTTTCTTCTTTCTTAAATTATGTGATTGTCATTTTTCTTCTCTCTTAAATTATGTGATTGTCATTTTTCTTCTTTCTTAAATTATGTGATTGTCATTTTCGTCTTTCTAAGATTATGTGATTGTCATTTTTCTTCTCTCTTAAATTATGTGATTGTCATTTTTCTTCTTTCTTAAATTATATAATTAACATTTTTCTTCTCTCTTAAATTATGTGATTGTCATTTTTCTTCTTTCTTAAATTATGTGATTGTCATTTTTCTTCTTTTTAAATTATGTGATTGTCATTTTTCTTTTTTTTTAAATTATGTGATTGTCATTTTTCTTCTCTCTTAAATTATATAATTGTCATTTTTCTTCTTTCTTAAATTATGTGATTGTCATTTTTCTTCTCTCTTAAATTATGTGATTGTCATTTTTCTTCTTTCTTAAATTATATAATTAACATTTTTCTTCTCTCTTAAATTATGTGATTGTCATTTTTCTTCTTTCTTAAATTATGTGATTGTCATTTTTCTTCTTTTTAAATTATGTGATTGTCATTTTTCTTTTTTTTTAAATTATGTGATTGTCATTTTTCTTCTCTCTTAAATTATATAATTGCCATTTTTCTTCTTTCTTAAATTATGTGATTATCATTATCTTGTTCCTTTTCATTTCATGTTATATTCAATCAGGTGTTGAGACTGAGAGAGATACAAAGTTCCTACCTTACTCTTCTGTTGTCTTAAATTTGTCCTGTGATGATGTTTTTGGATATTGATCATATTGCTGGTCTGTATAGAGCTCTGTTTCCTTCTTCATTTCTCATTTATACTTTGTATATTGTTTAACCACACTGCAATTATTTTTTTTAACTGGATTTATTTTTTTGTTTTTTTTTTTATTATGATCACATTTCTGATTTTGTCTCTTCTGGTCACTGCTGTCACTTTCCTCAAATATCTCATTAATGTGGTTGCTAACTTCTTCTGTCTTGACAAGAGTCACAAAGTTTGGCATCTTTACAGTATGGCTGGAAGTAAAGTTAGTTTTATGAGATATTTATTTGTGCTATTCATCATCATTATCAAGTGCCAGGCCTGCTGGCGTCATGTCTCTCCACAACTTTTTCGATCTCGAGTTATTTATCATTTCTGTTGTTGACTTTCTGCCAAGCCATTCTTTTAAGATGTCTGGAATTTTTTCTCTTTGCTTCCTTCTGTCTCTCTGTCCCTCAATTTTCCCAGTTGTTACAATATGTTCCAGCCATTCTCTTCTCATGGCATGGCCAAAAAATGATGATTGTTTCTTCCTAATATTGAAAATTAGCTCTCTTTTTGCTTTGGCCACTTTCAGAACATTTTCATTACTCTTCTTATCTGTCCATGGTATTCTCAACATTCTTCTGTAAAACCACATTTCTACAGACTCCAGTGATTTCCTTGTCTGTTGTCCTATTGTCCATGATTCACATCCAAATGTTTAGACTGGCTCTACAAAATATTTAAGAACTCTTTTTCTTGTTTCTATTGTCAAAAATGGATTGCACAGTATCTTTCTCATTTTTCGGAAAGCTGCTTTTGCCTGAGCCATTCTGCATCTGACCTCTGATGTACATCTTCCGTGTGAGGTTAACAAAGTTCCCAAATATTTAAATTCATTTATCTGTTTTGACATTGTTCCACTTGTCTTTATTTTTCACTGAGGTGATGTCTTTTTCTTTGTTGTTACCATTACTTCTGTCTTTTTGCTATTAAGGGTGAGTCCCTTATTTTTGCTTTCTTTCACTATAATGTGAAAAATTGTGTACTATTAGGCAATATTTAATGATTGTGTTTCTGTCTTTATTGAATCATTCAATCTAGTACAGCAAGACTGCTGTGAGTATACAATGTAAGAAATTAAAATTTATGACACCATTCTAGAAGTGACAAAGGCAGCAGGTTCCCTCAATAAGATTGTGATGCTTGCACAGAACAGAGACAAATGGACAAATGGCGAGATTTGATAAATTTTTTTGTGCAAGGTTTGAGACTGCTAGAAAGAAAATTTAGAAAAAAGAGAAAGAGTATCTGGGTCTATGCCCTATGGGCAGGCCATGGCTTGAAAGATCAATAGGTAGATAGATAAATAGATTCGGAAGTGATCACTTTGCATGTGAAGCTTCAGTCCAACATCATTTTTCTTAACCCCCTACTCTAGGAGCATACACTACCAGAGCTCAAAGAAGATATATAGAGACTAAAAAGATGGGCACACAGATAGAACTGGAGAAAAAGAATATTGCTGAAAGGTGCATAGAGAAGTCTCCCAGGGGGAGTTATAGGACTGGAGAATAAAGGCTGCTTATCTAGTACAGTTGTGAAGAGGTGTTTGAGTATGACTTTTTATTTTGCTTCCGAATTAAAAAAAAAACACTTTTGACTATATTATGATTATAAACCCGCATTCTCCTAGTTTGGACCCCGACATATTTTTTATCCAACCACCCATTTTCAATATATACTAATGTGCCAATTAACACCATTTTCTCTATTACCAGTGGCATAGATGGTACCTTTATGCTTCAAATTCCTGGTTTTATAACAGTGTTTTGTGACCAAGGAGAAGAAGGAGAAAGAAAAATTCTTGTTACATATTTATTGTTCACAGAAAGTTCTTTCCATAAAAGAAGAAGAAAGAACTTCTTGATAAAATGATCACATATTTCTTGTTCACAGAGAGAAGAAGAAAGAACTTCTTGATAAAATGATCACATATTTCTTGTTCACAGAGAGAAGAAGAAGAAAGAACTTCTTGATAAAATGATCACATATTTCTTGTTCACAGAGAGAAGAAGAAAGAACTTCTTGATAAAATTATCACATATTTCTTGTTCACAGAGAGTAGAAGAAGAAAGAACTTCTTGATAAAATGATCACATATTTCTTGTTCACAGAGAGAAGAAGAAAGAACTTCTTGATAAAATGATCACATATTTCTTGTTCACAGAGAGAAGAAGAAAGAACTTCTTGATAAAATGATCACATATTTCTTGTTCACAGAGAGAAGAAGAAAGAACTTCTTGATAAAATGATCACATATTTCTTGTTCACAGAGAGAAGAAGAAAGAACTTCTTGATAAAATGATCACATATTTCTTGTTCACAGAGAGAAGAAGAAGAAAGAACTTCTTGATAAAATGATCACATATTTCTTGTTCACAGAGAGAAGAAGAAAGAACTTCTTGATAAAATGATCACATATTTCTTGTTCACAGAGAGAAGAAGAAAGAACTTCTTGATAAAATGATCACATATTTCTTGTTCACAGAGAGAAGAAGAAAGAACTTCTTGATAAAATGATCACATATTTCTTGTTCACAGAGAGAAGAAGAAAGAACTTCTTGATAAAATTGTCACATATTTCTTGTTCACAGAGAGAAGAAGAAAGAACTTCTTGATAAAATGATCACATATTTCTTGTTCACAGAGAGAAGAAGAAGAAAGAACTTCTTGATAAAATTGTCACATATTTCTTGTTCACAGAGAGAAGAAGAAAGAACTTCTTGATAAATTGTCACATATTTCTTGTTCACAGAGAGAAGAAGAAAGAACTTCTTGATAAAATGATCACATATTTCTTGTTCACAGAGAGAAGAAGAAAGAACTTCTTGATAAAATTGTCACATATTTCTTGTTCACAGAGAGAAGAAGAAAGAACTTCTTGATAAAATTGTCACATATTTCTTGTTCACAGAGAGAAGAAGAAAGAACTTCTTGATAAAATGATCACATATTTCTTGTTCACAGAGAGTAGAAGAAGAAAGAACTTCTTGATAAAATGATCACATATTTCTTGTTCACAGAGAGAAGAAAGAAGAACTTCTTGATAAAATGATCACATATTTCTTGTTCACAGAGAGTAGAAGAAGAAAGAACTTCTTGATAAAATGATCACATATTTCTTGTTCACAGAGAGAAGAAGAAAGAACTTCTTGATAAAATGATCACATATTTCTTGTTCACAGAGAGTAGAAGAAGAAAGAACTTCTTGATAAAATGATCACATATTTCTTGTTCACAGAGAGAAGAAGAAAGAACTTCTTGATAAAATGATCACATATTTCTTGTTCACAGAGAGAAGAAGAAAGAACTTCTTGATAAATTGTCACATATTTCTTGTTCACAGAGAGAAGAAGAAAGAACTTCTTGATAAAATGATCACATATTTCTTGTTCACAGAGAGAAGAAGAAGAAAGAAGTTCTTGATAAAATTGTCACATATTTCTTGTTCACAGAGAGAAGAAGAAAGAACTTCTTGATAAAATGATCACATATTTCTTGTTCACAGAGAGAAGAAGAAAGAACTTCTTGATAAAATGATCACATATTTCTTGTTCACAGAGAGAAGAAGAAAGAACTTCTTGATAAAATGATCACATATTTCTTGTTCACAGAGAGAAGAAGAAAGAACTTCTTGATAAAATGATCACATATTTCTTGTTCACAGAGAGAAGAAGAAAGAACTTCTTGATAAATTGTCACATATTTCTTGTTCACAGAGAGAAGAAGAAAGAACTTCTTGATAAAATGATCACATATTTCTTGTTCACAGAGAGAAGAAGAAAGAACTTCTTGATAAAATTGTCACATATTTCTTGTTCACAGAGAGAAGAAGAAAGAACTTCTTGATAAAATGATCACATATTTCTTGTTCACAGAGAGAAGAAGAAGAAAGAACTTCTTGATAAAATGATCACATATTTCTTGTTCACAGAGAGAAGAAGAAAGAACTTCTTGATAAAATGATCACATATTTCTTGTTCACAGAGAGAAGAAGAAAGAACTTCTTGATAAAATTGTCACATATTTCTTGTTCACAGAGAGAAGAAGAAAGAACTTCTTGATAAAATTGTCATGCATTTATGGTTCACAGAAAGTTCTTTCCATCTCTTCACTTCAATGAGCTGTTGCTAGCTATTCCAGCTTTAACCTTTGACCTAGCAGAGGTAGAGGTGAAGGTTGAACTCTTGCTGACCCCTGACATTTTGCTAGTGGTAGATCTTGAAGATGATGCCCAGCAGCAGGTGTTTACATTGTCCTTGCTGGATTGTAAGAAAAGCTACAGCAGTGATGGGAAGATGGTGCTGCAGCTCTTTGGAACTTCATCCCATGAGGTAATTATACCTATTTATACTTAACTCTTTCCAGACTTTGGCAGACTTTAGGTTCGGACCAGATTAGTTTTCAATTTAGAAAAATTCTATCACATGCCTTTTTCTTTTTTCAAATTCATACAATAATATAATTAAATGTGGTATATGTCATACATCACCATAAAGGAAAATGGTTGAAGAAAATGAAAGTAGCATTATATTTGTGATATCTGAAGGAAAAAAATGTATTATTTATTATAAATAGTATAAAAATATTCAAAGGCAGATAATTTTCAATTCAAAAAAATCATATTTCACGTACCTCTATTTTTCCATGACTAGAGGTGTGCAGCTATCCATTCTTTGCGAAATTGTACACAAACAAATCCAAAGTTCTTCAAAATCCACTTTACTTGATGCATTTATGTCCATAAATAATAAAATTAGGCACAAGAAATGGTGTAGTCAAGTGGCCAATACTTGTCAGAAAAAAAAACGCACATTTACTTCAAAAATGAAACCATTCTATCTATAAAAACAAAGAAAATACCACATGGTAATTGAAGGAAGTAATTATGAAGCTTCCTCTAGATAATCGAATACAAGTATTGGTGAATATTTATATGCAGTCGCTACTTTACTTTAAAATATTCAACCGTACTCGGCCCAAGCTGATGTGTTAGATTTTGGTCAGGTATGCCTTCATAGGTGGAGCCGTTGTGTTGGTTAAAAGTCAGGAAAGAGTTAATACCCATCATTTTCAGTTTAAATTGCAGGTTTTGAGGTAAGATAATTTTAAAATGTACTTTGCATCTTTAATTCTGACAGTATATGAACCAGTTAAAACATTTAGTTTACTCTACAGTTCTACTCTCCTCTGACACACCCCCCCCCCCCCCCCATTAGTTACCTTTAAGAGTGATCGCAACCTCCGTGACATGCTTGTCAGGAGCCCCCTTCCTCCTTCTCTCCCTCACCATCAGGGCACTATCCATTGCAATCACAATCTATGTAAATCTTGCAACCACTTCCTCCGGACAGATACGGTTCTCTTCCCTAATGGCGCCTTTGAGACCAGAGAAGGATTCACTTGTACATTGTGCAACATTATTTATGCCATCATATGTAAGCAACATAATACTTACATAGGCAAATCAGAACGCCGTCTTGGGGAAGATGCCGGGAACATCTGTATGATATCAGTCAAGATACTGGTACCCCAATAGCATCCCACTTCAACTCTAAGGGCCATCAGGATAAGGTGGATATCCAGGTTATTGGCCTGTTGTCATGTTCTCCTGACAGCTGCAGCCGATTTACTTTAGAGAATTGTCTGATCGCACATATGGGTTGCCTCACTCCATGGGGCATCAATGTATCCTTTTCTCATGGGTAAACTAGTACCCCTTTCTCTTCTCCAACTTGCTGTGATTTGCAGCTTTAATTTGTATATGTTTTTGCAATTATTTCCACTAAAACCTTGTAATTCTCTTATTAACTGCTTTTTCTTGAATAAATTGTCACAGCAAAAAGCGTGTTTTAGATCAATTTATTTTATTATCATTATTATTTCACATTACAAAAAAAAATTATGATAAACGGCACAACCACAGCATGTTAAACTCTTTGGTAGCATATGTATTAAGATATCGCAGTCACCTACAATGAACTTATAAAAGTATACCATGAGTGTCCAATAGGATAACTATCAAGATTGCAATGCTTCTCTAATGCTAAAACTGCCTTTATCTTCATAATTATACTATAAGCATCTTAGGGCGTTCTTCTCGAGAATGCATGGAAAAAGACCAAGAGGAAGACCCAGAAGAAGATGGATAGATGCAGTGACAGAGACATGTAACAACAAAGGAAAATCACTAATTCAGACAGTTCGAGCAGCACAAGAACGACAAATGATATAAACCACGACACCTTTTAGGTATCAGTGAAAGAGAAAAGAAGAAGAAGAAGAAGCATCATTTTATTGTCTTTCAGATAAGAGAAAAAATTATGAAAAAGCTAACTTTGTTCTTTACTCTTCTCAGCAACCGCAGTCCAGGAAAGATAGAGTAGCAGCATTTATAGATACTCAGAATGCTTCAGACCATCCAATAAGAGCACTTACTTCTGTAGACCAACCAATTTCAAAGCCCCATTCAGACAACCAATCAGAAGCAGAGGTGCCAAGTCAGGACCAAATATACTCCAGACGACACAGCGGCAGCAGCCAATCAGAAATTAAACCAGCTCATGGCATATATGCACAATCATCTATACATCCACAATATGAGTTTCAGATGCCACCATATTTGCTAGACCTCTTTATGACCACATTCAGAGTTGCTAAAAATAAATTACAAGGAAGAGGTTTTCCGGTGTAGACTTTATTATGCTTTCTTCATATTTAGTTTAATAACTGGCAGTCTTGGTATGTTGCACATTTAAGTTTAAATATTATGTTTCTATGCTCTTATCTATTGTTTATTATTTTCCTCTTAGATTGTTCTCTGATATCTTTCTACAAATAATTATCTCTGTTATAACCTTTATCTATTATGAAAACAAATATTTAAGAACTTTGTTAACCACAGACGGAAGATGTACAAAAGAGGTGAGATGCAGAATGGCTCAGGCAAAAGCAACTTTCCAAAAAATGAGGAAGATACTATGCAATCCATTTTTGACAATAGAAACAAGAAAAATAGTTCTTAATTGTTGTGTAGAGCCAGTCTTAACATATGAATGCGAATCATGGACAACAGACAAGAAAATCACTGGAAGCTGTAGAAATGTGGTTTTACAGAAGAATGTTGAGAATACCATGGACAGCTAAGAAGAGTAATGAAAACGTTCTGAAAGAGAGCTAATTTCCAATATTATGAAGAAACAATCATTATTTTTTGGCCATGTAATGAGAAGAGAACAGCTGGAATATATTGTAACAACTGGGAAAATTGAGGAATGAAGAGACAGAGGATAGCAAAGTGAAAAGATAGCAGACAGTATAAGAGAATGGCTTGGCAAAAATGTAAACAACAGAAATGATAAATAACTGTCGAGATCGAAAGTTGTGGAGAGACATGATCACCAACGCCAGCAAGCCCAGTACTTGATGATGACGATGATGATTATGAAAACAAATTCATTATCAACGTTGCTTACTTTGTTTCATCATTTTAAGAGATTGTGTATGTTGATTTTGAATAGAATATGAAATTATCATTCATCTACTTTTGTTTTGTGTAGTAAGAGGTAACATGGTTCTCTATATATTTATTTCTTCATGGTCCTTTTTAAAGCTATGTTGCTTTGAAATAATATAAAGCCACAGAGATTTAGTTTCTACTTCTTTGCATTTTTATTCTGTTCACTGTTTTTTTTTGTTTTTATGATATTTTTAATACATTTGTTTACTTTTTATTTAGTATGTAATCTTGGGACATTGTTTTATTAAATTTCAATTTATTTTTTTTATTATTGTATAAGTTAGGTACATCGTTATTTACTCATGGTTTATATATTTATTATTCTTTGGCCGTGGTTCTATGAGCCATCTCTTTAGTCATGATGGTTTGAAGTTGGTGATCATTATTTCTAAGCTTATTTATAAACGTGACTTCTTTAACAGTTATTCATGACTCCCTAGTCTTCAATCATTTTCTCCAGAGTTTAACTTATGCTCCTTTTACATAATTTTTCAGGATTATATATCTGACAGTATTGACCTTTGGGTCTCAGTATTTTACATTTTGAGCATCACTCACTTAATTTTTAGACTTCTGTTTAAAAAATCAATGGGACCAAGGTATTGGTGTATTTGCAATAATATAAATATTAAATAAATATAATGATTACATTTTTTTTAAAGGGATAAAATGTAATTGTTGTTAATATTCACTCTTGCTGACTTCATACTTGACATGCAACTCTCCTTCTTATTTTAAAATTTGTCAAGCCTGTCTTGCCTCATGTAGTTCCAATTTCTATGAGAATTTTAGCGGCCATTATTCATTTACTTTATCATTTTGTCCTCAATTTACATATAAATCATCCGCTGTGAATTAATAGGCCGAAGTTTCTTTATTATAAGCACAATCAACAAAATCTAATCTTTAAAAAAATTTGAAATTGGATTATAATGTTAGCCAAACTAGCAGGACCAGAAAAAAAAAAGAAGAAAAAAAAAAAAATTAACGAAAAATATAACTGAATAATTTTTTTTAATCATCCATTTTTTATGTGTATTTTTTTTATTTTTTTTCAGTTTTCTTGATTTTCTTTCATGAACAGAAATCCAATCTCCGAGAACCACATTGATATATTAAATTTATGTACAGCTGAACTTAGACATGCGAACATCTCAAGACTACAAACATTGTGTTTAGCTTTAAATTTACTACATTTGGCTTGTCAAAATGAATAACACCTGACTGGGGTGATCATTTGTATGGTTATTATGTTTCGGGCAAAAATAGTTATTTATCCAATTTGTCTTGTTATGATTAGCTTTTTATTGTGGGCAGATTTGTTTTTTTAATCCTGCATATGCTGACCATCTTTTTGTTGCTGTGCCTTCTTCTAATTGTGTTTGTCTGCTTACTGCTTCTTCTCCAATCTCCTAATGGATATTTTTAGAAGTCAGTGTTGGTTTCATCAATATACCATGATAGTGGAACCATCAGCTCATTTGAGTTCCTTCTTTAGAGAGGTACAACTGTACCTTTCTGTAAGAAAAAAATCATATTATTCAGCATTGTTTTTCTAGCTAAATTTTTTTTTTATATTAGAGTTCTGAACTTATATAGCTCCTAATTTTCTTGTAATAATTTATGTATTAGTAAGTTTGCACTCTTATATGCTTTGCGTCTTGTTTATAAATGTACAAGACTGTCAGAGATCTAGTACTGCTTGAAATCAGATTATCTTTATCTGTTTCATTGGTGCTGTTTTTATTGGAAAACTATTTTTTTGTTCATTTATTTCCTTCTTCTTTATTTCCAGGAAGAAGATACTTGCTATATTATATTACAGTTACCAATTAAATTACATTTTCATGTACACTTTTCTTGAATATATTTTAAGTCATCATATTTTTTGGTCCGGATTTGTCTAAACTTTCATCTCTAATTACTTAGCCAGGATGGGTAACATGTTCCCATGACTACTATGTGAGGGCCAGCCATGTTTTGCTTGCTACAATCTGGATTTTTATTTTTATTTTTGATGGACTCCGAAGTGTGTCTCACTTCCATCCTCCAAGTCTTCATCACTCTGGGGGCCAGTGTTCTTAATCTGTGGGTTTCTTTTAATGAAATTTACTTTTACATCAAATTTCACCATAAATGTTTTCAGCACTTCTTTATTTTAATATGGTTGCACTGTGATTTTCTAATAGTAGCTGTAGCACTGATATTTGTTGGATGAAAAGGTCAAAACTAGATCTACAATTTGTCATTATAAATAGTATAAGGAACAGTTTTTTTTTTAATTTAATTAATTTAATAATTAAAATAAAACTGTTATTACATAATATGTTAATATGATTAATAGTATATTAATAAACCAGTAATAATTTTAATAATAATACTCCCAAGTTAATGTATTAATGTAAAAATTATAATATTAATAAACTCTCTCCTGCTATAGTAATTATAATAATAATTATTATTACTACATAAAAGGAGCCACGATAGCTCAGTGGTTAGTAAACTGGACTACAAAGGACAAGGGGTAGGATTCGATCCCAACCGACGGCTTCCAGGTTCACCCAGCCTTAAATGGGTACCAGATTTTTTTTCTGGGAAAGTAAAGCAGCACGGGCGTAATACCAACCACATTGCCCCAAAAATCATGTGCTGAAGGTCTGTAAAATATAGGGTCACTAACACCATATTTCCCTATACGCCACTTGGCGTGACGGGGGTACTTCACTTTTTTTTACTATTACTACATAAATATATTATTAACATGAAGGTATTACTGACATTGGCATGTTGGCTTCATTACCAAAAGACTGACATGACCTCAAGTCTGCTTGCCTATAAATATGTGCACATGACTCACAGAACTAGAAAAGGTAACAGTTTGAAAGAAGAAAACCTACCATCTCACCTTGAAAATACTAGTTCTTTGCTCATAGAGATTAAAGCACTTCATACCCCTATGATATGTTTCATATTTTCCAGTGCTCTTCAACCTAATTATGCCCAGAGCCAACTTATGTAACTTTTTCACGAATAAATTTTCTCTTGATTATTGATTCTTCCTGTGCTGTTAGATGTTGCATGGGGCTTGTAGTGTTTTTCTCCACCCATTTCTATTCTGGGAAAGATGTTTGATCTTATCTAATGAGTCTGTGCCTGCCAACTTTGCTTCTTTTATAAGTGTTCATTTTAGTGTCTCTTTAGGTCTTATTCTTTTTCTGTATCCTGATGTTCCCTTAGGAGAGCCTGTTTTGGAATTCTCTTTTTGACTCTTTTCAGCACATGTCCAACATATGCCCATTTTCATTCCTTAATTGTAGATGAGATCTTTGGTTGCGTGGCCATTTATTTTATTTCAGTATTAGTCTTAAATGCATTCCATTGTACACAGAGTATTTTTCTTAGGCATTTGTCTTCAAAAGCGTTTAGTTTTTTCTCAATCTCTTTTGATGTTCTCCTTTTTTCACATGCATAGGTAAGTGTTGATAATACGTTTGAGTTGAATATTCAAAGTTTGGTTTTCTTGCTTGGTGTTTTTGATTTCCATATTTTCTCTACTGCCCACTAAAATCTCAATTGAATTAACTTCCATAATTGAAGTATAAAAATCAATTTTACTTAGAGAGAGAGAACAAATTTCCTTGAGCATCCACCGAGTGTGTATTTTATATAGCATTTAAAAAAAAAAAAAAAACTTTTCTGCTACCTGCCACCTAAAAGTAAAAATCATCCACTAGTTGGCGATTGTGCCCAGGTTGAAGAGCACTGATATATATTCTGTGACTGTTACCTGTTTCTTTATTTTTCATTTTAAAAATTGTTTGTAATTTTGAGTTCTTAAAGTCAATAATTCTTTGTTAACATGTTCCATGGATTAAAAGTGTCATTATGACACTTTTAAGGGGTCAATTTTTGCAGCTTTTAATTTCTGTTTTGACAGTTATTGCCAGTTGAATCTTGTATTTCTCTTCTTTAACCTCTTTTCCATCTTCCCATGTGTTTTATATTAATTTTCATTTATTTTCACGCTGTTTTTTTTTTTTATACATTGTAACAAATTTCCAAAAAATGGCTGTGGAACAGTGTGCTAAACCACTTTGTAAGGAAAAAGTTAAGAATATTTGAAAATATTTTTCTTCTACCACTTTCCAATACATTGAGTAGTTTCACTTACAAATAAAATAGTTGATTAGTATCATTGTCTTTCTTGGAAATATTTATTCATTGGAAGCCATCTCAAAATCCAAGGTTGGCTCCCATTGGACCCCATCTTGTTCTGTCTATTGACTTGATAGTGCACACAGTCGCAGGTTCTAATGTTCATCTTTTAATGTTATCAGTCCACTTTAGTCTTTATCTGCCTCTGCCTCATCTACCTTGTACTTTTCCCTCCAAAGTGACTTTCAGTAGGGTATTATGTCTCTTCACATATAAAAAAAAAAATGTTTGCATATAGTCTATTACTATTTGTCTTGCTAACATACAGTGAGTATAACTAGGATTATGCGATGACTGTCACACAATAAGTCTTATGAGTCACATGACTAAGATATTACTAAGAATTATCATGCAAAGAGTGTGAAACAAAATCAGGCCAGAAATTAGTGATGAACAGTGTAGTTTTGTTGGAGATAAAGGTATGAACAATGTCATATACATCATAAGATCTTTAGTAGAAAGAGCCATAAAGGTGAAAACAGCTACATAATCTATACCTATGTTTCATAGATTACACCAAAGCATTTGACAAAGTAAAACACCAAGAAATAATCAAAATTTTAGAAGGCATAAGTATAGACAGCAAAGATCTAAGAATAATAAAGAACATGTACTGGCAACAAACAGCGGCCATAAGAACTGGAAATCTATTGGAAATGTTTCAACAAATAAAACAGGGTGTTAGGCAAGGTTGTGTGTTGTCACCAGATTTATTTAATATTTATAGTGAGATTATTTTAAGATCAATAAGGGGCTTGCCTGAAATAACAATTGGAGATCATAATATAAATAATCTAATGTGTGCTTATGATGCAGTCTTAATCGCTAACAGTGAAAATGAGTTACAAGAATTGTTAGACATTATAGTGAAGTAAAACAAAAATAAAGGGTAAATAAAGGGAGTAATGAAAATGTTCTAAAAGCGGTCAACACAAAAAGAGAGCTAATTTCCAATGTTAGGAAGAAACAATCATCATTATCATTTTTTTATACCATGCCATGAGAATGGAACAGCTGGAATATATTGTAACAACTGGTAAAATTGAGGGAAAAAGAGATGAGAGAGGAGAAAAGACACCAAACAGCTTAAGACAATGGCTTGGCAGAAGGTCAACAACAGCAATGATAAATAACTGTCAAGATCGAAAGTTGTGGAGAGACATGATCACCTATCCCAGTAGGCATAGTACTTGATGATGATAACTAGGATTAAGATTTTTGTGATAAAGTATTGATTTCATTCTGTTCTCATGAGTGTTTCTCTACTTCCTTCTTTCCTTGCCTGTAACCTTCACAGTTACTGGGGCAACATTGATGTTTGCAACTGATTTCTTGCATATCTTCCATCCTGTAAGCCATTTCCACAATTTGTGAGAAATTAAGTAAAAGAAATAAAGTACTTGTTAGTCCTTGCAAAGCATGTATTTGTAATGAAGTTGCAGACTATATGTGTGACTTTCTTCTATTCCCTTATATATATATATATATATATATATATATATATATATATATATATATATATATATATATATGGCCCTTTTCGTCTTGTCAGGCGGTCTAGTAGAGGCTATTGTGTATTTCTTTTAGGTTTTGTTTTTGTCGAACAGCTTCTCTCGTTGCTAATTCTACCAATGTTTGACAAACACACACGGTCACATAATGAACAAGTCAGGCTCACTGATCCACAGGGTTTACCATCCTTTTTCATGAGTCTTTTCTCTTCTAAGTTTTGCCTTTGCACAGTCTCAAATGTTGTTATACCATTCCTTATACATACTCTCCATGATGTGCGATCACTTGCTGGATGTTCCCAGTCATTTTCACATATGGAGAAGTCATTCAGAGATGATTTACAGATATCTCTATATCGTTGTTTAGGTCTGCCGATTTGTCTTTTTCCGTGTATTAGTTCACCATATACTATTTGCTTGGGGATGCGTTTTTCTTCCATTTGTTGGACATGCCCCAACCATCTTAGTCTTCGACATCTGAGCATCGACATGATTGTTGGGGTTTTAGCACGTAGCAGGACAGTTAAGTTGGTTATTTTGTCTTGCCATTTAATGTGCATTATTTTTACTAAGACATCGCATGTGGAAGACATTTAGTCTTTTTTCCTGGTTTGAGTATGTTGTCCAGGTTTCAGATCCATATAATAGTGTGCTAAGCACACAAGTTTGATATATTAAGAGTTTAGTCTTCAGTGTTAGTTTCATATTGTTCCAGGCCCTTTCTGTGAGTTTGCTGAAGGTCGTACCTGCCTTACCAATTCGACAGTTTATTTCTTCATCAAGTGAGATGGTTTGCGTAATTGTGGATATATATATATATATATATATATATATATATAGGGTGTTTATAAAGTCTCACTACACTTGGTATCTAGGTCAATTTGAAAAAAATGTTTATGACTTCATCACAATATGTGCTCAATGGTAAGTTCACTTGTTGCGACAGTTTTCTTAATGACTTGTCTGGACTTTTAAGGATTCTGTCTTGGATATCTAAACATATTTCATCATTCACAGCAGGCCTACCAGATCGTGGAGCATCTTCCACATTTCCAGTAGCAATAAACTTATTCAACAAATTTCATTGACAGTGGGAGCACATATTGTGATGACGTCATAAACATTTTTTTTTCAAATTGACCTAGATACCAAGTGTAGTGAGACTTTATAAACACCCTGTATATATATATATATATATATATATATATATATATATATATATATATATATATATATATATATATATATATATATATAAATAGGAAAAAGAAAAAGAGGCAGACCTAGAGAACCACTAGAAAAACCACTGCAACTACAGGCATCAGCTCCGTGACCAAGATTGAACAACTCACCCAGAACAGGGATGTGTGGTGAGGTACAATGTGTGTGTATTCTGTGCAAGGCCTGACATTTGGTAACAAAGATCATTAAAGGTAAAGGTAAAATATGAGACTTGAACCGGCGTCTTAGCACGCGAGTTTACACCCATATGTGCCTGGCCGCCTATCCAGAAATGTTCGGAGATTTCTGTATAGTGTCGAAACTCAGATGCGAGGCGACATTCCTCACCTTCCCAGGTTAATACCCTGGTACCCATTTCTGCCAAAGGCTGGGTTGACCGTGGGGGTATTTTTTTTTTTCCAACCACGAGTACAATTCACACTGTTCCCAGCGGGAATCGAACACAGGCTGTCCGAACATCGGTGGTCCAGTCGGCTGGTTTTCCAAAGATCGTTATACATAGACAATCTAGAATTTCTACCCTATGTGCTGTCTTCAGCTCAAAAGGACATATATATGTACACTTTTATACTTGTATACATCTATATAAATATACATTATTGTGGTGGAAAATAAGTACTTCCTGAATAACTATTTCTAAAGGTAGGAATTAACTAAAGGCGTCTATTTTTTAATGACTAACATATTAATTATCACATGAATATATTTTACTGCTAATCAAGAGTAGAAGTATTAGCTAGCACCCACACAATGTTTAATATAAGAATTATTTTTGGTCTGGTGTATTGGTCTGCATTAAAAAATTTGGAAGAAATAGATTCAAGTATTTTCAAACTAAAGGCATCACGTTGTGTCCTGGATAACCGTTAGAGTAATGGAGCACACATTTCTATGTTTCATCGGCTCCCTCAATGAGATAGAGCTGCTTGCACAGAACAGAGACAAATGGCGAGATTTTATAAAATATCTTTAAAAGAATTGAAAACTGCTAGAACAAAAATTCAGATGGAGTATCTTGGTCTATGTCCTATGGGCCGGCTACGGCTCGAAAGGCCAATAGATATATATATATATATATATATATATATATATATATATATATATATATGTTTTTTTTTTAACTTTATGAGAAAATTAGTGGGTTTTTATTACTGTTATTGTTTTCAGTGTGTCTGTAAACTGCTCTGTTCCAAAGTTAAGTATCTGGCCCTTTTATTGATGTTCACTATCTCATGAACTGGAGAATCCTTTTCTCTTTCTCCACTTTATCTTACACTCCTTCAATGGTGGGAGGTACAAGGTTCTAGTTTCATCCTTCTTTTGTAGTTTTAACCATTATCAACTGATGCTGTTTGAGAATTTCTTTGATATTGTACCTGCTACATTGTACTTCGCTTATTGTACCTTTGATATTGTATTCCTTCTTGTTTCGTTGTATATGCCTTGTATAGTATTTAGTCTTAAGACTCTCTCTCCAGGTGGACAAACTATTGCATTCGTTATCTCTGTGTATTGTTGAAGATTAGTTCTCTGACCTGGTGCATGATATCTATTTGGATGTGTAAAACAAAAACAAAATTTTAAGAGACTTAAAATATTAAAATTGACTTTAAACAAAGTTCATACATTGATATTTATTGATTGTGATATGCATATTAATTGCTTGATATATTTTGTCATGTGGGAGATTCTATTGGAGATAATAAAAAAAACTTCTTCACTGTTTTCTTTGTTACTGAGTTTTTATTGGTGTGTGCATTTTGGTATTTTTTATTTCTTTGGTCAAAACTAAATATAAGTCACCTCAAGAGTTTCAACCAAGTGGAAATGCATCAATTTGATGAAAGGCAGAGGCCGGAACAGAATCAGTCATGTGCTCAGAAGTGGCCCAGAAGCTATCACAAGAACTGCCATTGTGGTGGAGTAAAGGTAAAGTACGAGACTTGAATCAGCGTCTTAGGACGCGAGTTTCCACCCATATGTGCTCGGCCGCCTATCCAGAAATGTTTGGAGATTTTTGTATAGTATCACCTCAAGCATCGAAACTCAGATGCGAGGCAACATTCCTCACCTTCCCAGGGTAATACCCTGGTACCCATTTCTGCCACCGGCTGGGTTGACCATGAGTACAACTCACACTGCTCCCAGCGGGAATCAAACACGGGTTGTCCGAACTAGGCTACCGAAACCCCTAAAAAATCAAAGAACAATATAGGGCCCAAAGCAGGATCGAACCCCTTCTCCTTAGTACAGCGCCTTGCCACGAAAAGCCAAATGCTAGGGAACACTGCCAACTCAGCTAGCTAAAATAGCAGAGCGTGGTGGAGTCTTTAAGAGAAGGTGGAGAGTGTGGCAGACCAAGAACAGTTTGTTGGAGAAAAGTGGAAGATGGAATGAAATAGTGGACCAGGCTTGAGACAACTGGGATAAGATGGCCACACATGACTGCCCCACTTTTTCAATTCACAGTTATATGCTAGAGCATTTAGTACATTAGTTAGAAGAGGAAGAAGAAGAAGAAAAACAAATGAAAATTCTTTAGCTAAAAAAAAAACATGAAAATTTCAGCTAAAAAAAAACCATAACAATTCTTCACATAAGAAAAACATAAAAGCTCTTCAGCTAAAAAAAAAAATAAATAAAACATGAAACACTTTAATTAAGAAAAACACATAAAACTCAGTTAAGAACACATGAACACTCTTAAGCTTAAAAAACACCCATCAAAACTCTAGTTAAAATTAATACATAAAAGCCGTTCAGTTAAAAAAAGAATACATGAAAACACTCCAAATATGGATAATATAAAAAGCCTTTTATTTATAATCCTTTGAAGAAAATATTAACCAGATGATGTAGTAAAACGTAAACAAGAAAGTACAACACACAGACAGCATTGTTGAAGTTGCATAGTAAGCGACAAAGGCGCATGTTATAAACCTTAATGTGAAAATGAACATACATTCATCATAAGGAAAAATATTAAGGACAAAGAGATATTTAAATTGTTGATCACATAATGAACAATTTCATGGAACAAATTTGTGATGTTGTAATGTACATTTACAAACTAAATTACTGTTAAATAAACTCCATAAATCTGAAACAAAGTCTACAATTTAATTAATATGACTGGATTAGAATATTTCTCATTATAAACTGTTAGAAATTTTTTGTTGTGTAAAAGCTTTTGTACATTTTTAAATAAATTATTATAAATTAATAATTATAAATTAATTAATGTTTATCTACCAATTTCCTCAAAATTATTAAACTGTTCAGTCTTTCAGAGATAATAAATTAAAATAAAAGCTACTAGAATTGATTTACATGAAAACATTGACTATTCTAAGTATTGGCTTGATCTTTTTTGCAGGAAAAAACAAACAAAACACTGATCAATACAAAAATATGAGTAAAGGAAAAAGATATACTCAGCTTGTGTTTTGCTGCTAATGAATTAAAAAGTCAGGTGTGTTCTGTTTAACTGCTGCAGGTACCACATCAAATAGATGAGTGTACATAAATACATGTTACATCAAAATTACACAAATAAGACTTAGTGATAGAATGCAGCCTTGCATGATGAGGAATCATGGGTGGCTATCAGAAAACAGTTTAAGTAAAACAGTGTCTGATTTGTTTGTTATATTTCAAAAATATAACACTTCAGTTGTTAGACGTAAAGAAAGTAATTTATATAAAAATGAATTAGTTATGCTCATAGACAGGGAGTTGATAAAGATCACATAATTTTAGAAGAAGGGGAAACTAGTCATGGTATCTGAGAGATGTTCTTGGGAACTGCTATAGAAGAAGGGGAAACTAGTCATGGTATCTGAGAGATGTTCTTGGGAACTGCTATAGAAGAAGGGGAAACTAGTCATGGTATCTGAGAGATGTTCTTGGGAACTGCTATAGAAGGAGGGGAAACTAGACATGGTATCTGAGAGATGCTCTTTAGAACTTCTATAGAAGGAGGGGAAACTAGACATGGTATCTGAGAGATGTTCTTGGGAGCTGCTATAGAAGGAGGGGAAACTAGACATGGTATCTGAGAGATGTTCTTGGGAGCTGCTATAGAAGGAGGGGAAACTAGTCATGGTATCTGAGAGATGCTCTTGGGAACTGCTATAGAAGAAGGGGAAACTAGTCATGGTATCTGAGAGATGTTCTTGTGAACTGCTATAGAAGGAGGGGAAACTAGACTTGGTATCTGAGAGATGTTCTTTAGAACTTCTATAGAAGGAGGAGAAACTAGTCATGGTATCTGAGAGATGTTCTTGGGAACTGCTATAGAAGGAGGGGAAACTAGACATGGTATCTGAGAGATGCTCTTTAGAACTTCTATAGAAGGAGGGGAAACTAGACATGGTATCTGAGAGATGTTCTTGGGAGCTGCTATAGAAGGAGGGGAAACTAGTCATGGTATCTGAGAGATGTTCTTGGGAACTGCTATAGAAGGAGGGGAAACTAGACATGGTATCTGAGAGATGTTCTTGGGAGCTGCTATAGAAGGAGGGGAAACTAGTCATGGTATCTGAGAGATGCTCTTGGGAACTGCTATAGAAGAAGGGGAAACTAGTCATGGTATCTGAGAGATGTTCTTGGGAACTGCTATAGAAGGAGGGGAAACTAGACTTGGTATCTGAGAGATGTTCTTTAGAACTTCTATAGAAGGAGGAGAAACTAGTCATGGTATCTGAGAGATGTTCTTGGGAACTGCTATAGAAGGAGGGGAAACTAGACATGGTATCTGAGAGATGCTCTTTAGAACTTCTATAGAAGGAGGGGAAACTAGACATGGTATCTGAGAGATGTTCTTGGGAGCTGCTATAGAAGGAGGGGAAACTAGACATGGTATCTGAGAGATGTTCTTGGGAACTGCTATAGAAGGAGGGGAAACTAGACATGGTATCTGAGAGATGTTCTTGGGAGCTGCTATAGAAGGAGGGGAAACTAGACATGGTATCTGAGAGATGTTCTTGAGAACTTCTATAGAAGGTGGGGAAACTAGACATGGTATCTGAGAGATGTTCTTTAGAACTTCTATAGAAGGAGGGGAAACTAGTCATGGTATCTGAGAGATGTTCTTGGGAGCTGCTATAGAAGGAGGGGAAACTAGTCATGGTATCTGAGAGATGTTCTTGGGAGCTGCTATAGAAGGAGGGGAAACTAGTCATGGTATCTGAGAGATGTTCTTGGGAACTGCTATAGAAGGAGGGGAAACTAGTCATGGTATCTGAGAGATGCTCTTGAGAACTGCTATAGAAGGAGGGGAAACTAGTCATGGTATCTGAGAGGTGTCCTTGGGAACTGCTATAGAAGGAGGGGAAACTAGTCATGGTATCTGAGAGGTGTTCTTGGGAACTGCTATAGAAGGAGGGGAAACTAGTCATGGTATCTGAGAGATGTTCTTTAGAACTTCTATAGAAGTAGGAGAAACTAGTCATGGTATCTGAGAGATGTTCTTGGGAACTGCTATAGAAGGAGGGGAAACTAGTCATGGTATCTGAGAGATGTTCTTGGGAGCTGCTATAGAAGGAGGGGAAACTAGTCATGGTATCTGAGAGATGTTCTTGGGAACTGCTATAGAAGGAGGGGAAACTAGTCATGGTATCTGAGAGATGTTCTTGGGAACTGCTATAGAAGGAGGGGAAACTAGTCATGGTATCTGAGAGATGTTCTTGGGAACTGCTATAGAAGGAGGGGAAACTAGTCATGGTATCGAGAGATGTTCTTTAGAACTTCTATAGAAGGAGGGGAAACTAGTCATGGTATCTGAGAGATGTTCTTGAGAACTTCTATAGAAGGAGGGGAAACTAGACTTGGTATCTGAGAGATGTTCTTGAGAACTTCTATAGAAGGAGGGGAAACTAGACATGGTATCTGAGAGATGTTCTTGGGAGCTGCTATAGAAGGAGGGGAAACTAGACATGGTATCTGAGAGATGTTCTTGAGAACTGCTATAGAAGGAGGGGAAACTAGACTTGGTATCTGAGAGATGTTCTTGAGAACTTCTATAGAAGGAGGGGAAACTAGACATGGTATCTGAGAGATGTTCTTTAGAACTTCTATAGAAGGAGGGGAAACTAGACATGGTATCTGAGAGATGTTCTTTAGAACTTCTATAGAAGGAGGGGAAACTAGTCATGGTATCTGAGAGATGTTCTTGAGAACTTCTATAGAAGGAGGGGAAACTAGACATGGTATCTGAGAGATGTTCTTGAGAACTTCTATTGAAGGAAGGGAAACTAGACATGGTATCTGAGAGATGTTCTTTAGAACTTCTATAGAAGGAGGGGAAACTAGACATGGTATCTGAGAGATGTTCTTTAGAACTTCTATAGAAGGAGGGGAAACTAGTCATGGTATCTGAGAGATGTTCTTGAGAACTTCTATAGAAGGAGGGTAAACTAGACATGGTATCTGAGAGATGTTCTTGAGAACTTCTATCGAAGGAAGGGAAACTAGACATGGTATCTAAGAGATGTTCTTGAGAACTGCTATAGAGGGAGGGGAAACTAGACATGGTATCTGAGAGATGTTCTTGGGAACTGCTATAGAAGGAGGGGAAACTAGACATGGTATCTGAGAGATGTTCTTGGAAACTGCCATCTATGTGACTCTCAGTCCCACCAATAATATAAACTTTTTTTTTAAACAGCATAAATACACAATAGCACAGTAAATGTGAAATTAAAAGAAAAATCTTTCTTTCACCTTTAATTTTCCTTTAGGGGAGCACATAGGGTACATATAAACTAAGCTTGTAAAGTGGAAATATGTAAATTATTGTCCTAAAGTGCCTGTTCTTGTATTCATTAAGATAGCTCTTAATCTGCTTGTCACACAAGTCCCTTATTCAATTTTAAATAATCAGAGGAGGGTTAGAGAGTAGCAAACTAACAGTAGGAAATTGATCACAACAATGTTGTTATAGTTGTTGGTGTGGATGAAATTTGTTCTAGTAGAGAAATATTTTGTAGATTGGTCTAAGGCATTACGGCAAAAAGTGTGGGGCAAGATGGGGTTTGAAATATTTTGTTAAGCTCTTTATAAACAAGAACTTCTCTGCGAAGTACTACTTTGACACTGTCAAACATCAATAATGATCAACCATTACAGAAGTGCCAACATGTATTTTTTTTTTAAAGTGAAAATTCACTTGACCATCATCAGTTTCAATTTTTAACATATTCTCTGGTAGTTATAACAAATAATAAAAGTATGCAAAATTACAAGAAATAAAACAAATTAAAAAAACAATATGATAAAAAGCTTAATGTTTTAATTTGGAAGTTTATTATATTTTTTTAATAATAAACACACAATAAAATATTTATATTATATGTATTTATGTGCCATAAAAGATAAATCTAAAAATAAAAAAAATACATTGCTGACAAAAATTTTGAATGAAAAGTGAAAAATAGAAATAGTTTAAAATGTGACTATTAAAATACTGGATATATTTTTTTTAATACTTGACACCATAAAATCATAATGATAACTTATCACATTCACTTATCTTTACAATTGTTATCATAACAGCATCCTCCTCTCTTTACAACTATTACCATAACCGCATCCTATTTTCTTTACATTTATTAGTATGAACATATCATTCTTTCTTTACAATTATTGCCATGAGCACATCCTCCACCATTTACATTTACTACCATAATCACATCCTTTTTCCTTCACAATTATTGCCATCACCACATCTTGTTCTATTTACAATTATTAACATGTAGCACGTTTCCAAAAGGGAACGGGATAGCTCAGTGGTTATTGAACTGGACTACAAAGGACAACAGTTCAATCCTGATCGACGGGTTCCGAGTTCATCTAGCCTTAAAATGGGTACTGGATTTTTTTTTCTGGAGAAGTAAAATGGCACGGGCGTAATACCGACCAAATTATCTCAGAAATTATGTGCTGAAGGTCTGTAACATTTTTTACTTTTACTTACATTTTCAAAACTAATTTGATACACTCTGAAAAAAAGGTATCCATTCCCTGACTTTCTTAGCAGCTATCCAAAACATCTATCCATGGATAAATGTATAATACTGTTTTTATCTCCTTAATTATTGATAAGCATCAACGTGTATTAAGATGCTAAATTTGTAAACTTACAGGTTGGAATCATTGTAGTTAATTTAAATGTAATTAATGCCAAATTAACATTTAACAATAATGAACAATTATTTTAAAACATTTGCAATGACACTGTTTAAGTTTTTCTCTACAAAATCATATATCACTGTATTTAGGTGAGAGCTGTGATAGCTCAGTGGTTAGTGAACTGGACTACAAAGGAAAAGAGGTCGGGTTCAATCCTGACCAACGGCTTCTGGATTCACCCAGCCTTAAAATGGGTACCGGATCTTTTCTGGGAAAGTAAAGTGGCTCTGGTGAAATACTGACCACATTACTCCAAAAATCATGTACCGAATGTCTATAAAAATAATGGTGACTAACACTGTATTCACTAATTACTTATCTTTACTTTACATACTTAGTGTATTCAGGAAAGAAAGATTTACAAATTAATCATTTAATGCACATACTTTTATTAGAACAAAATGATTAGTGAAAATGTAATCTTAAAAACATCAAAAGTGATGCAAGCTTTAATAAATTATATCATCATCATCATCATCATCAAGTACCGGGCCTGCTGGCCTAGGTGATCATGTCTCTTCACAATCTTTGATCTCGACAGTTATTTATCATTTCTGTTGTTGACCTTTGCCAAGCCATTCTCTTAAGCTGTCTGTTATTTTTTCTCTTTACTTCCCTCTATCTCTTCGTCCTTCAATTTTTCCAGTTGTTACAATATATTCCAGTTGTTCTCTTCTCATTACATGGCCAAAAAATGATGATTGTTTCTTCCTAATATTGGAAATTAGCTCTCTTTCTGCTTTGATCTCTCTCAGAACCTCTTCATTACTCATCTTAGTTGTCCATGGTATTCTCAACTTTCTTCTGTAAAAACACATTTCTACAGACTCCAGTGATTTTCTTGTCTGTTGTCCTACTGTCCATGACTCGCATCCATATGTTAAGACTGGCTCTACGTAACTTTTAAGAACACTTTTTCTTGTTTCTATTGTCAAAAATGGATTGCATAGTATTATCCTCATTTTTTGGAAAGCTGCTTTTGCCTGAGCCATTCTGCATCTCACCTCTTTTGTACATCTTCCGTCTGAGGTTAACAAAGTTCCCTAATATTTAAATTCATTTACCTGTTTTAATATTGTTCCACTTGTCTTTATTTTGCACTGAGGTGATGTCTTTTTCTTTGTTGTTACCATTATCTCTGTCTTTTTGCTATTAAGGCTGAGTCCTTTATTTTTGCTTTCTTTCACTATAATGTCCAACATTTCTTGTAACTTATTTTCACTCTTAGTAATTAAGACTATATCATCAGCATACCTTAGATTATTTATATTATGACCTCCAATTGTTATTCCAGGCATGCCCCTTATGGATCTTAAAATAATCTCACTATACATATGAGATAAATCTGGTGACAGCACACAACCTTGTCTAACACCCTGTTTTATTTGTTGAAACATTACCAATTGATTTCCAGTTCTTATGGCCGCTGTTTGTTGCCAGTATATGGTCTTTATTAATCTGACATCTTTACTGTCTACGTTTATGCCAATAAATTATATACATGGTTTAAATATTAAGATGTATTTTTTTTTTATATGTAATAAATATGAAAAAAAGAATACAATACTGTCTTATTTAAATATATTAATATAAATCTTCCTCTTTCCTTTCTTATTTGTCTTTCAGCATTGATGGGAAATATAGTTTGCGGTCTCTTACTTTTCCATTGGCTTTTCCTGCTGTTACGTTTCCTAGTGTTTATAATATTCCATCAACCCATCTTTTTCACAGTCGGCCCTTGGGTTTGGTTTTCTTGCAATGTTTATTGAAGATTCATTGTGTTGTTTTCTTTTTATCTTTCTTCATCATAGTTGTTGAGTACTGTCTCCAGTTCGAAGGTTGTCTACCATGTAGCATCATTCCGCTTTGTCTCTTGCTTTGATGGTGCAGGTTGTCATAGTCTGACTTGCCAATCTTTTTATGTTACTAGTCTAGGTTAGTCTTGGTCTGCCTCTTTTATCTTGTATTTTCCCTTTCAAGATTACTTTTAGTGGGCTACTGTGTCAAAAGACACATGCTCCAAAAATCTCATTTGTCTTGTTTGAATTGTGTTTAGTCGTTTTCCTTTCTTTCCAACCAATTCTTCCTATTCTTCTATAAATCCACCATACAGAAATATTTAGAAAATATAAAATTTTGCTATTCTTAGTTTTAACCCTGGTGTTATTAGTTTTGATGCTAGCATTAAAATTACTTTGTGCAATTAAAAAAAAACTATCTTTACGTCACATAGTATCATTGCTGGTGTATGACGGGGGGCAACGATAGAACCAGAGGGATAAAGGCCGCTTGGTCAAGCAGTCGCCACAACGTGTGAGACTCAGGAATAAAGCTATTGTTAATAAGCTGAAGATGGAGGATTTTCCTTCATTATGCCCAAGGAGAACTTTCCCATCGTAATAAGTTACTGCTTTGTTGTCTAAGATATTGTTTTCTTTCTTTACTTTTCCAAAATAAATTCATTTTTTTGTAAATTAAAAATCCAGCCCTCATATTCATAACCAAAAATTACTATTTATTGTTCTCACAAAAAATTTGGTAAAAAATTTCCTAGCTTCACCTGTGTTAATGATGACCTCATTGTCACTCATTCATTGCTGAGTGGGTTTAGAGACTGTAATATATTTTCTAGTAGCTTTTAACCCTAGTCTGGATGTATTTACTTAAATCAACTAAAAAAACTATGAGTACCTTCTTTACAAAGATAGGGAGGTAATAAAAGCACTAGTTCTTATCTTTCCTCCACATAATGTGACCTTGAAAGGTGGAGCTTAATTCTTCTCAACTACAACATTTTATGTTATAGAAAATGCTTTACCTTTTATTATACTGGTCTTCTTTAGTACCTATTCGGTGCTCTTGATTCCTCATTCCTACACAACAAGTGTGTATGAAATATGAGAGGAGAGGTATTTTGTATAAACAAAACTGACTGAGAAGAACATGTAAAATAAAGAGATTCAACTGGAGGCAGGCAAAAATTGCTGATCTGAAAGCAGACAACACAAAAATTGAGAGAGGCTCACATCTCTAAAAAGAGAAGAAAAAAAAAAAAACCTTTTAGAAGACTCTCACAACTGTAATTGTATTTGAGACTGCTACTCCATCATCAATCAAGTTTCATTCATTTCTGTTTCTATCGTACCTGAACTGATATGCAATGGAGTTGATGTTTGATTTTAATAATCAGGTACAATATTTCTCACATTGGAATACACATTAAGGTCATTTTGCTTTAGTCCTATATTTATATTTCATTCGTTATCATTTTTTTGTGTAACTTGAATAAATATAAAACAGAATTCTATTTCTAGTAATGAACATGTTGATGTTAGCTGGAAGCATAAAACCAAAAACAATAATCACGAATACAGATCTCAAGAAAAGTTACAAAACATCTATTTAGTCAAAATTTGACACAATGTGACAATGTCAAATGCAAATTGATAGAATGATAAATAATGTTTGCATACAAGAAGGCTTAAATGATAACAATAATAGTAATAATAATAGTAATAATAAATGCAATATAAATGGTAATAATATTAGTGGGTATGCACGACCTGAATGAAGATGTAAGGCCACAAATCCACATTTCGCAGACTCAGATGATAATGTTCAAACCATTTTATTTCAAATCTAATAAATAAATTCTAAGCAATAATTTGCTATGTTATTAGAGTCTTATGCTGGATGATGCACAAAGATGCCTCTGTGGTGCCTGGCCTCATTTCCTTTCCTATATATATATATATATTCAACATTGGATCAGACAGACATCATCAATGCCCTCCGAGATGTGGGAAAGGCACAGGACTTTGACAACAATGAATCCACATTACTCCTTCGGATGAAAGAGATGGGAATTAAGATGGGCACAGCCAGAAATGAGAAACTTAGTGGGTGTATAAGAAAACTAATCAACCAACACAGAACTGGATTCGTCAGTCGCTGGACACTGCGGGATTTGCTGAGGAGGGGATCTGAGCTCTTATGGACATGTTCAGAGTGCAATGTTGATGACCCGCAAATAACTCAATAACTCTATATACATACATATATATATATATATATATATATATATATAGCCAAATATGTCTTTATATAATTCTCATATATAAAGATTAATTAAAATACCTTATTTTATTTAAACTTATGCAAATGAAATGAAATAGAAATTTTACATTTTATACATTCCTCTTTATCTTTATTTTAAAATGTTTAAAAATAGAATGTTGTTAAACTTTCATTACTCAACTCAAGATTATAGCATTATTTAATTCTTTTATTTGTTGACAAATTTTTTTTACAATTTTTAATCTTTCAAAAGTGAAAATATAAAATGTTATATTATCTGTTTACCTGGAAAAAAAAATTGATAATGAAATATTGTATTATCTTTCTGCGAAAAAAAAAACAATTTACAAACAAATTACTGAATTAGCATTTTAATAATATCCTACCATATATTTTGTATGAAATAGTCTTTCTTTCTTTTCATTCATCATAAAAGATAATTAGAT
This sequence comes from Megaustenia siamemsis, assembly GCA_032433765.1. NCBI lineage: Eukaryota > Metazoa > Mollusca > Gastropoda > Stylommatophora > Ariophantidae > Megaustenia > Megaustenia siamemsis. Next base: position 54,205,380 of record JAVIAB010000041.1, on the reverse strand, counting down.
TATTACTTTATAAGATACTTCTTTCTTCTTTTCTTTTACTTCCAAATCAAGCAAAAAAGAATATTTTCCAAGCCATTTTGTTCTGTGTCATTTTCTTAAGATCACCCTATGTCTTCCCTATCTTCTACATGTGATTCTGTCTTTATTTTCCAAGAATTTTTTGGCTTTTCTCATTGTCCAGAAATACTTTGCCAACCACCAATCTTCTCATCCATAATTATAAATAAACACATGAAGCTAAAATCATCTTTTCATACTGTCAGTAATAATTATTAGGTCAGAGTCTATTTAACCAAAAGGTGGAAAGTTGTCCTTGTGAAAATTGTTTACTGAAATGTAAGTTTGTAAAATATTCATCGAGTTTAAAATATACACTTGCTTGATATTTGAATGCGACCTATCATTTGTATGAGGACAGAACATGAGCTATGTAACATTCAGTTACCACAACAAAGTAAACATCATAAAGTTGATTAAGACTGTACCTATCTTTTCTAGAGGAATTTCCTGGAAACAGTTTTCATCAAATGAGAACAACAAAAGAGCTAAGGATTACTGTAGTTCCTGTATTTTTGAGGTTTTTGATACAGAAGATCTAGTTTTAACAGTGCTTTTAGAATTAACAAGTGTTAGTTAACTTCTCCTGCAGACCTGCAAAATCAATACAACTTTTGCAACCTGCCACACCACCTTGTTTTTACTGTATGACATTAGATCAATAACAAAAACAATCTTCTATATGAGCAAAATGTTTATACAATATATATCTATCTATTGATCTTTTGAGCCATGGCCAGCCCATAGAGCATAGACCCAGATACTCTTTCTCTTTTCTAAATTTTCTTTCTAGCAATCTCAATCCTTGCAAAGATCATGTATCAAATCTCGCCATTTTTCTCTGTTCTGTACAAGCATCTTGATCTCATTTAGAGAGCCGAATCCTGCTGCCTTTGCCTCTCTGATCAATGTTCTTCTGAGTGTTTCTCTGGGTCTGCCTCTTTTCCTCCTACCTGTTGTTTCCCACATGAGGGCTTGCTTTGTTATTCGTTTATTATCTCTTCCAATAACATGTTCAACATATGACCATCATCTCTTCTTGATTACTGAAGATATTAGTGGTTGATTAGTGATTTCTCTCATTTCCTCATTTGTTTTGAATTCATTCCACTTTATACCAAGTATTTTCATTAGACATTTATTTTCAAATGTGTTCAACTTTGTTTCTATGTCTCTTGTTGTTTCCCAGCTTTCGCATGCATATGTATATACAATATAATTAAGTAAAATTAATTTAGTCTACAATTTTCATTTTTTGTTTTCTTCCTCTGTCGCTGGTGCATTCACTTGATGATTACTTTTCCTCATAATCTACCTTTGAAATGACATAAATGAGGGAAGATGCATTGCACTATGATTTACAATATGCTACCACATCTTCGACTCTAAAACATTTGAACTTCAGTGCAATCTTTCTTGAGTACTGGTTCCTCTTCCATTTTAACTTCCTACTTGTTTAGGCAGAACAATGTTATTATTTACAAGTCACTCACAGGAAGAAGAAAAAGGATCTTGATCAGTTCTGGTTCATTGATTCTGATACAAACAGTCACATACGAGTCGCAGACTTTCAGTCATAATGCTGTGGTTATCTTGGACTGAAACTATTTTTTTTTTTATGTATTTCACTTTTCTTGATTTGTGTCTCTGGTTTTGTAAAAGTGGCACTTTAGAACAGAGATATTGGCTATGGGATGAGTAATGAGTTCAAATGTATCCATACCCACACTCAAATACACACACATACATGCACATACACACCAAAGAAATGTTTATTACAGCCAGTGAATAATCTTATTAATAAAATGAATCCAGAAACAAAATAGTAAATATCAGCATAACTATTATAACAATTAATCAGTTAATTTGTAAACAAATTCAAATAAACTTGCTATGGGACTATGTTTGATACAAATTTATTTATAGTAAACTCGCACAGGGTGTTTTTCCTGACACTGATAGGTTAATTATTTTCTAACATTTAATTTGTATTTCTCATGTTTCCTTTTGCCTTTAATATTTATCACTTGTATTGTCTTTAAAACTGTGCCATATCAATTTATGAATTTACTGTTGCAGAGTAGTTAGAATTTTCTAGCTCCAGATCTGAAGGATTCAGTTGCAAATCCCAGATGTAGTGATTTTTTTGTGACTGACATAGTCTCTTAACTCTTTCCGTACGGAAGCTTTTTATCATTGCTACAAAGGAAATTTCAGAGACACAATTTGTCATAATTTTAAGAATCAAACTACATATTTATATTTATCTACTATATAACATATTATATATGAACTTTTAGATAATTGAACAAGGTATTAGATTTCACCAATACCAAGATGATACAAGACGTAAAAAAATATGGTTTGATGACAGTTTACACCAATCACGTTGAGAATAACGCACTGTGCGCGAAACGTACGGAAAGAGTTAAAGATGATACCGGAGGCATTTTCTTGGAAAGATAGTGACATAAATGTTATTGGCCATATCACAGGAAAGACAGTGACATACATGTTATTGGCCACATCACATATGTGTTGTTCGTCACTGAAGAATATGAGCTCAAATGTCACATTGCCTTGAGGAAATGTGGGAATTCTTCATAACAATTTATAAATTCAAATTAATTTATAATTCTACTTTCATGCTTTTGGGAGCCGCAATAGCTCAGTGGTTAGTGAACTGGACTACAAAGGACAAGAGGTAGGGTTCGATCCCAACCGACGGCTTCCGGTTCACCCAGCCTTTAATGAGTACCAGAATATTTTCTGGGAAAGTAAAGTGGCACGGAAGTATTACCGACCACATTACCCCAAAAATCATGTGCCGAAGGTCTGTAAAATTTATGGTGCACTAACACTATATTCACTATACGCCACTTGGCGTGACGGGAGTACTTTTTACTTTTTCATGCTTTTGTATACTTTTGTTTAGTATTTATAATTTATCGTCTGTTTTTTTTTTCTCAAACAAATTTCTTCATTCTTTATAGATTAATCTGCACAAAGTGTATCATATTTGCATGAATATTTGCATACCTGTGGCCTCACTTTAACCTTCCTGAACCTTATTCAATGTTTAAAATTATACAATATACACAACTTAATCAAAGTTAAAAAAAAAAGACAAGCATGGAAAAGCAGCTAAATTATTCAGGGATAAAGAAACAAAGTTGAAGCATTTTATACAAAAACATGTCTGCCAAGCTATTGATTTAAGACAAATGCTGAAAACAAAGCAGAGGATATAGATGATTTTTTTATATTTAAAAATATGTATACAAATCTATTCAAATGAATTAATAATGTTTTCAATGCATAATGATTTTGCTGTGCATATTTCAAAAGTAAAAGTAGAATGAAAATTGTCTTTAAAGTAAAGCAATTCTTGACACCAATCATATGTATTGAATGAGAACAATAAATACACACAAATTTGCATAATACATATCACAATCTTAGCTGCAGAGCTTGTAAGTTTAGTTTGGTCAGAGTAAAAATTAAATGCACACTTAATTGAAAATAAACATTGATTGACAACATATAATTTACAAAAGTTCACACTTTTCAAATCAGATCTTCTTTAGTCTTTCTGCAGACTTCACGTGACACGCTGGTGTTTCATATAAGAGAAGGAAAAAAACCCTTACAGATAATTATAAAATAACCTGTATGAAAACAATTAATTCTGGGAACATTGTGTTACATAAATAGAATTTTGTTAATTTTTGGTCATTGTGTTTCCTATTGAACTTGTTATTCTATTTTATTTGTGCTAATAATCTTCACTTCCATAGTTAAATAAAAACAATCTATATATTTTCTTCAAAATAACATTCATACAAACGATTAATAATGATAATGCATGGTAAGCAGTGAACATTAAAAGACATTAATAATAAATTCTCCAATATTCCTGGAAATATTATACGTTTAAATTCCCATCATCATGAGTTTTGAACATATTGACATACTTAAGAAAATGGTAACATCAGATAGTGGAACCAGGAAGGAATATAAATAACAAATAATTAAAGACTGGAATAGGTAAGAAAATGGTAACATCAGATAGTGGAACCAGGAAGGAATATAAATAACAAATAATTAAAGACTGGAATAGGTAAGAAAATGGTAACATCAGATAGTGGAACCAGGAAGGAATATAAATAACAAATAATTAAAGACTGGAATAGGTAAAAAAATGGTAACATCAGATAGTGGAACCAGGAAGGAATATAAATAACAAATAATTAAAGACTGGAATAAGTAAGAAAATGGTAACATCAGATAGTGGAACCAGGAAGGAATATAAATAACAAATAATTAAAGACTGGAATAGGTAAGAAAATGGTAACATCAGATAGTGGAACCAGGAAGGAATATAAATAACAAATAATTAAAGACTGGAATAGGTTTGCTAACCTAAATAACATTTGGAGATCCACCCACTAAAATACTAAAACCAAACTAATGCCATGATGGTGGCATTATTGTCAATTCTTTTATATTGGTCTAAACAGTGCTTTTTTTCCTTTTTTGTTAAAAAAGAAAATGTTTGCTGAGGCTGTTCATCCCATTCTATAAGAGGAAAACCACAATCAACCTCTGATATTTTGGCATACTCAAATTTGTCAACCATGACAATATGAGAAATATGTAAATTGACTTTTAGTTTTATAGTTATATATTTTATAAACTTATAGTTTTATAGTTATATATTTTATAAACTTATAGTTTTATAGTTATATATTTTATAAACTGATAGTTTTATAGTTATATATTTTATAAACTTATAGTTTTATAGTTATATATTTTATAAACTTATAGTTTTATAGTTACTTATAAAATATATGCAACAAAGAAGTCATAACGATTGTATTAATTTCATACAGTTTGCAAGTGGGAATTTCTGCAATTTTTACCAAACTACATGAGGAATAAAGTACTACCTGAGAAGTGCAATCAAAGAAAAATGTACAAAATGATAAAAGGCAGACCGAAGAATTGCATAAATTATACTCTCAGATGATTTCCATAAATATACACAAGAAATGATAAAAAGTAGTCTGAAGGGGAAGCAAAAAAGAGGCAGACTAAGTATAGCCTACTGAGTACAGTGAAAATATACATGAATAGTGTGTTGCAAGACTTGGAACAATCTGTAAAACATGGCCACAAGAAAGTGAAGGTATTTTGTTGTTGCCTTACAAGACACCATAAAGTGCTTGGCATCTTCTTCTTTGTTAGCTTGTGGTCATGTGTAGGAAGAGAAACTCATTAGCTAACTTTAAAAAAAAATGATTTCAAAATGATATATTTAATCATATTTTTTTTAAAATAGTATCATCTTGTTCATCAGAATGAATAAAGAAAGATTTCCTGATCTGACATTCACGTGGAAACATCTGGTAAAATAAAACAAGGAAGACCAAGAGAAACGCTACACAAAACAACTTCTAGGAAAGGCTCAATCTTGGGACTAAGAAACAATGAAGATCTACAGGAAGTAGCAGCAAATCATAAATTGTGGAGAACTATGACTTCTGCCCTATATGTCATCTGTAACCCAAGAGGAAAATAAATTAATAAATGGAAAATCTAATTCAGCTACTTCTACCTCTGTTAAACTAATACTCTTAATTTTAAAATGTGCGAAAGTTAAAGCAAACAGGTTGTTTCAAAAATCTTCATACACAGGGATATTTAACTATTTTAAAAATATATATGTTTAATTAAATATAAATATATAAAATTATTTATAAATAAAAATATAATTATATTTAAAATACAACTTTATGTACAGGACACTAACAAACAACATTTTTAGTGCGCACTTACAAAACTGTAACTATCTTTCAAGGTTGTCTTTATTAGGATGGCAAATTGCATTTTGTATGAGTGGCATCAATTCTTCTTTGTGAATTAAGCTAGATTTTTGTCTGTAAAAATTTGGGACACTCTGTAAAACAGTCATGTTATATCAATGAAATGAAACTAAAACTATTCATAAAGGGTTAACATCTGTATTTCTTCAGAGCTGAAGTGAGAAATCATAAAATTAATGGCCACTCTTGAATGTCATCGTTTCAATCGAAATACTTTAAGTTGATAATATATACCATCCTTTTTTTTAAAACATCTTTGCATATCATCTCATAACTCATGCATTTTAATATTGCATGTATTATAGTACTATCAGAATATAATATTTCATTTTCAATGATTTCTCTGTTATTATTTTTCAAACCTTATGCAGTCAATTAAACCTATTTCCAATTTGCAACAAAATAATATATATTCAAATACTGAATTAATATACCTATTCTGTACTATTTATTATATCATGTATTATTTGGCTTCTATTTTCTCACATTCCTAAAACCACAATACAAAATCTTTCTTCACAATTAAAGCTTTTCATTTTATATAGCTGCTGTAGTTGTCGAGTTTGTCTTAGAAATTCTGAATGCTTTGTGGTGCAACCAGTTCATCATTTAAGACTGTTATGTCGTGTGTTTTCAGCTGCATATATCAGACATCATCTTTGAACAAATTCTTGGTTGAATCAAACCACAGTTTTATAAATTCTGAAGAATAAAAACAATCACTTGTGTAAATAGATAGTAGCAGAATGATTGTTGTTGTAGCACTGGTTGTTAGTGTAGTAGTAGGAGTTATTGTAGCACTGGTTGTTAGTGTAATAGTAGGAGTTGTAGCACTGGTTGTTAGTGTAATAGTAGGAGTTGTAGCACTAGTTGTTAGTGTAATAGTAGGAGATGTAGCACTGGTTGTTAGTGTAATAGTAGGAGTTGTAGCACTAGTTGTTAGTGTAATAGTAGGAGTTGTAGCACTAGTTGTTAGTGTAATAGTAGGAGTTGTAGCACTAGTTGTTAGTGTAGTGGTAGGAGTTATTGTAGCACTGGTTGTTAGTGTAGTGGTAGGAGTTATTGTAGCACTGGTTGTTAGTGTAATAGTAGGAGTTGTAGCACTGGTTGTTAGTGTAATAGTAGGAGTTGTAGCACTAGTTGTTAGTGTAATAGTAGGAGTTATTGTAGCACTGGTTGTTAGTGTAATAGTAGGAGTTGTAGCACTAGTTGTTAGTGTAATAGTAGGAGTTGTAGCACTGGTTGTTAGTGTAATAGTAGGAGTTGTAGCACTGGTTGTTAGTGTAGTAGTAGGAGTTATTGTAGCACTGGTTGTTAGTGTAGTGGTAGGAGTTATTGTAGCACTGGTTGTTAGTGTAGTAGTAGGAGTTATTGTAGCACTGGTTGTTAGTGTAGTAGTAGGAGTTATTGTAGCACTGGTTGTTAGTGTAGTAGTAGGAGTTGTAGCACTGGTTGTTAGTGTAGTAGTAGGAGTTATTGTAGCACTGGTTGTTAGTGTAATAGTAGGAGCTGTAGCACTAGTTGTTAGTGTAATAGTAGGAGTTGTAGCACTGGTTGTTAGTGTAATAGTAGGAGTTGTAGCACTAGTTGTTAATGTAATAGTAGGAGTTGCAGCACTGGTTGTTAGTGTAATAGTAGGAGTTGTAGCACTAGTTGTTAGTGTAATAGTAGGAGTTGCAGCACTGGTTGTTAGTGTAATAGTAGGAGTTGTAGCACTAGTTGTTAGTGTAATAGTAGGAGTTGCAGCACTGGTTGTTAGTGTAATAGTAGGAGTTGTAGCACTAGTTGTTAGTGTAATAGTAGGAGTTGTAGCACTGGTTGTTAGTGTAATAGTAGGAGATGTTGTAGCACTAGTTGTTAGTGTAATAGTAGGAGTTGCAGCACTGGTTGTTAGTGTAATAGTAGGAGTTGTAGCACTAGTTGTTAGTGTAATAGTAGGAGTTGTAGCACTGGTTGTTAGTGTAATAGTAGGAGATGTTGTAGCACTGGTTGTTAGTGTAATAGTAGGAGTTGTTGTAGCACTGGTTGTTAATGTAGTAGTAGGAGATGTTGTAGCACTGGTTGTTAATGTAGTAGTCGGAGTTGTTGTAGCACTGGTTGTTAATGTAGTAGTCGGAGTTGTTGTAGCACTGGTGCAGCGAAAATATGAGATTAATAGTACACAAAAAAGGAATGGAAGTCAGCGGTCACAACATAAACAATCACGTGTGTAAATAAATAGTAGCAGTAGTGATTGTGATTGTAATGATGATGATGATTTTTTTTTTTAGAGGAAAAAAGTTGTATCGCATTCTGTATGGTATGTATATGTTATTCACTTTTTGCACGTGGATTTATTTATTGTGAATCTACTCATAGAAACGTTTCTAGCAATAGTAAAAGCGGGGATCTTGTTCCCACTTCCACATATCTTTAGAACCATTACTTTTTTACCGTTTTCACACCTTGGTCCCGCCCTGTTGGCCAGGCACATCAATTTCAATCCAGTCGTAGCCTGACCAAGATCTGTGACTGACCAATATCTGTGACTGACCAAGCTCTGTGAATGACCAAGATCTGTGTCTGACCAAGCTCTGTGGCTGACTAAGATCTGTGTCTGACCAAGCTCTGTGAATGACCAAGATCTGTGGCTGACCAAGCTCTGTGAATGACCAAGATCTGTGGCTGACCAAGTTCTGTGTCTGACCAAGCTCTGTGAATGACCAAGATCTGTGGCTGACCAAGTTCTGTGTCTGACCACGCTCTGTGGCTGACCAAGATCTGGACCTCAGGGAAGTGACTTATTTTCCTTGTTTGAGAGTCTAGCATATTAACGCCATGTAGTTAGATATCTGTGTATACCCTTATATTTGTGTGTGTGTGTGTGGTTTGTTGTTCCTGCTGAAGGCCTTTTGGCCAAAAAGTTCTACTTTTGTTTTGTTTCTCACCTACGTAAAGCTGTTACCATACCACCTTTTCCTTATTTTTAAATTTGCATTATTATCATCAGCTTTACATTAGCTTCACATTTCTTTGTCTCTTGATGTCTTTACCCATTTAGCAGAAGTTATTGTTTTAGCACTGGTAGCTATTGTAATGTTTGTAGCAGTAGTTGAAATAGTTGTAGTAGTAGTTGTAATAGTTTTAGTAGTTGTTGTTGTAATAGTTGTAGTAGTAGTTGTAATAGCTGTAGTAGTAGTTGTAATAGCTGTAGTAGTAGTTGTAATAGCTGTATTAGTAGTTGTAATAGCTGTAGTAGTAGTTGTAATAGCTGTAGTAGTAGGAGTCGTTGTTGTTATAATAGTAGTTGTAATTGTTGTAGTAATTATTGTATTAATATTAGTAGTAGTAATGGTAGTAGCAGCAGTAGTTGCAACAGTATTTATAGTTGTAGCAGTAGTAGTAGCATTTGTTGTAGTTGTGGTGATAGTCGTTATTTCTGCAGTAGTTGTAGTTGTAGCAATAGAATTTGTAGTAGCAGTTCTTTGTGTTGTTGTAGTTGTTGTAAGTGGTAGTGGTAACTGCATAATGGGTTGTTTCATGACTTGATGATGGCTCAAACATCATGACTTGATGATGGCTCGAACATCATGACTTAATCATTTGAATCATGTCACCAGTTGATATGAGCACGAGCTTTTGGTGAAGTGGCAGGCTATTATAATGGACTCCCTGAATTATCAAGTTCTGTTTGAGAAGTAGAAAATTGTCCCGCCTAGAGGTTAGTTTGCGTTCCCAGGTTTTAAAATCTCCATCGAAGTCCCGAGGAACTGAATTTAGCGTGAATAGGTCTATCACTTTTTTCCAAGTTTCCCACCTAGTCACTGTGCTCACGTGTCCTCGCCTTACATGCATTTATCTCCGTCTTGAGAGGTTCTCTCGTATTGTTTTTTTTTTTTTTTAGGTCGAAAGTTCTGACTCTTATTTCTATTTTTTATATTTCTGGTCTACTCATTACTATTTCCAACTGCTAATGGTTCTATAAGGTACCCAGAATGCACAATGAGCCTCCAGTTTTGTTCCGTTATCCGAGAGGGCTAGACATGAGATCACACTACCCAAACTTGCTGAGACAATCGGGGGAGAGAGAAACCACGAAGAAACATCGTTTTCAACGTGAAAAATTCTAACCATTTGTGGCGGGATTCGAATCCGGGACCTTTTTGTTGAGAGGCCGACTGCGTACTTCTAAGCCACCAAGATCTCTACATAGACTAGAGCAAGTCTGTAGACCCCACCTCCGCAGGTCGACTGCGTACCTCTAAACCACCCACACTGAGACCCCTACATAAAGGTACTGTAGTCAAGTCTGTAGACCCCACCTCCGCAGGATACACGACGATCTGACCTCAGTTGTTAGGCAGCGTGTTTTGACGCAGACTGTTACCAAGGAGACCAAAAGATAGTTTGAGGCGGGGTCAATGTTAGAAGTTGGACCGCAGTGACGACCGGATTGTAGCGCGATTGACATTTAATACATGTTTCATCCTGTCTTTCTTTTTAAACTTCTTAGTCTTTCTTTTATTCTTTTTTCCACTTTCGTATTCTTTCAGCTTTCTAATACTTAATCTATGTCTTATAATTTGTCTCTTTCATCTACTACTTTGTCTCCATGTTTATCATTTTCCCCTTTCTCTGCTGACTGCACACAATATTAAAACCTGACCTTTATTCTGCTCGTTACCTGCATCGACAGGTTCAAAACTCTTTAACTACCACACATCATCATCAAGTATCCGGCCTACTGGCGTAGGTGATCATGTCTCTCCACAACTTTCGATCTCGGCAGCTATTTATCATTTCTGTTGTTGACCTTCTGCCAAGACATTCTCTTAATTAAGCTATCTGTTATTTTTTTTTCTCTTTGCTTCCCTCTATCTCTTCGTCCCTCAATTTTTCCAGTTGTTACAATATATTCCAGTTGTTCTCTTCTCATTACATGGCCAAAAAATGATGATTGTTTCTTCCTAATATTGGAAATTAGCTCTCTTTTTGCTTTGACCTCTCTCAGAACCTCTTCATTACTCTTCTTAGCTGTCCATGGTATTCTCAACATTCTTCTGTAAAACCACATTTCTACAGACTCCAGTGATTTTCTTGTCTGTTGTCCTATTGTCCATGATTCGCATCCATATGTTAAGACTGGCTCTACATAACATTTAAGAACTCTTTTTTCTTGTTTCTATTATCAAAAATGGATTGCATAGTATCTTCGTTAACAATAGATCAAGACTTCTTAGGGAACTGTCTATAGAAATATGCACAAATATAAAATAGATAAAATCTGAACAACTATGCTAGGCCGGTAGTAGAGCTGAAGAGCTATGTAAAATAAACATATAATTATATCTAGTAGCTAAAATAGAAAGTCGAGATAAACAACGACGCTTCGGAAAAAATCCTTCATCAGATACATAATACAAATAGAATATTAATCGTCAATAGAATATTAATCGTCAACTGAATATCAATCGTTAATAGAAATTCATGAAGAAATCTAATTTTGCAACAATTGTGTGCTTCACAATGTTTTACGATTATTTATTATTTTTGCTTGTAATGTCACAAGAAATGTTGCAAGAAATGTTATCAGCCTCCGCCTTAAAAGATCAAGAAAAATTATATCGACTATTAAAAGAAACTGCCGCAGATTATCATATGGCATGAAAAAGAAGGGGTAGGAATTAGAAAATTGTTGAGAAACGTTTCATCATGCCGCAGACAAAAATAAATGCGAACAATATATTTAACGAAATACTACGAAACATTCATTTTGAACTCGGGGCCAGTACACGCCCTAACTTGCAGCATCGTTGTCATGTCAACAGTGAAGTCTGAGACAGAATTCTGTGATCTATATTTCATTGACGTGTGTTATTGATTAGCTGGGTTTTACTTTTGCTCACTGGGGCATAATAATCCACAGCCTGAACTTGGCTAGTGAGTTTCAGTCGAGGATTAAGCTGTATTGTTTTACTGAAGATGTTAATGAGCTGCTTTGTTTATTCCCCCACATATTGTGCGAACATTCACTATCTCAACCGAACCTACCCAGCCTACCTCTTACTTGTAGTGTTAGTGTAATGGTTATTAAAAAATGGGAAGAGGGCGGGTTTAAAATAATGGACGTAGATAAGGTGAACAGATGGCGCGTGTGGTATTTCGGTTAAGGCTGTTTCACTTTGACCGCAAGCATCAGCTAAAGTGAAAAGAATTCTATATATAGGCAGTAATATAGATAAACAACGAAGAGGAAGAGGAATTATACCAAAATAAGGTTACAAGTAATAGGAGCCTTCGTTGTACTAGGAAACATATTGAGATCCAGAGCAATTAGAGGGGAGCCGCGCTAGCTCAATGGTTAGTGAACTGAAATACAAAGGACAAGGGGTAGGGTTCGATCCCAACCGACGGCTTCTGGGTTCACCCAGCCTTAAATGGGTACCGGATTTTTTCTGGGAAAGTAAAGCAGCACGGGCGTAATACCGACCACATTACCCCAAAAATCATGTGCTGAAGGTCTGTTAAATATAGGGTCACTATCACCATATTTCCCTATACGCCACTTGGCGTGACGGGGGTACCTTAACTTAACTAAGAGCAATTAGACTAAATACAAAGACCAACATTTTCAACTGCAGTGTTAAATAATAACTATTATTTGGTTGTGAAACATGGAGAACAACAAAAAAGGACAGTCACAATAATATACTTCCTTTAATGGATGCTTGCGCAGAATTAAAAGGTGGACATTTTTATTATTCTTCTTTCCTTCCTCGTTTGCCTTTCAGCGTCGAGGGTAGGCACTATTAGAGTTGTTTTAAGCCATATCTGTAATCGATATGCCCATCTGATATGTCTCCTCATGGGAAACACAAAATACCAGAACTTAAGGAAGATGTAACAGGAATCATGAAAAAAGGCACCAAATCAGACACAGAAAGAAAACACGTAGCAGAAAAACACATAAGCGATACCTACCCACAGGACTCTTGGTCCCACATATACACAGATGGGCCTACTACAAATGCCACCAGAAATGGAGGGGGAGGTGTGTTCTTAACGCTGAATAACCAGGACGAGATCATAAGTCAATAGCTACTGGGAAATTCTCAAACAACTTTAAAGCAGAAACTGAGGCCCTTAGAGATGCTGCAACACTGGCTACTCAACACAAAAATAACATGCACAATAAATTGGTGATTTTGACTGATGCACTGTCAGTACTAACAGTTCTAAAAAGCCCCAGGAACTATGAACTAGATGACTTGAGAACAACCCTGGACCAACTATGCAATAACTTCCAGAGAGCAGTCATTCAGTGGATACCATCACACTGTAATACACACGGGAACGAACGCGCAGACAAATTAGCTAAAGAAGGAGGGAAATCACCACAAGAGAACCATCCGCTCAGTCATGATGAAGCCAAATCCATCCTCCAATGTCAGTACCATTAAAAATGGAAACGAGAAATAGAATGAGAAATCACATGTTCACCAAATTCAAATAGGTACAACTAGCCTATGCAACTGTACACAGGACAATATGACTACAAAACATGTCCTACAGGATTGCCCCCAGTACAAAGTCTTGAGGAGAGCAATGTGGTCCACACCCACCTCCCTGGAAGAGAAACTATATGGGACAATCGAATCACTTAAACAGACAGTTGACTTCATGAGAGAGTCTTGATCGCAGAGAGACAGAGAGAGATATCTAGTCGGTTAAGTGTGTGGTAGGCACTATAAGATTTGTTCTAAACCATATCTCTAGTCGGTTAAGTGTGTGGTAGGCACTATAAGATTTGCTCTAAACCATATCTCTAGTGGGTTAAGTGTGTGGTAGGCACTATAAGATTTGTTCTAAGCCATATCTCTAGTCGATTAAGTGTGTGGTAGGCACTATAAGATTTATTCTAAACCATATCTCTAGTCGGTTAAGTGTGTGGTAGGCACTGTAAGATTTGTTCTAAACCATATCTCTAGTCGATTAAGTGTGTGGTAGGCACTATAAGATTTATTCTTAACCATATAGCTAGTCGGTCAAGTGTGTGGTAGGCACTATTAGATTTGTTCTAAACCATATCTCTAGCCGATTAAGTGTGTGGTAGGCACTATTAGATTTGTTCTAAACCATATCCCTAGTCGGTTAAGTGTGTGGTATGCACTATTAGATTTGTTCTAAACCATATCTCTAGTCGGGTAAGTGTGTGGTAGGCACTATTAGATTTGTTCTAAACCATATCTCTAGCCGGTTAAGTGTGTGGTAGGCACTATAAGATTTGTTCTAAACCATATCTCTAGTCGGTTAAGTGTGTGGTAGGCACTATTAGATTTGTTTTAAACCATATTACAAGTTGGTTAAGTGTGTGGTAGGTACTATTAGATTTGTTCTAAACCATATCTCTAGTCGGTTAAGTGTGTGGTAGGCACTATAAGATTTGTTCTAAACCATATCTCTAGTCGGTTAAGTGTGTGGTAGGCACTATAAGATTTGTTCTAAACCATATCTATAGTCGGTTAAGTGTGTGGTAGGCACTATAAGATTTGTTCTAAACCATATCTTTAGTCGGTTAAGTGTGTGGTAGGCATTATTAGATTTGTTCTAAGTCATATCTGTAGTCGGTTAAGTGTGTGGTAGGCACTATTAGATTTGTTCTAAACCATATCTCTAGTCGGTTAAGTGTGTGGTAGGCACTATAAGATTTGTTCTAAACCATATCTATAGTCGGTTAAGTGTGTGGTAGGCACTATAAGATTTGTTCTAAACCATATCTTTAGTCGGTTAAGTGTGTGGTAGGCACTATTAGATTTGTTCTAAACCATATCTCTAGTCGGTTAAGTGTATGGTAGACACTATTAGATTTGTTCTAAGCCATATCCCTAATCGGTTAAGTGTGTGGTAGGCACTATTAGAGAGCTTCAACGAGTTGAGTGTTAGCCCTCAGGATGACAACAGGATTAACATGGGTTCTGTCGCAGCTTGACGCTCCTCAATCTACGCAACTGAAAACATTCGGTACCAGGCATCACGATTTGGAGAAGGGAAATCACTGGCCACATCACCTCCAAATACTGTGACTTAGTACGGCAATGTTACAAACACCATTCCTCTACGTCATTAACAATTACGTGCCACTCTTTATCTTACTTATTATTTGAGTTCTGCTCCGGTTTTTGTTTTTTTAAATTCGCTCAATTCATAAAACGCACGCATAAACTTAAACAGTCAAATACATCACGGTCATAGTATCATAGATGATTTTGTCGCTGAACGTCCAAAATACGTAAGGTCACCTTTGTCTATGTCCCTGGACATGCTGGAGTACGGGGAAATGAAAGAGCGGACAGGTTGGCTAGCTGCGCTGTCGTTGAGGACGGTCATCCAATGGATCGGGCGGACATCATCATTGCCCTCCGCGACGTGGGAAGAGCACAGGACTTCTACACATACAGATCCACGTCACTTCTTCGGATGATGGAGATGGGAGTTAAGATGGGCACAGCCATAAATAAGAAACTTAGTTGGCGTATAAGAAGAATTATCAACCAACATAGAACTGGAGTCGTCAGTCGCTGGACGCTGCGGGACTTGCTGAGGAGGGGATCTGAGCACCTATCGGCATGTTCAGAGTGCAATGATGATGACCTGCAAATAACTCAATACATCACGGTGTATGCGGAACATTCTATTCTGTTCTCTCCATTGAACAAGTTTCATCGTAGTCAAGAATTGCCCATATCCGTCCCACCACTTGTCACAGCATCTCTCAAAACGCATTGGTAGGTTATGATGACAAGGTCGCTTTCGTCCTATTTGACTGCACAGGCAACGGTTTTAAGTGACCTCTATCCAAACTATTATATTTGTACACAACCACTTCCTTATTGCAGATCCCTCGGAAGGGGGAACTGGTTGGTCTCGAGGCAAGACGCCGGCCTCGAGAGAGAGAGGTTGTGGGTTCAAATCTTGGCTGCACCAGTTGTGATTTTTATCTATGGTTTCTCTCTGCGGCATCCATCACTGGTCTCAGCAGCGAGTCCCGGCTTGAAACGTCAATTACTCATCGACGGAAAAAAAATATATGAGCACCTCCGAAGTCTGACCTGTGCGGCGAGGGACCCCTGTGCACACGGCTGCCAGGGAAAAAAAATGGATTAACACGCAAAAGTCAGTTCCTAGTCTCTGGGGACTTCGTCAGAGGTAAAAGCTGGCTAACGAAAAAAAAAGAAGATCCCTCCGTGGAAAAAAACAACATTTTGAAAACAGACGCAGGAAACCGAAATATTTTAAGCGATAAACTAGCCTGTGCAACAACAAAAGAGTCAGTGATATGGGACTCTGTTGTGATCTTGTTGGTTTATACCGTTGGGAACGTTGAACTCCATGCAAGCTGTAAGCATAAGCGGCAATTTTAAAATACGTTACTCAAACGAGAGTGGTTATCTACAGTCATTTTTGGGGGGACTTCCTGTCAATATGGCGGATAGCCGGCAATGAACCGTTGAGGCACTGTCTGAAAAGATTCCTTGTTGCAGTTTCTTCATATTCCAAGTCCGGCTTGCTGTTGGAGCTACTGAGATTAGTGCTCTGTGCACACCGTGAGCTGCGTGTTTCATCTGATGATGCTTCTATATTCAAATTGCTTACGATGAATGACGATATCGCATGACGAAGGACAGTTCAGTTGCGTTCACTGTCGGTGCTAATAAGCCTTATGTCTTTTGACGTGTGCTGTGTTTGCTACGATGGGGACTGCAGCTGCCTTTCTTTGTCTGGATATTCGATGAGGTGTTAGTAGTATACAAGGGTCCATTTGATTAGCATTTGACCCGTAAATTAACAAAGATATATAGGGCGGCGCGCGGCGCGCATAAAGCGTGCGGCGCAGGGGGAGTTAACCATGCCATTTCGTGTCGGTGACCCCGGAGGTGACGTGTTTATGTTTGGTGTAGGCTGACTTTGGAGTTCTTGAGCGATAGTGATAGGTTTGTAGATTATACAACATCAATGAAAAACGATCAATATAAGACAGAAGACAAAGATATATTTTATTCTTTTATTATCTCAATAGGTGTATAACATACAGTGGATATTATATAACATTACAAACATATTCAGTACATTGAGTAAATATATAGTACAAGGATAACAATTATTTATAGCTATGTAGTTGGGTGTCTGCTTAGCTCTATGTCATAAATGAATCATAAGGGGTGAAACTGTTAGAGATTGCTGGGTAGTCTAAGCTGGTAGTGTAAAGAGTTAAATATCTAGAGGCGTAGTCGAGACGTTATCATCAGCTACCTTTCTTTTTATATAGAAATAGGAAAGAGCATTTCTTGTTTGACTGTAGGAAAATATAGAATTATTTAAGACTTTGAAACCTACATTTTTCCCACCCTTGGCCTTTTGCGTGGCGAGAACCTCTAAAAACATATCTTTATCTAATTTGTTGTGTTGCTTGCTTAGCCCTTTACAACTGATTTTATCGTAATCCCCACTACAATGGTACGTCTTACTACATAAGCTAACAAGAGCTGTCCCTTCGTACTCTAGTTTAAAAAGCCCAGGCGTTCGTTTGGTGTACGCTTTAACACCCTTACAGTTTATACAGTCTGTCTTGCTAATATGCTCATCGCAAAACTCGGCAGGAAACCAGTCTTTATATACGCTATTAAACTCATTCCGCAACGTTGACTTAACTATGTCCTCTAGCTTAGGTGCGCTTAAAGCCAAGTATAAACTATCAGTATCTGTTTCACATAACTGAAAGTCTGACCTATCTACAAACTTATCTAAGAACTCGAAATAAAAATCTAACATACGAAGTTTTGCATATTGATAGACGAAGAAACCGATTTGTAGGGGCAAGTCCCAAACAGTTTTCTTTTTCTCCATCTCAATTTCAAAAAGATCCTCCCCTATTTCAGTCATCTTTTTAAACCGGGAACTATTAATCATTTTCGATATCTCATCCCCCTGAACGTACGAGACAGCGCTATGATTGGCCTTATTGGTTAGAGTCTTCCCATAGGCTGAGTTTCCTAAGAGCTTCATCGTATCGCTTACTATAGATTGATTTTCGTCTAGATCACCAGCCCTCCTAGCGTCAGAAACCATTTCCCCAAACTTTTTAAAACAACTAGACGGCTGATATTCTATAACTTGATAAATTTTTGTTACCTCCAAGCCGTGGTCTAAATACCATTTTAACAGTGGTGTTGCCAACAAAATTTTTTCCCCGACATAACTACCGATTAGAGTGCGACGAGGGGTTGACAACAAGTTATGTTTGAGGGCATATTCACCCATAAACGGGCCAATATCATCACGCGTGACATCAATATTTTTGAAAATTGGAGTCATCTCACTGAAATCGGCCTTCAGCCGGTCGGGGACGTGTAGATCACATTCCACTAAACCAAAACATGTCCCATCTGAAACAGAAGTCAGAATCTGTTTATCACTGAGAGGGAGCCCTTCTTTAGAGTAAGAGGGTCTAGCTCTAGGGATGGCTTTAGAAAGGAAAGCCCTAATGGTTGGGTCAGACTTTTTCAGAGCCTGCCACTCACATTCCCACATAACTTCTACTGGAACTTTTACCTCCTCGGTTAGGTAGGTGTGTATCTCACATGTTTTTTCAAACAGCTCGAACAAGGGCTTATTATTAACAGGGTTTCTATCTTTATCTTTGGTGAGGGGACAGTCTTTGTGACCATGGTACAGACAACCATGAAAATTGTAGCCTCTTCTATTGGATTTATCCCACCCATCCACAGGGATATTTCTAGCACCTAATCGAAACTCCCTCCCGTTAAACTGAGTTTTCAACTCCACCCCTTTTTGGTGGGCGACCCACGTTAACCACTCTCTACTTTGTTGGACATAATAGTTATCTTTTTCGACCCTAAACCCGGTCTCCATTCTTCTAATAATTGGGTAATCTGTTGGCATTGGGTTCATCAGAGCCCAAAGATACAACGCGTTGGCATCGTAACCTTGGATGGATTTGACGACCTTTGCGCCCCTAATAAGCGTTTTGTCTACCTCGTGATACCTATGGAAAATTATAGAGGGACCCCCAACGATATTATCTCTAATCATTTTGTGTAGACTCGCCTGTTTGCTCGAACATAAACTAAACATTACACCCCTATCAACGGTCTTAAAAAGATACTTTAAACAAACACCCGGAACCGAAATGGCGTCTTTAAAACAGTCCACACCCCGCTCCCCATAAAAGTGAACCTGCTGCTCTAAGGCTTCTAAAAAGGGGACTACATCTTTGTTGTTATACCACACCAAAAAGTCCCTAAGTGTGGTCATGTTATTGGTCTTCCAGACCTTTTTGCACAGAGCGTACTCCTCCTTGGAAATGTTGGAATTTTTTAACGACGAATAAAACGTTTCGTGTGGGGGTAGTTCTGTCTCGTCCAACTTTTGAGGGTCGTCTATATATTCATAACAAAAGTAACCCTTTGTCTCACTAATCTTATAAGCGGCCAGATATTTACTATAGCTAAACCCGGGGCTAGATAGTTTACTATATCTAAGAATTTTAACTTTTCTGTTGCAATACACATAAAGTTATTATTTCGTTTAACTATAAACTTGAACGGTTTTGGTACTTTGTAGTCTACGTCCATTTTATCTTCTTCTTCTACTTCTTCTTCTTCTTCTTCTTCTTCTTCTACTTCTTCTTCTTCTACTTCTTCTTCTTCTTCTCCTTCTTCTTCTTCTTCTTCTCCTTCTTCTTCTTCCTCTTCTTCTTCTTCACCCACTTGGGCAGTGGCATCCATGAAGTGCTTTATTAAATAAGGTTTAATGACGTTGACGTCATATTTCCCCGAGTTAAACCCTATCACTGGAAGCTCTTTTAAATACTCATCAAACCTAACTATTAGCTTGTCTTTATTCAGATCATGGAGTTGAGTAAAAATACTTTCAAACCGATCTCGCAACAACGAGTATGCCTTAGCAGCTATACCAGTGAGGTAGTCAACCATCTGACTAACTAAAACCTGTGGGTCACCCTTCGTTATGAAGCATATTGGGCCCTCCCACCCGGGGACATTTGACGCTATAGAGCAGGAGAGAGGGACGTGTTTGGCTACAAAGGTAGTCGAGTGCGTCTCTTTGGGAACATTCCTACTATCAAAGTAACATTCATAATCGAATGTCGCCCTGAATGGGTAAATAAAACACTCTGGAGTACTGACCCCTTCAGCGCTGATCGCGTCCCATACACTTTCAGGTGAAGAGTAAACACCACCTTTATATGTCTCTACAGCCATATCCCCATTACACGTTTTTTCGTGCCTATCCATACGCCCAAACTTTTTCCACAGTTTCCCACATTTTCCACAAGAAAAGCTTTTACTAGCCCTAGAAAGATCGTTTATATAAAAGAAGTGGTTTTTGTAAAGTAAAAGACGGAGAGTTTCATTATAACTACTTCCGCTTCTCAGAACAATACGCAAGGCTTGCTCAGTATCAAATTAAAAAATATCTATATTTAGTGCAAAACAATTTTCTAAGAGAGACATTTCAGCAAGAGTTACACCCAGAAAGTTACCTAACTTTAGAGAGGGGTTAAACTGTTTGAAAAGTAGTCTTGAAGCCTTCCTAACATCAGTATTTGAAGTTCCTCGATGGACAGCTAGACAACGGAAGAAGCAGAGATTATCATTGTAAACTTTAGAATGGGAATCGGTTTGAAAGTATTTTTACTCAACTCCATGATCTGAATAAAGACAAGCTAATAGTTAGGTTTGATGAGTATTTAAAAGAGCTTCCAGTGATAGGGTTTAACTCGGGGAAATATGACGTCAACGTCATTAAACCTTATTTAATAAAGCACTTCATGGATGCCACTGCCCAAGTGGGTGAAGAAGAAGAAGAGGAAGAAGAAGAAGGAGAAGAAGAAGAAGAAGAAGAAGGAGAAGAAGAAGAAGAAGTAGAAGAAGAAGAAGTAGAAGAAGAAGAAGAAGAAGTAGAAGAAGAAGATAAAATGGACGTAGACTACAAAGTACCAAAACCGTTCAAGTTTATAGTTAAACGAAATAATAACTTTATGTGTATTGCAACAGAAAAGTTAAAATTCTTAGATATAGTAAACTATCTAGCCCCCGGGTTTAGCTATAGTAAATATCTGGCCGCTTATAAGATTAGTGAGACAAAGGGTTACTTTTGTTATGAATATATAGACGACCCTCAAAAGTTGGACGAGACAGAACTACCCCCACACGAAACGTTTTATTCGTCGTTAAAAAATTCCAACATTTCCAAGGAGGAGTACGCTCTGTGCAAAAAGGTCTGGAAGACCAATAACATGACCACACTTAGGGACTTTTTGGTGTGGTATAACAACAAAGATGTAGTCCCCTTTTTAGAAGCCTTAGAGCAGCAGGTTCACTTTTATGGGGAGCGGGGTGTGGACTGTTTTAAAGACGCCATTTCGGTTCCGGGTGTTTGTTTAAAGTATCTTTTTAAGACCGTTGATAGGGGTGTAATGTTTAGTTTATGTTCGAGCAAACAGGCGAGTCTACACAAAATGATTAGAGATAATATCGTTGGGGGTCCCTCTATAATTTTCCATAGGTATCACGAGGTAGACAAAACGCTTATTAGGGGCGCAAAGGTCGTCAAATCCATCCAAGGTTACGATGCCAACGCGTTGTATCTTTGGGCTCTGATGAACCCAATGCCAACAGATTACCCAATTATTAGAAGAATGGAGACCGGGTTTAGGGTCGAAAAAGATAACTATTATGTCCAACAAAGTAGAGAGTGGTTAACGTGGGTCGCCCACCAAAAAGGGGTGGAGTTGAAAACTCAGTTTAACGGGAGGGAGTTTCGATTAGGTGCTAGAAATATCCCTGTGGATGGGTGGGATAAATCCAATAGAAGAGGCTACAATTTTCATGGTTGTCTGTACCATGGTCACAAAGACTGTCCCCTCACCAAAGATAAAGATAGAAACCCTGTTAATAATAAGCCCTTGTTCGAGCTGTTTGAAAAAACATGTGAGATACACACCTACCTAACCGAGGAGGTAAAAGTTCCAGTAGAAGTTATGTGGGAATGTGAGTGGCAGGCTCTGAAAAAGTCTGACCCAACCATTAGGGCTTTCCTTTCTAAAGCCATCCCTAGAGCTAGACCCTCTTACTCTAAAGAAGGGCTCCCTCTCAGTGATAAACAGATTCTGACTTCTGTTTCAGATGGGACATGTTTTGGTTTAGTGGAATGTGATCTACACGTCCCCGACCGGCTGAAGGCCGATTTCAGTGAGATGACTCCAATTTTCAAAAATATTGATGTCACGCGTGATGATATTGGCCCGTTTATGGGTGAATATGCCCTCAAACATAACTTGTTGTCAACCCCTCGTCGCACTCTAATCGGTAGTTATGTCGGGGAAAAAATTTTGTTGGCAACACCACTGTTAAAATGGTATTTAGACCACGGCTTGGAGGTAACAAAAATTTATCAAGTTATAGAATATCAGCCGTCTAGTTGTTTTAAAAAGTTTGGGGAAATGGTTTCTGACGCTAGGAGGGCTGGTGATCTAGACGAAAATCAATCTATAGTAAGCGATACGATGAAGCTCTTAGGAAACTCAGCCTATGGGAAGACTCTAACCAATAAGGCCAATCATAGCGCTGTCTCGTACGTTCAGGGGGATGAGATATCGAAAATGATTAATAGTTCCCGGTTTAAAAAGATGACTGAAATAGGGGAGGATCTTTTTGAAATTGAGATGGAGAAAAAGAAAACTGTTTGGGACTTGCCCCTACAAATCGGTTTCTTCGTCTATCAATATGCAAAACTTCGTATGTTAGATTTTTATTTCGAGTTCTTAGATAAGTTTGTAGATAGGTCAGACTTTCAGTTATGTGAAACAGATACTGATAGTTTATACTTGGCTTTAAGCGCACCTAAGCTAGAGGACATAGTTAAGTCAACGTTGCGGAATGAGTTTAATAGCGTATATAAAGACTGGTTTCCTGCCGAGTTTTGCGATGAGCATATTAGCAAGACAGACTGTATAAACTGTAAGGGTGTTAAAGCGTACACCAAACGAACGCCTGGGCTTTTTAAACTAGAGTACGAAGGGACAGCTCTTGTTAGCTTATGTAGTAAGACGTACCATTGTAGTGGGGATTACGATAAAATCAGTTGTAAAGGGCTAAGCAAGCAACACAACAAATTAGATAAAGATATGTTTTTAGAGGTTCTCGCCACGCAAAAGGCCAAGGGTGGGAAAAATGTAGGTTTCAAAGTCTTAAATAATTCTATATTTTCCTACAGTCAAACAAGAAATGCTCTTTCCTATTTCTATATAAAAAGAAAGGTAGCTGATGATAACGTCTCGACTACGCCTCTAGATATTTAACTCTTTACACTACCAGCTTAGACTACCCAGCAATCTCTAACAGTTTCACCCCTTATGATTCATTTATGACATAGAGCTAAGCAGACACCCAACTACATAGCTATAAATAATTGTTATCCTTGTACTATATATTTACTCAATGTACTGAATATGTTTGTAATGTTATATAATATCCACTGTATGTTATACACCTATTGAGATAATAAAAGAATAAAATATATCTTTGTCTTCTGTCTTATATTGATCGTTTTTCATTGATGTTGTATAATCTACTAACCTATCACTATCGCTCAAGAACTCCAAAGTCAGCCTACACCAAACATAAACACGTCACCTCCGGGGTCACCGACACGAAATGGCATGGTTAACTTCCCCTGCGCCGCACGCTTTATGCGCGCCGCGCGCCGCCCTATATATCTTTGTTAATTTACGGGCCAAATGCTAATCAAATGGACCTTTGTATACTACTGGTGTTAATTCGGATGATCCCACTGGCACAGGCGATTGAGCAATTGTGGATTTTAATTTGTTTGCAGTGATACCGGGGTCTTCGACTAACTATAACTATGTTTTATTTCTACTCCAAATCACTCGAATAATTCGGGAAAACCCACAATAAATATTGCCCAAAGAAAACAAAATTGAACTTATAGTTGCTTAAACATTGCTCAACTGGTAGCGCCCCGCAATGCAAAGTCTCTCGAGACAATTCGTTGTGTCGAGGAGTACGAGTTCGGCTCCTGCTTCAGGCTATTTATTGTTCTTGCGTTTTTTTTGTTTCTGTTGATGATTATTTTCGGGATTTTCCCGATTGCTAAATATACCTCTTCGCCATGAAATGATTCGTTAATCTGCTGTCTCGGAAAGTTGCCAGTCATAAAAAAAATATTCATATATTGTCTTCATTCTTTACAGGCCAGGGAAATATGGACTAAGTTTTCACTGTATATGGGACATATACTACACGGATTGCTTCATATTTGACCAGCTAATATGTTTAAGTCAATGTTAACTCACTAACACAATCAAAGCTATTTTTTTCAGCTAAAGAAAGGCCCCAGGCAACAATAACACATGCACTGGTTTGACGGTGTAAACATTAAAAAGTGAACACAAGTAAGGGCAACATAAGACCTAGTAACAACGGCTAGACTTCATGCAGGCAACAATCTTTCCAAGGGTGATGATGAACATAGAAAACTGACCGAAGATGAATAAGAAGAAGGGAATAAAGAACAGTGACAACGAGATAAGGAAGAAAACATTAGGGGGAAAAATAAGAGAAAGAAGAAGAATAGCAAGAAGAGAAAGAAGAAGAAATGAGAAAAAGGATAAGAACAGCAAGAAGAAGAAAATGAATAACTAGAAAAAGAAGAGAAAGACTTGATAGAAGAAAGAAGATACCGATGTAGAGGATAGTACAAAATAAGGAAAAAGAAGAATATATAACACAGAAGAAGAGAAAGACAGTAACAAAAAGAATATATATGGCAGACTCTAACTGTGATCTGTGGGGGCGATCAACACACTTAGCCTGACAGCTGACTTCATGTGAGAGTCTGGGATCCTACTCTGACTGAGTCCTGATCGCAGACAAGACAGACAGACAAAAGAATATGAGAAAGAAGAAGAATAAAACGATTAGGAAGAAGAAGACAGGAAGAAGAAGTGACGAAGAAGAATAGTAAGAGAAATCCAAAATATGCCTTGGCACAATAATTACAGTGACTGATAACTTACTCGCAGGATCAGTTATGTTTTTGTGATAAATAACACCAACGTCTTGAGTATCGAGTGATCGCTTTCAGCTGGTGGCCGATAACACTAATGATCATGAAATAATTACTGGTATAATAGTGAACGATTTCGGTGCATTATTACTGGAAAATAAATGAGGCTTGGTTTCCGGGAAACATGTATGCTTACGAAATATAGAAGTTCTGAGAAGGCAGAGTTCCTAGAAATAATGACACACATTGTCATCATGTGTCGTACTGGTTGGCGTAGGCGATCATGTCCTACGACAATCTTCTATCTACAGTGCATCGTATCAGTTCTGTTGTTGACTGTTGTCCATGTCATGACACCAAGCTATCCAGTATTTTCTCTCTTTGTCGTCCGCGATCTCTCTTTTTACCTGTATTTTGCAAGTGGTGACCAAGTATTCCAACTTTCCTCATCTCATGATGTGACCGAAAAATGTTGACTGTTTCTTTCTGATGTTTTTTTTTTAGGAGATCCCTGTTTGTGTTGGCCTCTTTGACACACATACATATAAAGATATCAATAATAAAAATTGATTAATTCACTCAGTCGTGAAATAAAACTATTTGAATAAGCGCATACAGCAGTAGAAAGTTAATTATCAACATTCAATTTCCATTATAGAAATAATAAATGTCATCAAGATATGGTAAATATATTATTTTTTTTTACAAAATTTGATTGGGAATATTAACATAAATTATGTTCATGAATAATTTGGTTTTTTGTTGTTGTTAGGATCATCATCACTGCACATCGGATGAGCCCATAGGTGCCCCGATATCCCACTCGAGATTCTCAAAAAAAAAAAAAAATCAGAGGAAAACCCCAGCCCACGTGCACGAATTCCGTCGCACGGCCTGGGATGCACGGTCTGGTAGGTTTTTGCTGGCTATTTTTCCCGGAGAACGGCTATTTTTGGCCTAAACTTTATGATTTCCATCTGCCTCAGGTTTCGTTTACGTGCGCAGAATGAACACGGGAACTCCGGTATTTTTGCCGTTATCCGATAGGACAAGACATAAGGTCTCTACCCACAGATCGGGGACTGATAAATCCACGAACTCGAAGAAAAAATTTCCAACCGCCCGTTTAGGAATCAAACCCTCTTCCTTCTTGTCAAGAGGCCAGTATCTTACCTACAGACCACCCAGCCTCCTGGATCGTTGCATATAATATTTCATTATCGTAAAGCTGTAATCACACGACTTCTATTTTTATTAATTAAATCTACCTTTTAGCTTCAAGTCTATTCCCCAGAGTCACTCTACTCTAGCCGAGTCAGCGGACAAAACTAAGCGGACTCTGGTGGACGCGCTGAAGTGGAACAAGTTTGAACAGTGGGGAAGTGTAGTGATGCTTCACATCCAAACGTGTTGCATGTAACAATGAAGTTAATGTAGGGAGGGAGGGAGGCCAAATGATTGAATGGACAGAGGGATGGGCGGATTGATGGATAGGTAGACAGGTAGACAGGTTAAGATAGGTAGACAGAAAACAGATAGATAGATAGATAGATAGATAGACAGACAGACAGACAGACAGACAGACAGACAGACAGACAGACAGACAGACAGACAGACAGACAGACAGACAGACAGACAGACAGACAGACAGACAGACAGACAGACAGACAGACAGACAGATAGATAGACAGACAGACAGACAGACAGACAGATAGATAGATAGATAGATAGGCAGGCAGGCAGACAGACACAGACAGACAGACAGACAGACAGATAGATAGATATGAAATAATTTATGAATGGATTGGATGGTTAGGTAGGTAGGGGGGTGGAGGTAGGCGGGTAGGTTTTGGTATGTGGGTTGGTAGATAGGTAGGTATGTATTTATGTTGGTAGGTGGGTTGATATGTATGTAGGTAAACAGTCAGGCAGGTAGGTAGGTAGGTAGGCATAACTAACCACAAACAGACATACGGACATCCAGATAGACAGACAAACAGATGGATATACGAACAGGAAGACCGAGGGATTGATTGAAGTATGTGGAGGAAGAATACAGAGCTGTGCTAATAAAACAAGTAAATATACATTGCTTAGGGACTCTGGGATTTCCAGTAATTAATTAAAGGGCCCTCTGCTTTTGTCATTGGTTAGTAGAGGGAGATAATTTCAGTTGTTACTTCCACTTTAGTGTATAGGGCATTATGAGGTCTGCGAGTACTGGACAATGAGAGTTGTCTCTGCTTTGAGCTTAATATCATCTCACACATTTTGATAGTTGTGATAGGGGACGGCACAAAGAAACAAGAAAATTATATTCACTGATGGGGGTATGATATACAAGTGGCTGAGTGGTTAGTACTCCGCTGCTGGCTGGAATTGTTTGCTTTTGTTCCCTATGGTTGCATGTTTTATCCTCCCCCCCCCTCCTTTTTCCCCAACTCACATGACTTCTAGACTAAGAATAGCAAAATGGCATATCGTCTCAAAATTCCTAAATGATGCAGATTCATGGACATTAGACAAGAAAATAGAACAGAAAACTGAAGCCTCTGAAATGATGCATTTACAGATGAATTGGAAGATCTTGATGGAAAGAAAAGAAAACAAAGTGAAGAAGTTCTAAAGCAACAAAAAAAAAAAACCCTACCAAATACAATTCAAACAAAACAAATGAGATTTTTTGGGGCATATTAAAAGACACAGCAGCCTACTAAAAGTAATCTTGGAAGCGAAAATACAGGGTAAAAGAGCCAGAGACAGACCTAGACTAACACGAACGAGTAACATCAAATGATGGACACGTAAGCCTATGACAACCTGCACTATCAAAGCAAGAGACAGAGCGGAATAGCGCTCCATTGTAGCCTACCTTTGATACGCAGATGGCACTCAGTGATAAACACAGGTTCGTGATTCACCGTACCTTTAACACAAGTGTCAGAAATTTGTATTTATTTCTGGGAAAGTAGATCGGTCTGGCGTTATACCGACCACATCACCCATAAAATGTGGTTCTGATCATTAAAAAATATAGGCGCTAACACCCTATTGCACACACATTCTTAAAGTATGGTGGGAATCTTCAGTCACGTAGAGGCGGTCCTTAGTTACAGGACTCAACATGAACAAGTAGTAAAAATACTACCAGTGGACTCAACATGAACAAGTAGTAAAAATACTACCAGTGGACTCAACATGAACAAGTAGTAAAAATACTACCAGTGGACTCAACATGAACAAGTAGTAAAAATACTACCAGTGGACTCAACATGAACAAGTAGTAAAAATACTACCAGTGGACTCAACATGAACAAGTAGTAAAAATACTACCAGTGGACTCAACATGAACAAGTAGTAAAAATACTATCAGTGGACTCAACATGAACAAGTAGTAAAAATACTACCAGTGGACTCAACATGAACAAGTAGTAAAAATACTACCAGTGGACTCAACATGAACAAGTAGTAAAAATACTACCAGTGGACTCAACATGAACAAGTAGTAAAAATACTACCAGTGGACTCAACATGAACAAGTAGTAAAAATACTATCAGTGGACTCAACATGAACAAGTAGTAAAAATACTACCAGTGGACTCAGCATGAACAAGTAGTAAAAATACTACCAATGGACTCAACATGAACAAGTAGTAAAAATACTACCAGTGGACTCAACATGAACAAGTAGTAAAAATACTACCAGTGGACTCAACATGAACAAGTAGTAAAAATACTACCATTGGACTCAACATGAACAAGTAGTAAAAATACTACCATTGGACTCAACATGAACAAGTAGTAAAAATACTACCAGTGGACTCAACATGAACAAGTAGTAAAAATACTGCCAGTGGACTCAACATTCAGAGTTTATGTCATCTTAGTAAATGACAGATATGGTGTGACGTGTCATTAGCTACAGAAGTGTTATTGTTGCTACGGATCCAGCTGCCTGTTAGTTAAAGCCTTTCAGTCCAAAGCCATGTAGGTATTTCCGACTTCCCTTGTAGTTAAGTTTCCCTTGTAGTTAAGTTAAAATCAAGGTATTACATCTGCCAAGTTTTAAAACAACTAAAAATGAAGAAAGAACTACTAAACACAACTAGAACAAGACAAATGAATTTTTTTGGTCATGTTAAAAGACACAACAGTCTAATAAAAGTAATATTAGAAGGGAAAATGCAAGGTAAAAGAGGCAGAGGCAGACCGAGACTAACATGGATGAGTAGCATCAAATGATGGACAAGTCAGCCTATGACAATCTGCACCATCAAAGCAAGAGACAGAGTGGAATGGCGCTCCATGGTAGCCAACCTTCGATGCGGAGACGGCACTCAATGATGATGATGATGATGATGATGTTTTTTGTGGAAGTTGAGTTGCTTTGAGATCGGTGAGCTTTGAACAGTTAAAAAGTTGATGTTCTCTTGTTTCATGTGGGTGTTCAAAGGGCGGTCATGCTGGAGTATAGTTTCCTTGTATTCTGTTGATGTGGTTATGGTTATGGAAGGCCCCGATATAACCGGAAACGAATTAAAATCCATAATTGCTCAACCGCCCGTGCCAGTGGAATCATCCGAATTAAAATGTAGCTGCAGTCCCCATCATAACAGTCTCAGCACACGCCAAAAGATATAACTCAAAACCGCAAAGAAAGTGAACACAGCCATCTGTTCCCTGTCATGCGATATCATCATCCATCGTAAGGAATCGGAATATCGAAACACGATCAAAACGGATGAAACGCACAGCTCCCGGTGTGCATAGAGCACTTAACTCAGTAGCTCCGACATCAAGCCAGACTTGGAATAAAAGGAAACTGCAACAAGGAACACTTTTTCCGACACAGTCTTTAACGGTTCCTGCCGCCTATCCGCCATATTGACCGGAAGTTCACGTCCTCCTGAAAATGTTGATGTGGTTGTTCAGTAGTAAAGGACTGGTTCTCAATCTGGCCTTCTCTCTGTTGTTTAGGCTGAAGAAAGTCAATAAAGAACCAACACTGAATCTGACTCATATTGATATCTTTTTTTATTTTTTTTTTTCGTTCGATAACTTTTATCTCTGACGAAGTCCCATGAGACCAGGAACTGAATTTTGCATGTTAATCCATTTTTTCCCCTGGCAGCCGTGTGCACAGGGGTCCCTCGCAACACAGGCAGATAAATCCGACTTCGGAGGTACTCATATTTTTTTTCCGTCCATGAGTAATTGACATTTCAAGCCGGGCCTCACTGCTGAGACCAGGGGGTGGTTGGCGCAGAGGGAAATCATAAATAAAATTCCCAACCGGTGTAGCCGGGATTTGAACCCACAACCTCTCCTTCTCGAGACTACCCAGTCCCCTATATTGATATTGAAGTAATGATTCTAATAAAAAGAAAGTAATATTCGAACGGATGTCATAAAATAGTGACACTATCACCGGCTTTCATACAAGAGTATTAATGTAGGACTGTCATAAATGAGTAAATGAAAAAAAAAGTGATATGTGTGAATTAACAGGTTATTGATGAAATACATGGTATCCTCGTTGGTGTAGAACATAGTATCCTCGTTGGTGTAGAACATAGTATCCTCGTTGGTGTAGAACATAGTATCCTCGTTGGTGTAGAACATAGTATCCTCGTTGGTGTAGAACATAGTATCCTCGTTGGTGTAGAACATAGTATCCTCGTTGGTGTAGAACATAGTATCCTCGTTGGTGTAGATATTTTTTTTATTAATCTAGGATAGAGTATTATTATTGCTGCAATATATAGTATCTTTATCGGTGAAGTATTGAGGATTCTTATTGGTGAAATATAGTATCTTTATTTTTGAAATATAGAGTATCATGATTGGTGGAATATAGTATCATTATTGGTGAAAGATAGAGTATCATTATTTGTGAAATATATTATCTTTATTGGTGAAATAGGGAGTATCATGATTGGTGGAATATAGTATCTTTAGTGGTGAAATATAGAGTATCATGATTGGTGGAATATAGTATTTTTATTGAGGAAAGATAGAGTATCATGATTGGTGGAATATAGTATCTTTAGTGGTGAAATATAGAGTATCATGATTGGTGGAATATAGTATCTTTATTGGTGAAAGATAGAGTATAATGATTGGTGGAATATAGTATCTTTATTGGTGAAAGATAGAGTATCATGATTGGTGGAATAAAGTATCTTTATTGGTGAAATATAGAGTATAATTATTTGTGAAATATATAGTATCTTTATTGGTGAAATATAGAGTATCATGATTGGTGGAATATAGTATTTTTATTGGTGAAATATAGAGTATCATGATTGGTGGAATATAGTATCTTTATTGGTGAAAGATAGAGTATCATTATTTGTGAAATATAGTATCTTTATTGGTGGAAGCTAGAGTATTCTTATTTGTGAAATATAGTATCATTATTGGTGAAAGATAGAGTATCATTATTTGCGAAATATAGTATCTTTATTGGTGAAAGATAGAGTATCATTATTTGTGAAATATAGTATCTTTATTGGTGAAAGATATAGTATCATTATTTGTGAAATATAGTATTTTATTGGTGAAAGATAGAGTATTCTTATTTGTGAAATATAGTATCTTTATTGGTGAAAGATAGAGTATTCTTATCTGAGAAATATAGTATTTTATTGGTGAAAGATAGAGTATTCTTATCTGAGAAATATAGTATCTTTATTGGTGAAAGATAGAGTATTCTTATTTTGTGAAATATAGTATCTTTATTGGTAAAATATATAGTATCATGATTGGTGGAATATAGAGCATCTGTATGCGTGAAATATAGAGTATATTTATCGAGAAAGTATTGAGTATTCTTATTGGTGAATTACAATATCTTTATTGGTGAAAGATATAGTATTATTAGTCATGAAATATAGTATCTTTATTGGTGAAATGGGAGCCGCGATAGCTCAGTGGTTAGTGAACTGGACTACAAAGGACAAGGGGTAGGCTTCGATCTCAACCGACGGCTCCGGGTTCACCCAGCCTTTAATGGGTACCGGATTTTTTTCTGGGAAAGTGAAGCGGCACTGGCGTAATACCGACCACATTACCCTAAAAATCATGTGCCGAAGGTCTGTAAAATTTATGGTCACTAACACCATATTCCCTATACGCCACTTGGCGTGACTGGGGTACTTTACTTTACTTTTTTTTATTTGTGAAATATAAAGTATCTTCATCAGTGAGATATAGAGTGTCTTTATTTTTTAAATATAGAGTATCATTTTTGGTGAAATATAGGGTATCCCTATTGGTGAAATATAGAGTATCCCTATAGGT
This sequence comes from Megaustenia siamemsis, assembly GCA_032433765.1. Taxonomy (NCBI): domain Eukaryota; kingdom Metazoa; phylum Mollusca; class Gastropoda; order Stylommatophora; family Ariophantidae; genus Megaustenia; species Megaustenia siamemsis. The sequence goes on along the minus strand of JAVIAB010000041.1, from coordinate 54,173,026 downwards.
GAAATATAGAGTATCTTTATTGGTGAAATATAGAATATCCCTATAGGTGAAATATAGAATATTTTCATCGGTGAAATATAGTGTATATTTTTGGTGAAATATAGAGTATCCTTATTGGTGAAATATAGAGTATCCCTATTGGTGAAATATAGAGTATCCCTATTGGTGAAATATAGAGTATCCCTATTGGTGAAATATAGAGTATCCCTATTGGTGAAATATAGAGTATCCCTTTTGGTAAAATTTAGAGTATCCCTATTGGTGAAATATAGAGTCTCCCTATTGGTGAAATATAGAGTATCTTCATCGGTGAAATATAGAGTATCTTTTTGGTGAAATATATAGTATCCTTACCCTCGTAATTAATTTTACCATCCTCGTCTCTATCAGCCAACTTCAGCATATCATCTAGCTCTTTATCGGACAGTGGTTCCCCGAGATTCTTCATTGCACTCTTCAATTCTGACTCATCGATGACGCCGTCCCCATTTTCATCAAAGACCTGTTGGATACAGGGGAAAGAAAGGGTAAATCAAACATATTGAGTATTCTGTGATAATTGGAGACGATCAAAAATATACAATCCGGGGCCCGGAAGGGGAGTAAAGAATAGCGGCGCTGTACCCTGCCAGGCATGTTCGTAAGAGGCGAGAAAGGAGGGTTGGGCATGGGACTGGCTGTCATATACTGTAAAAAAAAAAAATAAGCCGAAAAAACTTTACAAACATGGACAAGTCAAAGAAAAGAGAATGGCAAAAAAATAAACAGAACGACTTAGAAAGTGTTTGTTGAGGACCTATGCTCCACTGGGAGCTAAAAAGGTAGAAGAAGAAGAATATATGAAAGTTGTTTATACATGGTTGTTTATGTGGGCAATATTTGCGATACTTATTTTATTCACTCCCCGTTGAGGTCGAAGACGGCACATAGAACTCAAGTTAAAGCTCTCCACGATTGACGATTTTGCTGTAGTTCTTGGTTGTCTCTTAGTCTGAGCCTTCTCTAGTAATTGTTCTGCGTAACGATTCTCTAGGTCTGCCTTGTTTATTTGAATCGGAGATTCAGTAAATACATTTAATAAGACAACAATTCGAGTTATATAGAGTAATTGAAAAAAAAAAAATTTAAACTTTGACGAAGTCCCTAGAGACTAGGAACTGAATTTTTGCGTGATAATCCAATTTTTCCCTGGCAGCCATCTGCACAGGGGTCCCTCGCCGCACAGGCAGATAACTCCGTCTTTGGAGGTACTCATATTTATTCCGTCCATGACTAATTGACGTTTCAAGCCGGGCCTCGCGGCTGAGACCAGGGGTGGTTGCCGCAGAGAGAAATCATAAATAAAATTTACTGCTGGTGCAACCGGGATTTGAACTCACAACCTCTCTGTCGTATAGACTTCTTTAACCTTCTCCATTGATATCAATATAAAGTCATTCTTTGGGACTTTGTGAAGACTAATCTTGTTACATGCTTTGATATTTTCTCAACAATTGTGATCACAGTTTCAGATTTACCGATGTAATGTTGTATATGAGTGTACGGTGTATTTCCAACTGAGTTATCCTATTTCTACCAACATTTTCATTTCTTCATTTCCTTGTGTTACTTCATAGGCCTTGATTGTTCCCATTCACCATGAAACGTAGCATTAGTCTGTAAAGGTAAAGGTAAAGGTAAAGGTAAAGGTAAGGGTAAGGGTAAAGGTAAAGGTAAAGGTAAAGGTAAAGTACGAGACTTGAACCGGCGTCTTAGCACGGGAGTTTCCATCCATATGTGCTCGGCCGCCTATCCAGAAATGTTCGGAGACTTCTGTACAGTGTCTCCTCAAGCATTGAAGCTCAGATGCGAGGCGACGTTCCTCACCTTCCCAGGGTAATACCCTGGTACCCATTTCTGCCAACGGCTGGGTCGACAGTGGGGGTATTTTTTTTTCCAACCACGAGTACAATTCACACTGCTCCCAGCGGGAATCGAACACGGGTTGTCCGAACGTCGCTAGTCCAGTCGGGTGGTTTTCCCAACTAGGCTACAGAGGCCCCCAACATTAGTCTGTACAGTTAGGGAATCTAGCTTTTGATTATCTGTCGTTTCAAGTTCACGAATATCATTACTCGATCTTTGCAGATTGTTTTTTTTTTAATCTTTCTATTGACTTCTTCCTTGTTTTGATCCCCATTCATCATCATCATTGAGTGCTGCCTCCGCATCGAAGGTTGGCTATCACGGAGCGCCATTCCACTCTGTCTCTTGCTTTGATGGTGCAGATTGTCATAGGTTGACCTGTCCATCTTTTGATGTTACTCGTTCATGTTAGTCTTGGTCTGCTCAGCCTCTTTTACCTTGTATTTTCCCTTTCAATATTACTTTCATTAGGTTGTTGTGTCTTTTAACATGTCCCAAAATTTCATTTGTCTTGTTCTAATTGTGTTTAGTAGTTCTCTTTTCATTTTTAGTTGTTTTAAAACTTCATCGTTTGTTTTCTTTTCTTTCCATCCAATTTTACCTATACTTCTATAGATCCACGTTTCAAAGGCTTCAATTTTCTGTTCTGTTTTCTGGTCTAATGTCGAGATCCCCATTAAGATTTTATTTTATTGTCCTGAGGTTTTGTAAAAGTAGAAATAAAATGGCACGGGTAATAAGCGACAAATGAAACAATTAAGAAGTACCAGTTAAATCAATCTGTTACGGATGAACGTAAAAGAACTACATTTAACAAAACTGAGGTGGAAATGTTAAATGATGAAGAATATATGATAATGGTATAATGGCATTAAGAAAACTGGAGCATATCCTTGAACCTGTCTGTGGCATCTCGTTATGTGAGCACTCATTTTACATACTCGAAGCGTCCTCCTAATAGGATTAAAGTAATACTTCAGATCTTATTGTCAGGACTAAGTTGATTCAAGCTGTCAAAATGTGACAGGATGGTCTAGCTGGCTGGGGTCACCGTTGTTAGGCACTTTTTGCAATCACTTGGATTATTTTTATGCAGTGGCGTATCCAGAGTGGGCGAACACATTAGAACGCTGTGCTGGTGACAATCAGATTAAAATCATCATCATCATCATCGTGTGCCCTCTCCGCAACGAAGGTTGGCTACCATGGAACGCCATTCTACTCTGTTTCTTGCTTTGATGGTGCAGGCTGACATAGATTGACTTGTCCATCTTTTGATGTTACTCGTCCATGTTAGTCTTGGTCTGCCTCTGCCTCTTTTGCCTTGTATTTTCCCTTCCAATATTACTTTTAGTAGGCTGTTGTGTCTTTTAACATGCCCCAAAACTTTAATTTGTCTTGTCTTAATTGTGTTCAGCAGTTCTCTTTTTATTTTCAGTTGTTTTAAAACTTCATCGTTTGTTATTTTTTGTTTCCATCCAATTCTACCTATTCTTTAATAAATCCAAATTTCAAAGGCTTCAGTCTTCTGTTCAGTTTTCTTGTCCAATGTCCATGTTTCTGCACCATACAGGAATATTGAGAAGATGTAACATTTTGCCATTCTTAGTTTTAGCCCTGTTGATATTTGTTTTGTTGTTAGTATATTTTTCATGGCATTAAAATTACTTTTTGCCATACCTATTCTTTTGTTTATTTCAGTTTTGCATTTTCCATCATTGGTTATAGTATGTCCTAGGTAGTTGTAACTCTGGACTGTCTCCAGATGTATTCCCTCAACAGATAAAAAAACATACTTAATTATAGCAGATGAAGTTACAATTACGAGAAGTGAACTCACTGTTTTGGTCTTCATTGCCCGCACATTAAAGGTCGTTAATCTGGTTTATATGGAATGTTGTTGCTGCTGTTTTGTTTATAACAAGCTGTGTTATTTTATCCTTTCGGCCTAGCATATCCGACTTCAGCAAGGAATTTGTGTGATGTCCATTGCCTTTCCTCGCAGATTAATTTTCGCTTGGCCAGACGGTTAGTCTGTTACAGAGGTACTGAGGCTAGCGTGTCTCGCGAGTGCTACGAAGTTAGTGATCTGTGCTGAGATCTTCACGTGTTAAATACAAAGATATCAACCGGAATGTTTGTAGATATTGTCAGAGCACAGTGACAATGGACGCTAAGGAAAAAAAAAAGAAACTGATAACAACAGATGAACCCGTGAATAAGTTCCCTGGTTGGTGTTAGGGAATATTTTACGTTGGCTACAGCTGTAGGTATACCTTGTTAGGACCAATTAAAAAATAATAATAATAAAAAATAAAAAAAATGTTCAACTCTAATGTTAAGTCAGTCCTATTATATGACTGTGAAACATGGAGAACAACAAAATTTACAATCATGAAGATACAGACTTTCATTAATGGATGCTTACGCAGAATGAAAGGATGGAAATGGCAGGACAAAATCATTATCATAGAATTATGGAAATGTACCAGTCACATACCAGTGGATAAGGAGATACAGCGAAGACGATGGCGCTGGATAGGACACACACTGTGGAAGCCAACTGAGAGTATTACACAACAGGCCCTTTTTTGGAATCCCCAGGGGAAAAGACAAAGAGGAAGACCAAAAAATTGTTGGAGAAGACAGACAGAAGCAGAGATGAAGATGATGGGGAAGACATGGAATAATCTTAAAAGAATGGCAAGAAACAGAACGGCTTGGTAAATGTTTGTTGAAGACCTATGCTCCACAGGGAGCTGAAAGTGTTTGTTGAAGACCTATGCTCCACAGGGAACTGAAAGTGTTTGTTGAAGACCTATGCTACACAGGGAGCTGAAAGTGTTTGTTGAAGACCTATGCTCCACAGGGAACTGAAAGTGTTTGTTGAAGACCTATGCTCCACAGGGAGCTGAAAGTGTTTGTTGAAGACCTATGCTCCACAGGGAACTGAAAGTGTTTGTTGAAGACCTATGCTCCACAGGGAACTGAAAGTGTTTGTTGAAGACCTATGCTCCACAGGGAACTGAAAGTGTTTGTTGAAGACCTATGCTCCACAGGGAACTGAAAGTGTTTGTTGAAGACCTATGCTCCACAGGGAGCTGAAAGTGTTTGTTGAAGACCTATGCTCCACAGGGAGCTGAAAGTGTTTGTTGAAGACCTATGCTCCACAGGGAGCTGAAAGTGTTTGTTGAAGACCTATGCTCCACAGGGAACTGAAAGTGTTTGTTGAAGACCTATGCTCCACAGGGAACTGAAAGTGTTTGTTGAAGACCTATGCTCCACAGGGAACTAAAGTGTTTGTTGAAAACCTATGCTCCACAGGGAACTGAAAGTGTTTGTTGAAGACCTATGCTCCACAGGGAGCTGAAAGTGTTTGTTGAAGACCTATGCTCCACAGGGAGCTGAAAGTGTTTGTTGAAGACCTATGCTCCACAGGGAGCTGAAAGGTAGAAGATATCAACCGGAATGTTTGTAGACATTGACAGAGTACAGTGACAATGGACGCTAAGGAAAAAACAGAAAGAAACTGATAACAACAGATGGGCCCGTGAATAAGTTCCCTGGTTGGTGTTGGGGACTATTTTACGTTGGCTACACCGGTAAGTACAACTTGTTGGGATCAATTTTCTTTTATGGAGAAGGAGATGTGTAAAACGGTCTGGAAAGGGATATTTAACGCTCCTCAATAGTGTCACTTTTTCTTAATGTACACTCTCTCTGATTTGGACTATATAACTAATGAAAATGGACACACAAGGATACAACAGGTAATTGGAATATATGATTAATTTTTAACTATTGTAAATAAGCGAAAAGCGAAATGGTTTGTTCCCGCATCTTGATCGCCTAGTCTAGCGAAGACCAGTCTAGAAGAAATTGAAAGGAAGTAGAAGAAGAGACAGAGAAAATGGTGGGAAGTTAACATTAATAAATGGACAAGTTTCGACTTCGCAGAGTCCCAAAGAATAACTGATGAAGAAGATCAATGGAGAAGGTTAATGAAGTCTATCAGTTGTGCTACAACCAAAAATGGAGTTCCGATATACATCATATATACATGTTGAAAGTTCCCTGGACAGCTAAAAAGACCGATGAGGAAGTTCTCAAAGAGGCCAGCACAAAAGGGAGCTCTTAAAAAACATCAGAAAGAGGCAATCAACATTTTTCGGGCACATCATGAGAAGAGGAAAGTTGGAATACTTGGTTACAACTGTAAACTAAAAGGAAAGAGAGATCGCGGGCGACAAAGAGAGAAAATACTGGATAGCTTGGTGTCATGGCATGGAAAACAGTCAACAACAGAATTGATACGATGCACTGTAGATAGAAGATTGTGGAGGGACATGATCACCTACGCCAACCGGTATGGCACATGATGATGATGATATACATCAGAACAAAACAATCGACATTTTCCCGGTATATCATGAAAAGAGGAAAGTTTGAGTACATGATTGCAACTGGCAAAATACACGGAGAGGGATATCACGAATGACAAAGAGAGAAAATACTATATAGCTTGGTGTCATGGTATGGAAAACTGTCTACAACAGAATTGATATGATGCTCTGTAAAAAAAAAGTACCCCCGTCACGCCCAAGTGGCGTATAGGGAAATATGGTGTTAGTAACCCTATATTTTACAGACCTTCGGCACATGATTTTTGGGGTAATGTGGTCGGTATTACGCCCGTGCTGCTTTACTTTCCCAGAAAAAAATCCGGTACCCATTTAAGGCTAGGTAAACCGGAAAGCCGTCGATTGGGATCGAACCCTACCCCTTGTCCTTTGTATTCCAGTTCACTAACCACTGAGCTATCGCGGCTCCCAACGATGCTCTGTGGATAAACCAACATTTTTGAATGACATGATCGCCTACGACAGCCGGTTTTGCACATGATGATGAGTGCTCTAACGACCACCTAGGGTTTACAAGACAAGGAAGGTAAGAAGGCAATGTCAAGGCGATGTCAAGGCGATGTCACGAGGCTTTTTGCTCTAGTTTGTCTATTATTTTCTACATCACACGTTATTTTAAAGTCCAAATTATCATCATCATTATCACGATTATCATCATTATCACGATTATCATCATTATCACGATTATCATCATTATCGTCATTATCATCATTATCATCATTATCATCATTATGACGTTTATCATCGTTATCATCATTATCATCATTATCACGATTATCATAATTATCATCATTATCACGATTATCATCATTATCAGGATTATCATCATTATCATCATTATCATCAGTATCACGATTATCATCATTATCATCATTATCACGATTATCATCATTATCACGATTATCATCATTATCATCATCATGATTATCATGATTATCATCATTATCATCATTATCATCATTATCACGATTATCGTCATTATCACCATTATCATCATTATCATCATTATCACGATTATCATCATTATCATCATCATCACGATTATCGTCATTATCACCATTATCATCATTATCATCATTATCACGATTATCATCATTATCATCAAGTACCATATGCCTGCTGGCGTAGGTGATCATGTCTCTCCACAACTTTCGATCTCGACAGTTATTTTTTTATTTCCGTTGTTGACTTTCTGCCACGCCATTCACTTAAGCTGTCTGGTATCTTTTCTCTTTTCTTCCCTCTATCTCTTCGTCCCTCGACTTTTCCAGTTGTCACAATATATTCAACTCTTCTCATTACATGGCCAAAAAATGATGATTGTTTCTTCCTAATATTGGAAATTAGCTGCTGTTTTTCTTTGGCCTTTTTCAGAACGTTTTCATTACTCTTCTTAGCTGTCCTTGGTATTCTAAACATTCTTCAGTAAAACCACAAGTCTACAGCCTCCAGTGATTTTCTTGTCTTTTGTTCTATCGCCCATGATTCATAATCCATATGTTAAGACTGGCTCTACATAGCACTTAAAAAAAACTCTTCTATTTTTCTATTAAAGTCCAAATACCTGTGTCTTAGTCTCGTCTCAAAGACCTTCTCAATCTTCCCTCTACCAGTCAATAAATAATTAATTAGTATGTTCCGAGCACTATTACTACAGCATCAAAGAGAAATGATGTCTTTGGACGTATGGATAAACAATGTGAGTTGTTGGAAGGCAGTGAGCAGTAATGATCAAATGAAAGCGTTGCTGTCTTAAATCACGTGAGTTCTGTGAAGGCAATATGTCGATGCTTTTATACTAGACACATGATAATGATGTTGATTCACTAACCAATTAAAATGAATTGACCTCTGACCTTAAATGCCAGTCGAATTGCCTTCTCCTGCTCATCCGGATTCTCTGCTCGCCTCATTTCTTCTTGTACAAAGGCCTTAAACTCCCTGTATTCTATCTTCCCATTACCTGGACAGGTGAGATAAACGGTTATATAAAATTGAAAATAGAAGAGGCGTGGAGTGGAGACGTGGGGAGAAAGGGGGGGGGGGGGTGTTGGAAGGAATTAATAGGGTCAACATAGACAGATATTCTCTCTCTCTCTCTCTCTCTCTCTCTCTCTCTCTGTGTCTCTCTCTCTGTCTCTTTCTGTCTCTTTCTCACTCACTGACCACAAATAGTCTTACAAACTAGAAGGAACGCTGCCAGGCATGCATTTATTTAGTAAGTAGATAAATAGGTAAATAGGTAGTAAATTAAGAAAGGTAAAAAAAATACCTCCATACCATGCTAGGCTTATGTGGAATATGGTGTTAATAACAACTCTTTTTCCATGACCAATTGCACATTTTTGGGTGATATGGTCGGTATCACGCCAGGCCGCTTTTCCTGCCCAGAAGAATCTCTAACATCAGATTTTAAAGGTTGGGTGAACTTCGGAGACGTGTTCAAACAAAAAAATCTGGTACTTCTGGGACTTGAATCGAGTCGTTCCGACTTGGAAGGAGGGGGCTCCAACCTCTCTGCTACCGAATCTCCCCAGGTAAATTTTGCAGACAGGTAGATGTTATCTAGTTTATACAGAGATACAGCGGAGACGATAACGTTGGGTAGGACACACACAGCGGAAGCCAAGTGAGAGCATTACACAACATGCTCTTTTTTTGAATCTTCAGGGAAAAAAGACAAAGAGGAAGACCAAGGAATTCTTGGAGAAGACAGAAGCATAGATGAAGATGATGGGGAAGACATGGAACGATCTTAAAAGAATGACAAGTAACAGAACGGCTTGAAAAGCGTTTGTTGAAGACCTATGCTCCACAGGGAGTTGAAAGGTAGAAGAAAAAAGAAGATGTTAACTAGATTGATGGACTGACCATCAGAAGGGTGGGGAGAAAAACAGATAAATGATGGGGAAACTCTATACAGAGCTTGGCACCAGGAAGCAATCTGATCATCAGAAGACCCTCCCCCGTTAAAAAAATGTTTCGTCCGTTTAGCTTCTTGACACTCTAGGGGGGCGGATCCGCTTGGGTTATGACTCCAAGACGTCGACCTCTTGCTGAGTTTGAACCAGAAGGTTCCACATAATATTGCGAATATAATAGAAGTTTGTTAACCTCAGACGGAAGATGTACAAAAGAGGTGAGATGCAGAATGGCTCAGGCAAAAGCAGCTTTCCAAAAAATGAGGAAGATACTATGCAATCCATTTTTGACAATAGAAACAAGAAAAACAGTTCTTAAATGTTATGTAGAGTCAGTCTTAACATGTGGATGTGAACCATGGACTATATGACAACAAACAAAAAAATCACTGGAGAAATGTGGCTTTACAGAAGAAAACTCCTTATTGAGAATACCATGGGCAGCCAAGAAGAGTAATGAAAACGTTCTGAAAGAGGCCAAAACAAAAAGAGAGCTAATTTCCAATATTAGAAAGAAACAATGATAATTTTTTTGAGCCATGTAATGAGAAGAGAACAACTGGAATATACGTAGGGAGGTCAAAAAGTAATGCACACCAATTTTTTTCTCGGCTAATAATAAAGATAGGAATATGAATTTTTGCACACTTGGAATATGACATGTTCCAATTATGTGCACCAAATTGCACAGCATTCTGAAAAATATTACGCAATCTATGAACCGTTAAAATGGAGCTTGTCAACAATATCCGTTACAAACAGCGAATTGTCATAGAATTTCTGGTTGCGGAGAAAGAAACTGTGGCAAACATTCATAAACGACTGTGTGCAGTGTACAAATGTTCTGCAGTCGATAGGAGCACAGTTAGTCGCTGGGTTCAGAGAATTAAAGCTGCAGAAAGTGTACGAGTGGAGCTGCATGATTTACCGCGTTCTGGACGTGTTGCCTCGGCTACCAGCACAGACATGTTAAACCGGGCTGATGCCATTATTCGTAAGGATAGGCGTATCACTAGTCAGCAATTGGCATTGCAGCTTACAGTCAGCAAGGAAAGTGCAATCGCAATTTTTAAAACTCTCGGATATTCAAAGATTTGCGCTCGACGGGTTCCTCGGTGCCTAACAAATGATCACAGAGTTCAAAGGAAAACATTCTGTTCTGAATTGTTGGAGCGTTTCGGTGTTGAAGGAGAAATGTTTTTGTCAAAAATTGTTACCGGTGACGAAACGTGGGCACATTATTATGAGCCTGAAACAAAAATGCAGTCAATGGAATGGCATCATCCGCAGTCACCAAAAAGAAAAAAATTCAAAACATATCCATCAGCCGGAAAGGTGAAGATCACTGTCTTCTGGGGCATTGATGGTGTGATTCTTGTTGATGTAATGACAAGAGGTGAGACAATCAACTCGACAGCTTACATCAATACACTGACAAAACTAAAAAATCAGTTCCACCGAGTTCGGCATAATAAGCCATCTGCAGATGGGTTGCTTCAACATGACAATGCACGCCCTCACACAAGTCTGGTAACACGGGAAGCAATCAACAAATTTGGTTGGACTGTACTGCCCCATCCTCCTTACAGCCCTGATCTGGCTCCCTCAGATTTCCATCTGTTTGGACCACTCAAAAAATTTCTGCGTGGGAAACACTTTGACAATGATGAGGTGATCCGTGCAGTTAAAAAATGGCTACGCGAGCAGGACAAAACTTGGTACAAACGAGGCATTCATGACCTAGTTTCGCGTTGGCGTAAGGCAATACGCTTGGACGGAGATTATGTTGAAAAATAGGTAGTGTCAAGGGGATGTTCAGCTACAATCTGTGAAAATTTCACACATTTTGCCCGAATAGTTTCCGAGAAAAAAAGTGGTGTGCATTACTTTTTGACCTCCCTTCAGTATTATAACAACTGGGAAAATTGAGGGACGAAGAGATAAATGGAGCAAAGAGAAAAGATACTAGACAGCTTAAGAGAATGGCTTGGCAGAAGGTCAACAACAGAAATGATAAATAACTGTCGAGATCGAAAATTGTGGAGAGACATGATCACCTACGCCAGCAGGCCCGGTACTTGATATGATGATGATATAATTGAAGATAATTAAGCTGATGTTCTGATTTATCTATTTAATGTTCTTTCGAGCCGGAGACGGCACTTGGTCAGAAATTTGAGACCATTTGTATCCGACAATCTTTATTATCAGGCTTCAGACCTTGCACGAGAGCTGCGATAGCTCAGTCGTTAGTGATCTCGAGGACACAGGACTAGAGATTGAGTTCTATCCTGATCGACGGCTTCTGGGTTCACCCAGGCTTAAATGGGCACCGGTTTGTTTTTTTTCTGGGAAAGTAAAGCGGCACGGGCGTAATACCGACATTATTACCACAAGAATCATGTGCTGAAGGTCTATAAACATCATGGTAACTAACTCCATATTCTCTATACGCCAATTGGCGTGACGGGGGCTCTTTACTTTTTTTGTTAACTTATCAAACTTTGCACAGGGCCCGCATTGTATCTCGTCACAGGTCACTGTCCTGGTGTAGCAGATCTTGGTGTTTAAGACCGTGTATTAGGAGAGTGGCAATTAAAAGTGTAACCGGAAAAGGGGGGTGTGTGACCCAGGCGTTGAGTTACTCAGCCATGCTGTGAGCTGTTCAGTTGAAAGACTTCTCGTAATGGTCTCATTAGATAATCACGTTACAAAACTGGACAGACCATGACTAGAGTCTTGAATTTTGTCAGTTCTCGCTGCTATCTCGGAGCGACAAAAAGTCAGGGTTTTAGATCAGAATTTGCGCCAGCAGGACGGGAGTACATTTGAACAGAACGGCCGATTATTAGAATTAGTTAAGAAAATAAGTGATAAGTAAAGAGCCCCGTCACGCCACGTAGCGTATAGGGAAGAACGATTGCTTCTTTTTAGTGATCATAATTTCTTGTTGCTGTTGTAACTTCTTGTTAGTGACAATCATTTTTACGGACCTTTTTAGTGATCATAATTTCTTGTTGCTGTTGTAACTTCTTGTTAGTGACAATCATTTTTACGGACCTTTTTAGTGATCATAATTTCTTGTTGCTGTTGTAACTTCTTGTTAGTGACAATCATTTTTACAGACCTTTTTAGTGATCATAATTTCTTGTTGCTGTTGTAACTTCTTGTTAGTGACAATCATTTTTACAGACCTTTTTAGTGATCATAATTTCTTGTTGCTGTTGTAACTTCTTGTTAGTGACAATCATTTTTACAGACCTTTTTAGTGATCATAATTTCTTGTTGCTGTTGTAACTTCTTGTTAGTGACAATCATTTTTACAGACCTTTTAGTGATCATAATTTCTTGTTGCTGTTGTAACTTCTTGTTAGTGACAATCATTTTTACAGACCTTTTTAGTGATCATAATTTCTTGTTGCTGTTGTAACTTCTTGTTAGTGACAATCATTTTTACAGACCTTCGGCACATGATTTTTGGGGTAATGTGGTCGTTATTACGCCCGTGCCGCTTTAGTTTCCCAGAAAAAAAATCCAGTATCCATTTAAGGCTGGATGAACCTGGAAGCCGTCGATCAGGATTGAATCCAACCTCTTGTCCTTAGTAGACCAGTTATTTAACCACTGAGCTATCGCGGCTCCCTAGTTAAGAATCACCATCAAGTACCATGCCTGTTCTCGTAGGTGATCATGTCTCTCCACAACTTTCTATCTCGACGGCTACTTATTATTTCTGTTGTTGACCTTCTGCCAAGCCATTCTCTTAAGCTGTTTGGTATCTTTTCTCTTTGCTTACCCCTTCTACCTCTTCGTCCCTCAATGTTTTCAGTTGTTACAATATATTCCAGCTGTTCTCTTCTCATTACATGGCCACAAAATGGTTATTTTTCTTCCTTCTTCTTCTTTCCTTCCTCATTTGCCTTTCAGCGTAGGGGGGAGATATAATTTGCGGTCTTTTGCTCTTCTGTTCGCCTCTGCTGCTGTTATGTTTCCTAGTGCTTCTAATATTCCATCGACCCATCTTTTTCGTGGTCGACCCTTGGGTCTGGTGTTCTCACAACGTTTGTTGAAAGCTCGTTGTGTTGTGTTTTGTTCTTTTTGCCTTGTCACGTGGCCAAATCATTTTATCTGTTGTTTCCTTATATATTCTATGGCGGGGACTATTCCTAGCTTTTTTCTCAGTTCTTCATTTCTGATCTTATCTCTCAGACTGTTTCCTGTCATTCGTCTAACACATTTCATCTCTGTAGAGGTTATTTTTCTTATTGTTCTTGCATCTAGGGTCCAGGTCTGGCATTGGTAGCACAACGTTGGGATGAAGATTGTATTGTATAGTGCTCGTTTTGCCTCCAGAGTTATTTCCTTGTTGGACAATAATGGTGATAACTGTCCGATGATTTGACAAACTTTGTTGCATCTTGATTCTATCTCTGCTGTTTGAGAATTATCGTTTGTCATTAGACTTCCTAGGTATTTGAATTCCTCTACTTGTTTTAGTTTTCTGCCTTCTATAGTTATGGTGATGTTCTGTTTATTTTTGGCGACGTTCATGACTTCTGATTTGTTGATGTTGATTTTCATGTTGTATTTTGTGCCTGAGATGTTGAGTTTGTTTAATTTTTCTTCCTAATTTTGGAAAATAACTATATTTTTCGCTTTGGTCTCTTTCAGAACGTTTATATTAATTTTCTTATCTGTCCATGGTCTCAACATCTCAACATTCTTCTGTAAAAACACATTTCTACAGAATCCAGTGATTTTCTTGTGTGTTGTCCTACTGTTCACTATATACATCTATATATTAAGACCGGCTCTATATAACATTGTAAATGTATAGACAGGTAAATACACAGGTAGGTAAAGAAAGTAAAATATTCTTTCCTCGTGAATGCCCATATTTTTGTATGAGCAGTGGGGCATCTTAGGGAGCCGCGATAGCTCAGTGGTTAGTGAACTGGACTACACAGGAAAAGAGGTAGGGTTCGATCCTAACCGGCGGCTTCCGGTTCACCCAGACTATAATGGGTACCGGATATTTTTCTGGGAAAGTAAAGCGGCACGGGCGTAATACCGACCACATTAGCCCAAAAATCATGTGCCGAAGATCTGTAAAATTTATGGTCACTAACACCATATTCCCAATACGCCACTTGGCGTGACGGGGGGTACTTAACTTTTTTTTTAGTGGGGCATCTTATTGATGGCATGGGAAGTAACACGAAATTGGGAGGTAGTTAGACACATGTGGCAGACAGACAGACAGACAGACAGTCAGACAGACAGACAGACAGACAGACAGACAGACAGACAGACAGACAGATAGACAGATAGACAGATAGACAGATAGATAGATAGATAGATAGATAGATAGATAGATAGATAGATAGATAGATAGATAGATAGATAGATAGATAGATAGATAGATAGATAGATAGATAGATAGATAGATAGATAGATCGCCATCATCATCATGTGCCATACCGGTTGGTGTAGGCGATCATGTCCTTCCACAATCTTCTATCTTCCAACTTTCCTCTTCTCATGATGTGCCCGAAAATTATTGATTATTTCTTTCTGATGTTTTTAGCAGCTCCTTTTTTGTGTTGGCCTCTTTGAGAATGTCCTCATTGGTCTTTTTAGCTGTCCAGGGAACTTAGATAGATAGATAGATAGATAGATAGATAGATAGATAGATAGATAGATAGATAGATAGATAGATAGATAGATAGATAGATAGATAGATAGATAGATAGATAGATAGATAGATAGATAGATAGATAGGCAGGCAGGCAGGCAGGCAGGCAGGCAGGCAGGCAGGCAGGCAGGCAGGCAGGCAGGCAGGCAGGCAGGCAGGCAGGCAGGCAGGCAGGCAGGCAGGCAGGCAGGCAGGCAGGCAGGCAGGTAGGTAGGTAGATGAATAAACAGCAAGAAAGATGGATGGATAGACGGAGAGAAATATAAACGAACAGATATGCTCATATATGAATTTATGCATGGGCACTATGATAAAAACATAACAGAACTGGACTGATGTATGATTGTGCCGATTCATTGAAGAGCGTGTGAATTGCTGTATGATTATTTGTACTTATGGATAAATGAGTGCACTGATCTATGATTCTTTGTGATTATGGATAAATGTGTGAATTGCTGTATGATTATTTGTACTTATGGATAAATGAGTGCACTGATCTATGATTCTTTGTGATTATGGATAAATGTGTGCACTGATCTATGATTCTTTGTACTTATGGATAAATGTGTGCACTGATCTATGATTCTTTGTGATTATGGATAAATGTGTGCACTGATCTATGATTCTTTGTACTTATGGATAAATGTGTGCACTGATCTATGATTCTTTGTACTTATGGATAGATGAGTGCGTTGATCTATGATTCTTTGTACTTATGGATAGATGAGTGCACTGATCTATGATTCTTTGTACTTATGGATAAATGTGTGCACTGATCTATGATTCTTTGTACTTATGGATAAATGTGTGCACTGATCTATGATTCTTTGTACTTATGGATAGATGAGTGCACTGATCTATGATTCTTTGTACTTATGGATAAATGTGTGCACTGATCTATGATTCTTTGTACTTATGGATAGATGAGTGCGTTGATCTATGATTCTTTGTACTTATGGATAGATGAGTGCACTGATCTATGATTCTTTGTACTTATGGATACATGAGTGCACTGATCTATGATTTTTTTATACTTATGGATAAATGTGTGCACTGATCTATGATTTTTATACTTATGGATAAATGAGTGCACTGATCTATGATCCTTTGTACTTTTGGATAAATGAGTGCACTGATCTACGATTTTTTGTACTTATGGATAAATGTGTGCACTGATCTATGATTTTTTTTATACTTATGGATAAATGTGTGCACTGATCTATGATTTTTATACTTATGGATAAATGTGTGCACTGATCTATGATTCTTTGTACTGATGGATAAATGTGTGAACTTAATAATTATTGGTTCCATTTGTGAATTAGATTGTAGTCCACTGGATGTGTTTAGTGATTGATCGACCTGTGTCTGGATTAATAAATGCATAATGATGAGACAACAGGTGTTCTTACAATTCTTATCCAGCTCTCTCATGATGGCGTCAACGTTTTCCTCAGCCACATTCATACCCATACACCTCAACATTTTGCCAAGCTCCGCCCCTGAGATGGTGTTGTCGTGGTCTTTGTCGAATATCCGAAATAATTCTCTAATTTCTGTTGGGAGAGAAAATTAGAATTTTGATGTAGTTTTTGTGTCATTTATGTTGTGAGAGAAAATTATAATTTTGATGTAATTTTATTGTTTATGTTGTGAGAGAAAATTATAAATTTTGACGTAGTTCAGAATTTTGATGTAGTTCAGTCATTTATGTTCTGCGAGAAAATTTGAATTTTGATGTAATTTTTATCATTTATGTTGTGAAAGAAAATTAGAATTTTGATGTAGTTCTGTCATTTATGTTCTGAGAAAAAATTAGAATTTGAATGTAGTTTTGTCATTTATATTGTGAGAGAAAATTAGAATTTTGATGCCATTTTGTCATTTATGTTGTGAGAGAAAATTAGAATTTTGATGTCATTTTGTCATTTATGTTGTGAAAGAAAATTAGAATTTTGATGTAGTTCTGAATTTTGATGTAGTTCTGTCATTTATGTTCTGAGAGAAAATTAGAATTTGAGTGTAGTTTTGTCATTTATGTTGTTAGAGAAAATTACAATTTTGATGTAATTTTGTCATTTATGTTGTGAGAGAAAATTAGAATATTGATGTAGTTTTGTCATTTATGTTGTTTGAGGAAATTAGTATTTTGATGTAGTTTTGTCATTTATGTTGTGAGTGAAAATTAGAATGTTGATGCAATTTTGTCATTTATGTTGTCAGAGAAAATTAGAATTTTGATGTAGTCTTGTCGTTTATGTTGTAAGAGAAAATTAGAATTTTCATGCAGTTTTTGTCATTTATGTTGTGAGAGAAAATTATAATTTTGACGTCTATTTGTCATTGATGTTGTGAGATAAAATTATAATTTTGATGTAGTTTTGTTATTTTTTGTTTGTTAGGGAAGATTAGAATCTTGATGTAGACCTCTCACTTTTGTTGCGAGATAAAGTTATAATATTAATATAAGTCTATAATTTCTCTTGTGAAAGTTAGAATGCTGAAATAATTATATAATTTCTCTTGTGAAAGTTAGAATACTGGAATAATTATATAATTTCTCTTGTGAAAGTTAGAATACTGAAATAATTATATAATTTCTCTTGTGAAAGTTAGAATACTGGAATAATTATATAATTTCTATTGTGAAAGTTAGAATACTGGAATAATTATATAATTTCTCTTGTGAAAGTTAGAATACTGGAATAATTATTTAACCGCCAGTGTTAGGTAGAACACTGACACGGTTTTCTAATTTCTTTTGTAATAGAATGTTAGAAATTCAATAGAAGTTCTCTAATTTCCCTAGTGAGAAGAAGGTAGTATATTTGCATTGTCTATTATTTATACTGCAAGACAAGAGTTGGTAGTGTAATCTAGCATTCCAAAGTATTTGTTGTTAGAGCTGGCACCACAGCACTCCAGGCAACCCAAAGGTGTCCAGTCGCTTACAATACAGGTTGTCCCTAAATTCTGGACACATCGGCAAAGATACATAGAGAATGGCTAAATGATAATTGCCCTAACTGGATAGAGATTGGCTGAATGACAATTTCCCTAACTGGATAGAGAATGACTGAATGACAATTTCCCTAACTGGATAAAGATTGGTTGAATGACAATTTCCCTAACTGGATACAGATTGGCTAAATGGCAATTTCCCTAACTGCATAGACACTGGCTAAATGACAATTTCCCTAACTGGATAGAGATTGGCTAAATGACAGTTTCCCTAACTGGATAGAGATTGGCTGAAATGCAATCTCAATTGAATAAAATGTTGTTTAATGAATTTAATTTATTGAAAATATGTATTTTTGCCTTTGTGTCCAGACTTTATGGACACCCTGTAGAAAGACGTATCATGATAATTAAAGAAAAGGTTATAAACAAAGAACATTAGTAGTTTGGTCAATGGTAGCGCGCTTGCTTGACGATAAAGTTAACTTGAGTTCAATCACAGCCTGACAGCCCCCTAGTTCACCCAGCTAAAAAGCTTATTGTTTCTGACTGGCTCATTAAGTTGGAGTAGGTAACAACTCCGTGGACAGGCACCGCGTCCTTCTCACGTCACATTCGATGGAACCGCGTCACAGGAAAAACAGCCCAGACCTATTAAATGTAATACTTCACACCATACAGGACATTCGTTAGACTCTAAATTCATTTTAAAAAATCTAACGTTTCGCCAAATAGGCCTTCTCCCTGACAATAAACAAAACGAATGTAAACATTTCCAGACTTGTTACAAAACAATTCATGCTAATTTGAGATTTATTGCATGCTCAAAGACAGCAATGTCTGCGTTGTTATATTGTTTTTTTCCCCTTTAATTATAATAATGCAGTTTAACAAATCAGTATGAAATATTACATGGTGATATATTACAATAACTGATAAATGGATATAACATAATGACAAATAAGATAATAACTAATTATATAATTACTAAAGAAAAACAAACAGCATACAGAAAGAAAAGATGTATATTTAATTACAGTGCAACCATGAAATAAACAAACAGCTAGATATGCATGACAGAAAAGAAATTAAAGCATTTTTATAAAGCTAGCAATTATAGACTTCATTCTTGTTTCTGTTCAGAGTTCACAGTTACGTAATAATACGTAAGGTCACCTTTGTCTATGTCCCTGGACATGCGGGAGTACGGGGAAATGAGAGAGCGGATAGGTTGGCTAGCTGCGCTGTCGTTGAGGACGGGCAACCGATGGATCGGGCGGACATCATCAATGCCCTTCGAGATGTTGGAAGAGCACAGGACTTCGACAAACACAGATCAACGTCACTTCTTCGGATGATGGAAATGGGAGTTAAGATGGGCACGGCCAGAAATGAGAAACTTGGTGGCCGTGTAAGAAGATTTATCAACCAACATAGAACTGGAGTCGTCAGTCGCTGGACACTGAGGGAATTGCTGAGGAGGGGATCTGAGCACCTATGGACATGTTCGGAGTGCAATGATGATGACCCGCAAATAACTAAATAACTCAATAACTCACAGTTAGTTCATGTTACGTATAGTTAAGAACACGATACTTTGATTACCTCTTCCACATTGACCGTGATACCGACCACATCACCCAAAAATGTGTAGCGGTCATGGAAAAATGTGACCACTAACATCATATTCTCTATGTATCCAACAAGGCGTGGCGGGAACCTTTACTTTTTACTTACATTGACCGAACTTTCTCGTTCGCCCTTAAGAGAACGTTAAATCATTAATCTCAGATAGCACCCTACTACGATATCTGTTGGCTTTCAATAAAAACAGGGGCGTCGGTAGCCTAGTTGGGAAAACCACCCGACTGGGCTACCGACGTTCGGACAATCGTGTTCGATTCCCGCTGGAAGCAGTGTAAGTTGTAATCGTGATTTGAGAAAAAATGGATCGACCCATCCGCTGACAAAAGTGGCTAACAGGGCAGTACTCTGGGAAGGTGAGGAATACCGCCTTGCATCATGAGTTTCGATGCTTGAAGTGACACTATCCAGAAGTCTCCGAACACTTCTGAATAGGCGGCCGAGCACATATGGGTGAAAACTCGCGTGCTAAGACGCCGGTTCAAGTCTCGTACTTGACCTTTACCTTTCAATATAATATAGAGACTCGTGCAGAAACCAAATTAGAGAGTGTTACAAGACATGTTCCTTCCTACATTGTCAGGGGAAATTAAAAGAATGGCCGCAAACAGCAGAAGACGAGAGGTGAAAACAGTGATTAGATCATACGAAGAAGACATGGAACAATCTTTATAAAATGGCACAAAACAAGGCTACTTGGAAAATATTTGTTGTAGACCTGTGCTCCATAGGGAGAGTTGAAATTAAGAAGATAAAGTATGTGACTTCAGTCCCGAAGCATCCAAAGTTTGGTGAGACAACAAACTTGCGATATGTTCATCTTTCGGTGTCTTTAATCCCGATACATCCGATTATAGTAGGACAACAGACTTGCGATATGTTCATAATTCAGTGTCTTTAATCCAATACAACTGATTTTAGTTTAGGAAAACAATTTAAAACAGACAGATGACTTGCAGTATATCTTTCATATGGTCCAACACATTCCAATTTCCGAATAAAAAGAATAGTAACAAACGATAAGGACGGCAGATTCATCACAGCCCTCTCTCTCAATCTCTCTCTTTCTCATATATATGTGTGTGTGTATGTGTATGTGTGTGTGTGTGTATATATTGGTATGGCAGCTACGATTTTCAGCAAACTCACAGAAAGAGCATGGATCAACACGAAATTAACACTAAAGACCAAAGGTAAAGGTAAAGGTAAAGTACGAGACTTGAACCGGCGTCTTAGCACGCGAGTATATACCCATATGTGCTCGGCCGCCTATCCAGAAATGTTCGGATATTTCTGTATAGTGTAGCCTCAAGCATCGAAACTCAGATGCGAAGCGACATTCCTCACCTTCCCAGGATAATATACCCTGGTACCCATTTCTGCCAACGGCTGGGTCGACCGTGGGGGTATTTTTTTTTTATTTTTTTTTTCCAACCACGAGTACAACTCACACTGCTCCCAGCGGGAATTGAACACGGGTTGTCCGAACGTCGGTAATCTAGTCGGGTGGTTTTCCAAACTAGGCTACCGAGGCCCCCACTAAAGACCAAACTCTTAGTATATCAAACCTGTATGTTTAGCACGCTACTATATGGATCTTAAACCTGGACAAAATACTCAAATCACGAAAAAAGAAAAAAAATATCTTCCACACGCTATGTCCCCGCAGAATAATGCACATTAAATGGCAATACGAAATAACGAACGTCCTGCAACGTGCTAAGGCCCCAATAATCATGTCAATGCTCAGAAGCCGAAGGTTAAGATGGCTGGAACACGTCCAGCGAATAGAAAAAAAAACCGCATTCCTAAGCCAATACTATATGGTGAACTAAAACACGGAAAGAGACAAATCAGCAGACCTAAACTACGATATAGAGATATCTGTAAATCATCTCTGAATGACTTCTCCATCTGTGAAAATGATTAGGAACATCTGGCAAGTGATCGCACATCATGGAGAGCATGTATAAAAAATAGCATAACATCATTTGAGGCTGTTCTATAGCAAAACATGGACAAGAAAAGACTCATCGATTAAAAACAAAGACGGAAAACGCAGTGGATCAGTGAGCCTGACTAGTTCATTTTGTGGCCGAGTGTTTTTGTCAAACATTGCTAGGATCTGCCACGAGAGAAGCTATTCGACAAAAGCAAAAACCTATTTTAAAAAATACACAATTGTCTCCGCTAAATCGTCTGACAAGATGAAACGGGCCATATATATATATAGTTATGTCTACATGACAGTAACAAATTAAAGTAAAGTACCCCAGTCACGCCAAGTGGCGTGTAGGGAAATATGGTGTTAGTGACCCTATATTTTACAGACCTTCAGCACATGATTTTTGGGGTAATGTGGTCAGTATTACGCCCGAGCTGCTTTACTTTCCCAGAAAAAAATCCGGTACCCATTTAAGGCTGGGTGAACACGGAAGCCGTCGGTTGGGATCGAACCCTACCCCTTGTCCGTGGTAGTCCAGTTCACTAACCACTGAGCTATCGCGGCTCCTACATGACAGTGATATGGTAAAATGTGCCATTCATTACTTTAATTTAAAGCAGTTGTAGCCGTAGTTGTGGTTAGTCGAAAGCCCCGGTATCACCTCAAAGAAATTCAAATCCATAATTGTTCAACCACCCGTGCCAGTGGAATCATCGGAAGTAACATCTCATCTCGTTGAAGGATCGACACAAAGAAAGGTAGTTGTAGTCCCCATCATAACAGCCACAACACACACCAAAAGACAAGAGGCGTAGCCGCACCGAAAGTGAACGCAACTATCTGTTCTTCGTCATACTATATCATCCTTCATCGTAAGTAATCGGAATATCGAAACACGATCCGGATGAAAGCCACAGCTCACGGTGTGCACAGAGGAATAAACTCAATGGCTTCGGCATAAAGCCGGGCTTGGAATATGAACAAACTACACAACAAGGCACATTTCTCAGACCGTGCCTCAACGGCTACTGCGACCTATCCGCCATATTGACCGGAAGTCGTACATTAATTACAATTTTCTTTAATTTAAACTAGTCATTTACATCGATGACAATTTGTTGAGGAACTATAACAAAACAACGGGATGATTTCGATGATAAAATGACGATTTTGATTTTTAAAAAGCGATATTATAAAAATATTTCCTGCCATAAGAAGACAATTTGAAAGAGTAGCTTATTATTCAAATTCTCTCTTTACTTCAAAATCTACAATTTAACTTCATTGTTTCGCTCAAAACATTGAATATAACATCGGTGATTGACTTAAATCATTCCATTCTACCATGCATTCATTCATCGATTTGCCACTCAATCATTCACACTCCAAGACTATCACATAGACTTCCTTCCAGCTCCGCATAGAACTTTCCCTTTCACGCCCATCATCATCATCATCATCATCGAGTGCCATCTCCGCATCGAAGGTTGGCTACCATGGAGCGCCATTCTGCTCTATCTCTTGCTTTGATGGTGCAGGTTGTCATAGGCTGACTTGTCCTTCTTTGGATGTTACTCGTCTATGCTAATCTTCGTCTGCCTCATTTACCTAGTATTTTCTCTTTCAAGATTACTTTTAGTAGGCTGCTGTGTCTTTTAACATGCCCCAAAAAATCTCATCTGTCTTGTTTGAATTGTGTTTAGTAGTTCTCTTTTTTTTTTAGTTGTTTTAAGACTTCATCGTTTGTTTTCTTTTCTTTCCAATAATCCTTCCTATTCTTCTATGAATCGACATTTCAAAATATGTGTTCTGTTTTCTTGTCTAATGTTCATGTTTCTGCACTATACAGGAATGTTGAGAAGATATATCATTTTGCTATTCTTATTTTTAGCCCTGGTGTTATTTGTTTTGATGTTAGTATATTTTTCATGGCATTAAAATTACTTGTTGCCATTCCTTTTCTTTAGTTTATTTTAGTTCTCCATTTTCCTTTACTGGTTATAGTATGTCAAAGGTAGTTGTAGCTCTGAACTGTCTACATGTCTATCTCTTCAACTTTGATATCCACATGTCACCAAACAACAACAATCTCGATAATAACAACCACAAAACAAATATTAAAAATACTGATAATAACCGAAATCAAATAACTTCCAAAAACTTCTTCTTCTTCGCTCCTTCCTCATTTGCTTTTCATCGTCGAGGAGAGATATAATTTGCGGTCTTTTACTCTTCATTTCGCCTCTGCTGCTGTTATGTTTCCTAGTGCTTCTAACATTCTGTCGATCCATATTTTTCGTGGTCGGCCCTTGGGTCTGGTGTTCTCGTAACGTTTATTGAAGGATCCATTTGTTGTGTTTTGATCTTTCAGTCTTGTCACATGCCCAAACCATTTTATCTGTTGTTTCTTTATATATTCTATGGCGGGGTTATTCCTATATATTTTCTCAGTTTTTAATTTCTGATCTTTCTCTCAGGCTTTTTTTATGCCATTCGTCTAAAATATTTAATCTCAGTAGAGGTTATTTTTTTCTTATTGTTCTTGCATCTATGGTCATGGACTGGCATTAGCAGCACAACGTTGGGATGAAGACTGTATTGTATAGTGCCTGT
This sequence comes from Megaustenia siamemsis, assembly GCA_032433765.1. Lineage (NCBI taxonomy): Eukaryota > Metazoa > Mollusca > Gastropoda > Stylommatophora > Ariophantidae > Megaustenia > Megaustenia siamemsis. The sequence continues at coordinate 54,148,921 of JAVIAB010000041.1, read as the reverse complement.
TTTGCCTCTAGAGTTATTTCCTTTTATGGACAATAATGGTGATAGCTGCCCAATGGTTTGACAAGCTTTTGTTGCATCCCAAAAGTGAAATACAGTAATAATATAATAACGCATCTCCCTGGCACCAAAGAGCTATTTATAGTTTGCAGACAATGTCGAGATTACAAAGGTCACGTGACTAGGGAACCGCGGTACACCATAAACATGGCTTCCTTTGTGACGTAGCGCGTACACATTATCAACTGGTCCCAAAAGACTAGGTCTAAAAGTCGTTGCTATCAATAATTCATTATCATCATACCGTTGACGCTGTTATCAGTCATTTTTACCCAACCGTCGATAATGTAAAATGTGAGGCTTGGAGATCTGAAAGTAACCAGGACTTGGGTAGCCTGATTCTTTGAGATCAGCACTTGATAGTTTACGGTCCGAGTGCACGAAATGGCCCGTAGATCAAATCTGTGCGGAACCCCGTTGCATTCAATGAATTAAAAATATTTCTTGCTCATGTTTGAAAATTGTTAATTAACAATTCAGACTTTACTTTTCTTCTCCCTATTTTTTTCTTCTTTTCCCCCTCCCCCTTTTTATCCCATGTACATTCCACGGTATTTTGCACCTTGTAAAAAGAAATTAATTAAAGTGCCCCGTCACGCCAAGTGCCGTATAGGGAATATGGTGTTAGTGACCATAAATTTTACAAACCTTCGGCACATGACTTTCGGGATAATGTGGTCGGTATTACGCCCGTGCCACTTTACTTTCCCAGAAAAAAATCAGGTACCCATTAAAGGCTGGGTGGACCGGAAGCCGTCGGTTGGGATCGAACCCTACCTCTTGTTCTTTGTAGTTCTTGCACCTTGTGCTCTCCTCTATATGTTTGCCGCATGTGCCTATATGGGACTGTCTTACTAACATTTACCCCTCCCGTTACTTTAAACTGAGCTATGCTGATGATCTAGTCTTAGCCGTTAAAAGTGCAAATGAGTTACGAGAAATGTTAGATATTATAGTGAAGAAAAGCAAAAATATAGGACTCAGTCTTAATAGCTAAAAGACAGAAGGAATTGTAGCAACAAAGAAAATGAAGTCACTGTAATGCACAATAAGGACAAGTGGAACAATATTTAAACAGGTAAATGAATTTAAATATCTGGGAACAATGTTAACTTCACATGGTACATGCACAACAGAGGTGAGATGCAGAATGGCTCAGGCAGAGGAACAGCTTTCATAAAAATGAGGAAGATACTGTGCAATCCATTTTTGACAATATAAACAATAAAAAGAATTCCTAAATGTTATGTAGAGCCAGTCTTGACATATGGATGTGAATCATGGACACTAGGACAACAGATAATAAAATCACTGGAGGCTGGAGCAATATGATTTTATAGAAGAATGTTGAGAATGCTATGGACAGCTAAGAAGAGTACCATGATTCCATGACCCTAGATCTTGTAGCGTTGTACAACAGTTCAACCATTGACATATTACTCCGTGCTATGCTATCGAACCATCCAACATAATTTGCCTTTGTCGATCTCTCCTGTCGTCTATATCTGGTTAGTATCGAGCACTCATTTAACCATGTGCTGCGATAAAGAAAACAAAGATAACTACACAGACCAACAAACGTATTAATAAAAAAAACAATACTCAAGATGTATAAATACAGAACAAACTATGCATGACATTTTGACGTCTTGACAGGTGATTGCTAGGAAGCACAATAATTAGTCAGTAGTTTGATCATATTTTAGTGTCTTATGTTGGATGATGTAGCAGCTTGTCTTGTGAATGAAACTGTCAATATTGGATAGACAGATCAGACCACGGAATGAATGAGATGTATTTGTGTTGCTTGGCCTCATCTTCTTTCTCCTGTTCCTTTTGTGTTCTTGATATCAACGCTTCCTAGAATGTTGCTGTGTCGTTTTTTTTATTTTTGTTCTCCATGAGCTAGGGTCTGTCGCCAGATTTTCCCAGTTTCTTTTTTCTGATGGAGAATTCTCCCAAGTGATAGATAATTATATGACTTATATAGATAACTTAGTTAACTTACATAGATAACTTAGATAGATAACTTAGTTAACTTACATAGATAACTTATATAGATAACTTAGTTAACTTACATAGATAACTTAGATAGATAACTTAGACAGATAATTTAGATAGATAACTTAGATATATATCTTGGATAGATAACTTAGATAGATAACTTAGATAGATAACTTAGATATATATCTTGGATAGATAACTTATATAGATAACTTAGTTAACTTACATAGATAACTTATATAGATAACTTAGTTAACTTACATAGATAACTTAGATAGATAACTTAGTTAACTTACATAGATAACTTAGATAGATAACTTAGTTAACTTACATATATAACTTATATAGATAACTTAGTTAACTTACATAGATAACTTAGATAGATAACTTAGTTAACTTACATAGATAACTTATATAGATAACTTAGTTAACTTACATAGATAACTTAGATAGATAACTTAGTTAACTTACATAGATAACTTATATAGATAACTTAGTTAACTTACATAGATAACTTAGATAGATAACTTAGTTAACTTACATAGATAACTTAGATAGATAACTTAGTTAACTTACATAGATAACTTAGATAACTTACATAGATAACTTAGATAGATAACTTAGTTAACTTACATAGATAACTTATATAGATAACTTAGTTAACTTACATAGATAACTTAGATAGATAACTTAGATAGATAACTTAGACAGATAATTTAGATAGATAACTTAGATATATATCTTGGATAGATAACTTAGATAGATAACTTAGATAGATAACTTAGATAGATAACTTATATAGATAACTTAGTTAACTTACATAGATAACTTAGATAGATAACTTAGATATATAACTTATATAGATAACTTAGTTAACTTACATAGATAACTTAGACAGATAACTTAGACAGATAATTTAGATAGATAACTTAGATATATATCTTGGATAGATAACTTAGATAGATAACTTAGATAGATAACTTATATAGATACCTTAGATAGATAACTTAGATAGGTAACATAGATAGATAACTTAGATAGATAACTTATATAGATACCTTAGATAGATAACTTAGATAGGTAACATAGATAGATAACTTAGATAACATAGATAGATAACTTAGATAGATAACGTAGATAGATAACTTAAATATATAACTTAGATAGATAACATAGATTAGATACATAACTTAAATAGATAAATTAGATAGATAACTTAGTTAGATAACTTAGATAAATAGTTTATAAAGATAACTTAAATAGATAAATTAGATAGGTAACTTAGATAGATAACATAGACAAATAACTTAGATATATAATTTATGTAAACAACTTATATAGATAAATTAGATAGATAACTTAGATAGATATTTTATATAGATAACTTATATGGATAAATTAGACAAATAACTTACATAGATAACAGGTAGATAACTTAGAAAACTTAGATAGATAACTTAGATAGATAATATAGATAACTTAGATAGATAATATAGATAACTTAGATAGATAATATAGATAACATAGATAACATAGATAGATAATATAGATAACTTAGAAAACTTAGATAGATAACTTAGATAGATAATATAGATAACTTAGATAGATAATATAGATAACTTAGATAGATAATATAGATAACTTAGATAGATAATATAGATAACTTAGATAGATAATATAGATAACTTAGATAGATAATATAGATAACTTAGATAGATAATATAGATAACTTAGATAGATAATATAGATAACTTAGATAGATAATATAGATAACTTAGATAGATAATATAGATAACTTAGATAGATAATATAGATAACTTAGATAGATAATATAGATAACTTAGATAGATAATATAGATAACTTAGATATATAACTTATATGCATCACAGAAATAACAAGCAAACTAACTCATGCCAAAAAAGCACTTCAGAAAATGAAAAACGGCTTGTGCAACAAGTCTATGTCAATAGAAATGAGAAAGAGACTCCACCTGTGCTATATAGAGCCAATTCCGACATATGGAAGCGAATCATGGACAGTAGACAAACAAATAAAGCTACGATTAGAGGCCTCGGGAAAGGGATTTCTCAGAAGAATGTTAAAAGTTCCCTGGACAGTTAAAAGGACTAACGAGGACATTCTTAAAGAATCCAACACTAAAAATGGAGCTCCACTAAAAAAAAAACATCAGAAAGAAGCAATCAACATTTTTCGGGCACATCATGAGAAATGGAAAAGCTGAATTGCTTAGATACAACTGGCAAAATACACGGAAAGAGAGATCGTGGACTACAAAGAGAGAAGGTACTAGATAGCTTTGCGTCATGGCATGGAAAACAGAAAACAAAATTGATACTGTGGATTGAAAATTATGGAAGGACATGACCGCCTACGCCAACCGGTATGGCACATGATGATGAATGAGATAAACCCTGCATCAATCCAGAGTTCAGTCTCTGTTTTAAGTTCCGCTAAGTTAAATCAAGTTGGGATTGAACTGCGGTCATTTTATAGCAAAGATAATGCGCTAACCCCTGAACAATTGACTCTCTTTAAATGTGATATATTTTAAAAAGATAATCTGGACAATAACTCAATGGGCACTGCTTTCTCTGACAATCAGAGCAAAACCGTAAGTACTTATTTCTCTTGGTTGGTTGGTTATTTGGTTGGCTGGCTGGCTGGCTGGTTAGTTGGTTAGTTGGTTGGCTGGCTGGATGGTTGGTTGTTTGGCTGGCTGGTTGGTTGGCTGGCTGGTTAGATGGTTGGTTGTTTTGCTGGCTGGTTGGTTGGCTGGCTGGTTGGTTGGCTGGCTGATTGTTTGGTTGGCTGGTTGGTTGACTGGCTCGCTGATTGGTTGGTTGGTTGGCTGGCTGGCAGGTTGGTTGGTTAGTTCGTTGGTTGGATGGTTGATTGGTTGGCTGGTTGGTTGGTTGGTTGGTTGGGTGGTTGATTGGTTGGCTGGGTGGTTGCCTGGCTGGTTGGTTGGTTGAATGGCTGGCTGGTTGGTTGGGTGGTTGGTTGGTTGCTTGGTTAGCTGGCTGACTGGTTGAGTGGTTGATTAGTTGGCTGGTTGGTTTGTTGGTTGGCTGGCTGGTTGGTTGGTTGGTCGGTTGGTTAGCTGGCTGGCTGATTGGTTAATTAGCTGGCTGGCTGATTGGTTGGTTGGTTGGCTGGCTGGCTGATTGGTTGATCGGTTGGTTGCTTGGCTGGCTGGCGGACTGGTTGGGAGGTTGATTGGTTGGCTGGTTGGTTGGTTGGTTGGCTGGCTGGCTGGTTGGTTGGTTGGTCGGATGGTTAGCTAGCTGGCTGATTGGTTGGCTGATTGGTTGGTTTGTTGGCTGACTGGCTGGCTGGTTGGTTGGTTGGATGACTGGTTGGCTGGTTGGTTGGTTGGGCGAAGACCACAGTATCACAGCAAATGAATTAAAATCCATTATTGCTCAACCGCCCATGCCAGTGGAATCATCTTAATTAAAAATCATCTCAATAAAGGATCCAAACAAAGCACGGCAACTGCAGTCCCCATCATGACAGCTACAGCACACACCTAAAGACATAAGACCAAGCGGCACCGAAAATGAACGCAACTGAACTGCCCTTCCTAAAACGATATCGTCATACATCGTAAGGAATCGAAATATCAAAACACGATACGGCTTTAAAACACAGCTCACGGTGTGTACAGAGCACTAAACTCTTCAAAATATTTATCTTTAGCAGACTATGCATGTTGATGACTCTCGGTTGTACACTCTCTCTTTCTCTCTCTCTCTCTCTCCCTCTTTCTCTCTCCCCCCCCTCCCACCTTACCTTTTCTCTCTCTGACACCATTGTTTCACCTCCAGTGACAAGAACACATTTGAGACAAGAGACAAGGCACAGCACTTTACTGCGAGTAACGTGTTTAAGTAGCTACAGCTTCTTCGTTAATGTATATCTACAATTCACTGGAGTCTGTAGAAAAGTGGTTTTACAGAATAATGTTGAGAATACCATGGACAGATAAGAAGAGTAATGAAAACGTTCTGAAAGAGGCCAAAGCAAAAAGGGAGCTCATTTCCAATATTAGGAAGAAACAATCATCATTTTTTGGCCATGTAATGAGAAGATTACAACTGGAATATATTGTGACAACTGGGAAAATTGAGGCACGAAGAGATAGAGGGAAGCAAAGAGAAAAAATACCAGACAGCTTAAGAGAATGGCTTGGCAGAAGGCCAAGAACATAAATTATAAATAACTGTCGAAATCGAAAATTGTGGAGAGACATGATCACCGACGCCAGGAGGCCCGTTACTTGATGATGATGATGATGATGATGATGATGTGGTATTATTTCTGTGGTATTACATTATGTGGTATTTATTATTTCTGTGGTATTACATTATGTGGTATTTATTATTTCTGTGGTATTACATTATGTGGTATTAATTATTTCTGTGGTATTACATTATGTGATATTTTTTTTTCTGTGGTATTACATTACGAAGTATTTATTATTTCTGTAGTATTATTTATGTGGTATTATTTCTGTGGTATTACATTATGTAAATTGTAAAGCCACAAAACTAGATGAAATTCCTTCGGAAGCTATCAAAACAGATATTAACACCTCTACCAAGATGTTACATAATCTATTAGATCAAATTTGGTAGAGGGAAGAAATGCCTAAAGACAGGAAAGAAGATTATATGATCAAATTACCAAAGAAAGGAAGTGTACAGGATGCACAAATTATAGGGAAATTATGCTACTATCAGTACCAGTAAAAATATTAAGCAGAATCATTCTGGAGAGACTAAAAGAGGCCATAGAGAACGTTTGAGAGATGAACAAGCAGGTTTTAGGAAGAACAGATCATGTGCTGATCAAATAACTACTCTACGTATAATAGTTGAACAAAGTTTAGAACTAAAATCCCCACTTTATATTGGATTCATAGATTACGAAAAAGGCATTTGATAGTTTAGACAGAAGAATGCTTTGGAAGTTGCTGAGTCATTACAGAATCCCCATAAAGTTTATTAACCTGATAAAAACAATGTATTAAGGAACCAAATGTAGTGTGGTACATGACGGACAGCTTACAGAAGCATTTGCAATAAGAACAGGGGTAAGGCAGGGATGCCTTCTGTCTCCATTTCACTTTCTACTGGCCATAGATTGGATTATGAAAATAACTCAAAACAACAGAAATGGAATCCAGTGGTCACTGACCAAACAACTTGATGATTTAGACTTTGCTGATGACAACCAACAACAGATGCAGGATAAAATGAGTATATTAGATGAGAGATCACAACAGCTAGGACTGAAGATTAATAGAGATAAGACCAACATTATGCGAATTAATACAGTTGGTAATAACCAAATAAAACTAGGAGAGATACCTCTACTAGACCTTATATCTTACGTATATCTGGGCAGTAATATAGATAAAGTTAAAGAGATTGGAGCCTCATCACGTACTAGTCCAGAGGAAGCCATGGAGTGGAATTCGATCCTATGTCGGAGGAAAGATCTTAAAATAAGTACTTGGAATGTTAAGACTCTATATCAAGAAGGGAAATTGGAAAATCTGATTAAGAAGCAGAACGAATAAACATATATATTTTAGGCATATCAGAGACAAAATGGAAAGAATGTGGGTACATATAGGACGAAAAATATACATTTATATACTCAGGAAACACACCAGAATATCAAAGAGGGGTAGGAATACTGATAAAAAGAGAGCTAAAAAAATATATAAGTACCCACTGGACATACAGTGATAGGATTATACTAGTCAGGTTGAAAGCAAAACCATTCGACATAGCAATAATACAGACATATGCACCTACTCAAGACTACACAGATGAACAAATAGAGGCACACTATGAAGACCTAAATAAAGTTATGAAGCAAGTGAAATCTTCAGACATCTTGATTGTAATGGGTGACATGAACGCTAAAGTAGGAAAAGGTAGATATAAGACCATTATAGGAAATCATGGTTTAGGAAAAAGAAATGACAGAGGAGAAAGATTAATACAATTCTGTGAAGAAAACAGGCTGATAATATGTAACACCTACTTTGAGCAAGAGAAAAGGAAACTATACACATGGAAAAGCCCTGGAGATAGGAAGAGGAATCAAATAGATTACATAATGATAAAAGAAAGGTTCCGTAACAACGTAAAGAAAGTAAAAACATACCCTGGAGCAGACATTAATTCAGATCACAATCATGTAATGATTAAAATGAAAATCTAACTAACGAGAAACAAGCAAAAGTCTAATTCATCAACAAATCCACTAGATATAACAGCTTTAAATCAAAAAGATATTAAAGATACCTATACAATACAAGTAAAGAACACATACCAGAAGCAGCTAGAATAAGGAATTGAACAATACAGAAGAGAAAATCCTGATGAAAAAGTAACAACCAAATGGCAATGCATAAAGAAAAGCATACAAGAAACCTGCGACATCTTACACAAAAGAGAAAAGAGAAAAAAACAAAAATGGATAACTAACACCATCTTAGAAAAAATGGAAGAAAGGAGACAAGCGAAGAACACTGTCCAATACAATAAAATAGATAATGAGATACGCAAAATGTGCAAAAAGGCAAAAGAAGACTGGCTCAGCCAAAAATGTATAGAAATAGAAACTATAGAAAGCAAAAAAGACTTAAGAGGAATGCACACAGAAATAAAGAGAATGACTAATATAAATAAAAAAGCCACAGAAGATGGATGCATTGCAGTCAAAAAAGGAAAAATGCTTACAGACAATAAAGATATTATAGATAGATGGCAGGAATATATAACTGAAATATGCCATGATCAAAGGGACAAGAAACCAGTTATAAAATGTACATCAGGCTATAAAATCTTAAAATCTGAGGTGGAAAAAGCTATAAAAACAATGAAAAAGGGAAAAGCAGCAGGACCTGACAACATACAGATAGAGATGATACAGGCACTAGATAATTTTGGCAATGAAGTGATTACAGACATATGCAACGACATATACCATACAGGATACATACCAAATGAACTAAAAACATCAACTTTCATTGCATTACCTAAAAAGAATGGTGCAGTTGAATGCAGTGACTTTAGAACAATAAGCCTAATGAGCCATGTTACAAAAATCTTGCTAAAAGTTATACAAGGAAGGATTCAGAATAAAATTAATACTGAATTAGATGAGCAGCAATTTGGATTTAGGAAAAATAGCGGGACAAAAGAAGCTATATTCTGCATGAGAACATTAATCGAAAAATACACAGAAGTAAACAAACCAATATATGCCTGCTTCATAGACTACACCAAAGCTTTTGATAGAGTACACCACAAAGAACTTATGGAATGCCTAAAAGAGATACATCTAGATGATATGGACACACAACTAATATGTAATCTATTCTGGGAGCAAACAGCAATAATAAAATATAACAAAGAGAACTCTACACCCATGTATATAAAAAGAGGAGTAAGACAGGGATGCATCCTATCACCAAGCTTGATCAATCTATACACTGAGCAAATCTTTAAAAAACATCATTGAGATGCCAGACCTACAAATTAATGGAAAGATACTCAATAACCTAAGATATGCTGATGATACTGTACTACTAGCAGAAAATCCTAAAGATCTACAACAATTACTTAATGAAATAAACATGACAAGCAAAAAATATGGACTAGATATGAATATCAAAAAGACTTAAACTATGATCATAAACAAAGAAAATACTCAAAACCCACAAGTGGATATCAAAATTGAAGAAATAGACCTGGAAACAGTTCAGAACTACAACTACCTTGGACATACTATAACCAGTGATGGAAAATGTACAACTGAAATAAACAAAAGAATACGATTTGCAAAAAGTAATTTTAATGTCATAATGAACGTACTAACATCAAAATAAATAGCACCAGGGCTAAAACTAAGAATAGCAAAATGTTACATCTTCTCAATATTCCTATATGGTGAAGAAACATGGACATTAGACAAGAAAACAGAACAGAGAATTGAAGCCTTTGAAATGTGGATATATAGAAGAATAGGTAGAATTGGATGGAAGGAAAAGAAAACAAACGATGAAGTCTTAAAACTAAAAATAAAAGGAGAACTACTAAGCACAATTCAAACAAGACAAATGCAATTTTTGGACCATGTTAAAAGACCTAACAGCCTGCTAAAAGTAATCCTGGAGGGGAAAATACAAGGTAAAAGAGGCAGAGGGAGACCAAGACTAACATGGACGAGTAACATCAAAAGATGGACAAATCAGCCTATGACAACCTGCACCATCAAAGCAAGAGACAGAGCAGAATGGCGCTCCATGGTAGTCAACCTTCGTTGCGAAGACGGCACTCGATGATGATGAATATAATTAAAGAGAGAGGAACAGAAAATGATACCAAAATAAGAAAATCAAAAGCCAGAGGAGCATTCATTGCACTGGGAAACATGAAAATACAAAGAAATTAGGTTAAATAGAAAAATAAAAATTGTCAACTCAAATGTTAAGTCGGTCCTATTATATGGCTGTGAAACATGGAGAACAACAAAATTGACAATCATGAAGATAAAGACTTTCATTAATGGATGCTTACGCAGAATAAAAGGATGAAAATGGCAGGACAAAATCACTAACATAGAATTATGGAAATGTACCAACCAGTCAAATACCAGTGGATAAAGAGATACAGCGAAGACGATGGCGCTGGATAGGACACACACTGCGGAAGCGTAAAGAGAGTATTACACAACATGCCCTTTTTTGGAATCCCCAGGGGAAAAGACCAGGAGGAAGACAAAGGAATTCTTGGAGAAGACAGATAGAAGCAGCGATGAAGATGATGGGGAAGACATGGAATGATCTTAAAAGAATGGCAAAAAACAGAACGACTTCGAAAAGGTTTGTTGAAGACCTATGCTCCACTGGGAGCTAAAAAGGTAGATATTATATTATGTGATATTTATTATTTCTGTGGTACTACAGTATGTGGTATTTATTGTTTCTGTGGTATTATATTAAGTGGTATTTATTATTTCTGTGGTATTACATCATCTGGTATTTATTGTTTCTGTACATTACATTTTTTGGTATTTATTATTTCTGTGGTATTATTTCTGTGGTATTATTTCTGTGGTATTACATTATGTGATATTTATTATTTCTGTGGTATTATTTATGTGGTATTACATTATGTGATATTTATTATTTCTGTGGTAATATATTCGGTTGCATTGAACTATCTGGTATTATATTACTTGGTGTTGTGTTATCTTGTATTATATTTCCTGGTATTATATTGTTATTATATTGCATAGTATTATATTTTCTGGTAGTATTAAGTATATTATGTGGTGTTATATTATACGGTAGTATACTATATGACATTATATTTTCTTGTATTACATTTTCTGACATTATGTCGTGTTGTTATATTATATTGTGTTATATTTTCTGGTAGTATATTATGGGATCTTATACTAAGTGGTGCAGTACCTGTAGTCTTACACTACAACCGTTCTATCTTATTTATTTTCCCTTAAAGTGGAGTTATTCCCACTCCTTTTCATATATTATTTTTGTTTTATTTTTTTTTATTTTTTGGGGGAGGGGGTTACATTCAAGCCTCTTCTAAGACATCTTATATCAGTGATTACAATTTTGTCTTAGTCTTTTGCTGTCTTATCTAAATCTGACATGGTAACAAACATACAATGTTGGAATTAAGGTTATCTTACAAACTTATAAACTAAGCAAAGAAAGGGAACTACTAAACACAATTCAAACAAGACAGATGAGACTTTTGGGACATGTTAAAAGACACAGCAGCCTGCTAAAAGCAATGTAATCCTGGAAGGGGAAAATACAAGGTAAAAGAGATAGAGGCTGTCCAAAAATAACATGGGAGAGTAGCATCAAAAGATGGACAAGTCTGCCTATGACAGCGAATCAATTCAGAAGAAGAGGTATGTTTATAGAACTCGGAAAAATTTACAAATAATCAACAACAGAAAAAAATATAGACCAAAGCAGGATCGAACCCGTACTCAGTGGCACAGCGCCTTGCCTAGCGTTTGTCTTTTCGTGGCAAGGCGCTGTGCCACTGAGTACGGGTTCGATCCTGCTTTGGTCCATATTTTTTCTGTTGTTGATAATTATTTGTCAATTTTTCCGAGTGCTGTAAACATACCTCTTCCTCTGAATTGACTCGCTGATTATCGCCTCGGAAGTTTCCCTCTAGAATAATATTCATTTATTATTATTTGTCTTCAGCCTTTGACAACCTGCACCATCAAAGCAAGAGACAGAGCGGAATATCGCTCCATTGTAGCCAACGTTCGATGCGGAGACGGCACTCAATGATGATGATGATATAAATTTACTTTTTGTGTTGATTGGCATTCATTAATTCAGCAGCATTGGTGATAGTTGTCCGAGTGTACACACAGGAATCCAATCTTCTTCTGCATCCATTATTCATTTACTCGTTCTGAATTCGGTTGTAAATATCCTCAATGTATTTGTTGTTGTTTCTTTGAGTTCACACGATAACTGAAACTTACACCTCTTAATCATTCGTCCTTAAAAGAACGTTACGTGGGCTAGTTTGCGTTGTGTTATGGTATTCAGCAGAACTGTGTTCATTGCGCCTTTTGTCCCAATATATCCGATTTCAGCATCGTATCCTTTAGTTCCGGGTAGCCTTCCCTCTTCTTCCTGCTTGGTCCGATTATACTGGTCAGTCTGTCACTAGGGGCACCGTGAAGAGGTGAAGTCGAGTCTGGATTGTTCTTTTTCACCGATCCTTCCGCAAGCAATCAGCTATGAGTCGCTGACAGCTTCCGGCTCTGCTGCTGTCAGGCGTTTTGCTGCCATCCTCAATCTGGAGACTGTAGCCTCATCAATCGCTACCGTACCGTCAAATAAAAGTGTAGACATCGCTGCCGGCATCTCTTTCCCATCAATAATCAGTGGCCCCAGTGATTAGTGCCTTTGAGGTCAGTGCATCCGTTTGATTTAATATTGATGCGGTCCGGTTTTGAGAGCATGTTATATCGCGAAGCAAAACGCAACTGGGCTGAGATATTTGCGCCTTTCGGCCATGGTTATCCGATTTCGCCAATCACTTTAATGAGATTTTGAGCTTCATCAAGCCTTCGACTGGCTCCAGACCGTCAACACTGCAGCTTAAGCGCTGTCCATTTGTTAGATCAGCGGTTATCAAACGTATTGTCAGCTTCCCCATAAACAAAAATTGCTGTTTCCAATGACAAAACAGAGATTGTAATAAAGAATTTGAGAACGGTTTAGCTTATTAAAAAACTGATATTCTAAAGAAGAATTTGAGCATGGTTTAGCTTATTAAGAAAACTGATATTGTAATGACGAATTTAAGGGCAGTTTAGCTTATCAACGGCACAGCGTAATACCGACCACATTACCCCAAAAATCATGTGCTGAAGATCTGTAAAATTTATGGTCACTAACACCATATTCCATATACGCCACTTGGCGCGACAGGGGTACTTTACTTTACTTTTTTAGCTTATTAAGAAAACTGAGATTGCAATGAAAAAGGCAGCTCTTAAAAAACATCAGAAAGAAAAAAATCAACATTTTTCGGGCACATCATGAGAAGAGGAAAGTTGGAATACTGGTTACAACTGGCAAAATAAAATGAAAGAGAGATCGCGGACGACAAAGAGAGAAAATACTGGATAGCTTGGTGTCCTGGCATGGAAGACAGTGAACAACAGAACTGATACGATGCACTGTAGATAGAAGATTGTGGAAAGACATGATCGCCTACGCTAACCGGTATGGCACATGAGGAGGAGGAGATTTTAATGAAGAATGTAAGGACAGTTTAGCTCATTAAGAAAACTGAGATTGTAATGAAGAATTTGAGCATGGTTTAGTTTATTAAGAAAACTGAGATTGTAATGAGGAATTTGAGCATGGTTTAGCTTATTAAGAAAACTGAGATTGTAATGAGGAATTTGATCATGGTTTAGCTTATTAAGAAAACTGAGATTGTAATGAAGAATTTGAGCATGGTTTAGCTTATTAAGAAAACTGAGATTGTAATGAAGAATTTGAGCATGGTTTAGCTTATTAAGAAAACTGAAATTGTAATGAAAAATTTGAGCATGGTTTAGCTCATTAAGAAAACTGAGATTGTAATGAAGAATTTAAGGGCAGTTTAGCTTATTAAGAAAACTCATATTGCACCCTCAGTGAGAAAGCTGTACACTTGACATAGTTTTCATGATCCTCTTTCTGAACAAGACAAGCTATTCGCTGAACTGTATACTTTGTGATGAAATGTAGGGCAATAATGTAGCTTCTCCACTTTGTGCAATCCGTGGCAATATTTTTTAAATTGCAAGTCTGGCTCATACAATCCTTCCCTATTTCCACTTTTCCCCTGTCACGTTGTGCTTGACCAATTTCTTTTACGCATTTCCAGTGCTGCGCATCGCGTGTCCAATTTGGTGACTGTTCCAAGGAACAGAGACATACAGACATACAGAAAGACACAGTAAAACATAGAAACAAGGATATATATATATATATATAGAGAGAGAGAGACGTAGAAGGACAGAAAAAGACTTTAACAGACAAAGAAATAGAAAAGATATAGAAAGATAGACAGACAGGAAGAGACATGAAAAAACAGAGGAAGACGAAAAACGAAATAGAAAGACAGAGACAATAGAGGCATACAGAAGCCGTGAGAGATAGAGAGAAACAGAAATAGAAAGAGAAACACAGAGACAGACTGGACGAGACGTAGAAAGCCAGAGAGACACACGAAAGAGACAAATAAATACTGAGAGAAACAGATACATATAAAGACAGAGAGAAACGGAGAGACGTAGAAAAACAGAGAGATACAGAGAGACATAGAACAACAGAGAGAAACACACAGGCATAGAAAGACAGAGAAAAACAGACCCAAATAGACATACAGAGAGACATAGACAAACAGAGAGATACAGAGAGACATAGACAAACAGAGACATACAGAGAGACATAACAAGCTTGAATACAAAACTAAGTTTGTATAAACTCATTACAAAGTGACTATTTTTCCACACAACCTATTATTCAAATCACAACAACACATTTCTGTGATATTTATGCATTTAATTAAAGTTTTAATTGCGCTCCCTTCCCTTAGTATTTTCAACAGAACATAATTACGTGCATAATTATGTTCATTGAACGACCAGGAAGATCACATACTGAAGTCCATCATTGTATGTTCAATAGTCTGAGCCTCGCTTCCGTTACTTTGCTTTTACATGCGGTTTTCATGTGACACACATTTCTTCCGAATCACAAAGCAGAAAATCGATACATTGGCCATTCGCCTACCTGGTGATAGCCGTGTACCGAAGTTTATTGATGCATAAATGCGGTAATATATACGTTTCGGGAGGGAATGGTTTTCATCAGGGAAAGAATGGGAAAAAAAATATTATGGGGAAAAGGGTTATTTTCAGCCGCTTTAAAGTAATGTTGTAATGAGAATCTAGGCGTTTTGAGGATAGGAGTTTTGGGTCATTTCCAATGCAGGCTGGTTTGTAGGCTCACCATCGCCATCACGTATCGGGTCTGCTGGCGTGGGTGATCATATCTTTTCAGAACTTTCTATCTCTATTGCGACTTATTAGTTCTTTTGATGGTTTCCTACACAATCTATCTTTTAAACTGCTTTTAATCTGTTCTCTGTTTTCCTCTGTCTTTTCATTTCTCAATTTATCCAGCTGTCACAAAATAGTCCAGCTATTTGATAGAGGCACAGGAAAACCACCACGGTAAACGCATTGTATAACACTGTATCGTCATGAATGAATGAATGAATGAATAAGTGAATAAATCGACCAATCAATCAATCAATCAAGTCAAAGCCATTTAGACCCTTTTTGCATCACAGACTACATAGAAGGTTTAACTATCTTAAACTATATTTAGCTATCTTTAACTATCTTTAACTATCTTTAACCATCTTTAACTATCTTTAACTATCTTTAACTAACATTAACTATCTTTAACTAATATTAACAATCGTAAACTATCTTTAACTATATTTAACTATCTTTAACCATTTCTAATTATCTTTAACCATCTCTAACTATCTTTTACTATCTTTAACCATCTCGAACTATCTTTAACTATCTTTTACTATCTTTAACCATCTCTAACTATCTTTAACTATCTTTAACTATCTATAACTATCTCTGACTATCTTTAACTATCTTTAACCATATCTTTTACTATCTTTAACCATCTCTAACTATTTTTAACTATCTTTAACCATCTCTAACTATCTTTAACTATCTTTAATTATCTTTGACTATCTTTAACCATCTCTAACTATCTTTAACTATCTCTAACTATCTTTAACTATCTTTAACCATCTCTAACTATCTTTTACTATCTTTAACAATCTCAAACTATCTTTAACCATCTTTAACTATCTTTAACTATCTCTAAATATCTTTAACTATCTTTAACTATCTTTAACTATCTCTAACTATCTTTAGCTATATTTAACCATCTCTAACTATCTTTAACTATCTTTAACTATCTTTAACTATCTTTAACTATATTTAACTATCTTTAACCATCTCTAACTATCTTTAACTATCTCTAACTATCTTTAACTATCGTTAACTATCTCTAACTATCCATTAATTATCTTTAACCATCTCTAACTATCTTTAACTATCTCTAACTATCCCTTAATTATCTTTAACCATCTCTAACTATCTTTAACCATCTCTACCTATCTTTAACTATCTCTAACTATCCCTTAACTATCTTTAACCGTCTCTAACTATCTTTAACCATCTCTAACTATCTTTTGCTATCTTTAACCATCTCTAACTATCTTTAGGGAGCCGCGATAGCTCAGTGGTTAGTGAACTGGACTATCACGGACAAGGGGTAGGGTTCGATCCCAACCGACGGCTTCCGGGTTCACCCAGCCTTAAATGGGTACCGGATTTTTTTCTGGGAAAGTAAAGCAGCACGGGCGTAATACTGACCACATTACCCCAAAAATCATGTGCTGAAGGTCTGTAAAATATAGGGTCACTAACACCATATTTCCCTATACGCCACTTGGCGTGACTGGGGTACTTTACTTTACTTTTTTTAAAACTATCTTTAACTATATTTAACTATCTTTAACCATCTCTAACTATCTTCAACCATTTCTAACTATCTTTTACTATCTTTAACCATCTCTAACTATCTTTAACTATATTTAACTATCTTTTACCATCTCTAACTATCTTTAAATATCTCTTTAACCATGGATGACAGATTCAAGATCTGGAGAGCACGAGCATACCTGAAGATTAGTACAGATACAGAGCATCCATTACACCACGTGCTCAACACAATGAAAGGTGACAGGCTAAAAAGAGGCAAATCATGGGTGGGCCGAGCAGAAGATGTCATCAAACAGGTCTGTGGGCTTACCAATATCAGCGTTGATGAGGAGTGGATACCGGTGCCTACGTCATTCAAGGAGACTTTCTCGTGTATTGTCACACTCGACAGGAAAAGTAGGGAACAGAACCCGGTTGTGGTTAATGCTGAGGTCAACGGTCTCATCTGCGATAACACCGATGAGAAAGATGCAGTCATCTATACAGACGGATCTGTAAGACGACACCAAAGAAGTGCATGGGCATTTACAGCACGCTCGGCAGGCAGAATAGTCTACGAAGACAGTGGTGCATACGCCATGACCACGAGTAGCACGACAATGGAGGCGATGGCAGTGACCAAGGCATTCAAATGGTTAGAGTCACAAGACTACACCCACGCATGTATACTGAGTGATTCGATGAGCATGATAAAAAAGTGGAGGCGGGCTCTGTACGCATGCAATGGGTAGAGTCGTTGCAGAAATCCAAAATACGTAAGGTCACCTTTGTCTATGTCCCTGGACATGCAGGAGTACGGGGAAATGAAAGAGCGGACATGTTGGCTAGCTGCGCTGTCGTTCAGGACAGGCAACCAATGGATCGGGCGGACATCACCAATGCCCTCCGAGATGTGGGAAGAGCGCATGACTTCGACAAACACAGATCCACGTCACTTCTTCGGATGATGGAAATGGGAGTTAAGTTGGGCACAGCCAGAAATGAGAAACTTGGTGGCCGTGTAAGAAGACTTATCAACCAACATAGAACTGGAGTCGTCAGTCGCTGGACACTGAGGGAATTGCTGAGGAGGGGATCTGAGCACCTATGGACATGTTCGGAGTGCAATGATGATGACCCGCAAATAACTCAATAACCATCTTTAACTATCTTTAACTATCTCTAACTATCTTTAACCATCTCTAACTATCTTTAACTATCTTTAACTATCTTTAACTATCTTTAACCATCTCTAACTATTTTTAACTATCTTTATATAATAATAATAATAGTAATAAACTACAGACCTCTATAACGAGCATTCAATTTCCCCACCATGCTGTAAGACGCAAAGGAAGTGAGATAAGAACATATTACATAATTTTAATTAGCAATAATTATTAAAAGTCACCTGTTCCTAACATGAATGTGTGAACAAGAGCTGAGCAAGAGCCTACATCATGTCCACAACGTAACTCCGTCAACTAGCTACTTAATCGGGCTGAGTGGTAAGTCAAAACAGTGTAAAATATATCATGGCAATATCGGATGTGTTACACGGAAATAGGCAAATTATTCATTTTGGTTGGGCGGAAGCTGCAAGTTGAACATAATTTCTTGTTCATGTTAAACACATTAATAAAAAAGAAGATCTTTCGTGGTTTTAAACTTTAAAAGAGCCGGAAAACCCGGCGAACTGGTAACAAATTGTTCTCAGATGGGGCATTGGACCCAGGGGTAATAGCTCAAGGGTTTGTTGAAGAAATTAGCAACCAATCATTCACAAACATGTGGGAAGCGAAATGTCACAAATACAAAGTAACACGTTACTTTATTGTGTCCTTACCTTTTGCCGAGATGTTTTGGGATATAACATTAATATATAATTTTATAATTCGTTGGCGTCTTGGTTAGTTAGTTAGTGAGTTAGTTAGTTAGCTGGTTAATTAATTAGTGGGTTAGTTTAGTTAGTTAGTCAGTTAATCAGTTAGCTGATTAATTAGTTAGCGAGTTAGTTAGTTAGTTAGTAGGTTAATTAGTTATTGAATTAGTTAGTGAATTAGTGAGTTAGTTTAGTTAATTAGTTTGTCAGTTAGTTGATTAATTAGTTAGCGAGTTAGTTAATTAGTTAGTTAGTTAGTAGGTTAATTAGTTATTGAAATAATTAGTGAATTAGTCAATTAGTTAGTAAGTAAGTTTGTTGATTAGTTAGTTAGTAAGTTAGTTATCTGGTTAATTAATTTGTGAGCTAGTTAGTTAGTTAGTTAATTAGTTAGTTAATGAGTTAGCTAGCTGGTTAATGAGTTAGTTAGCTGTTTAATAGTTAGCTAGTTAGCTAGTGAATTAGTGAGTGAGTGAGTTAGTTAACTGGTTAATTAGTTGGTGAGTTAGCTATTTGTTGGTTGGTTGATTGGTTGGTTCGTTATTTAGATAATTGATTACTTGGTTGGTTAGTTATTTACATAATTGATTACTTAGTTGATTAGTTGCTTGCTTGATTGGTTAGATAGACAAAACTAATTAATGAATTATTCATTTAGTTTGTTATTTTTCTAATTAATTAGTTTTCGAGCTAGTTGCTTAGTTAATAGATAACTATTTATTTCTGCTCCGAAATGCTTTTTATAATTAACTAAGGAATTAGCTGCTTCGTTAGCTACTTAGCTAATTAGTTACTGCTATTTTAACTAGTTAATTCGCCAACTAGCTGGCTTCTTAGTTGGCCAGTTAATTAATCAATTCAAATTCTCTCTGCTCTAGTGACATTAACAGATTTTTTTTTGCCAAGCATTCAGTATAAGATATTGTGATTTTCCTCATTTGGGTTTGAGATAGAGGGTCATGTTTGATATTGATATCAAAGAGCGGCAAATGCGGTTTTGTAATATCAAGATGGTTCGTATCATTTCATGCAGATATAACGAAAGCGCAAAATTGCAATAAAAATGCTGCACAAAAAAAAAAAAAAAAAAAAAAAGAGGAGAGGAGAGTTAGATTTAAAAATTAAACAAGAAACATGATATGAACTATTCCAGTAAATGATTATACAGAACGTCAAAGAATTAAGTCAATTTAAGAATTATTTCAGGAATCTGAACATAATGAAGCCCAACAGACTTGCAGCACGAGCGCGCTACATTAAAATATCAGTAATATATATGTCAGAAACTAAAGTGACGATCCAGGTAGGTTGCCGAAATCAGGCAATAAACTCACAGGATACAACCCCAGCCACACAATAAACTGTTTTCAGGAAAATGTACATGCCATCTCTCTGCTTGAGACTGCGTCCCACCAATAGGTGAACAAATTGGAAGAAGAAAGAATGAAGAATTTGTTAAGTTTCAACAGCACAACACTAATTTGCATCTTTTTAATCTGAAAGCTGTTCCAGCTCCCATCGCTGATGTTATATCTTTTAACATTCCAAGTCAGGTACCAATATTTTTTTTTTGCATTTGAGTCACCTAAAATCAGTCTCAAATTCGGAATGAAGGCGCCAGACAGGAACAGAGCTGGAAGCTGTCTTCGACTCATAGCTGGTGGTTTACGCCAGGATCAGTGAATCAGAATCACCCACCTCTTCCTTGTGCCTATTGAAACGTATGAAAACGTTCTGAAAGAGGCCAAAGCAAAAAGAGAGCTAATTTCCAATATTAGGAAGAAACAATCATCATTTTTTGGCCATGTAATGAGAAGAGAACAACTGGAATATATTGTAACAACTGGAAAAATTGAGGGACGAAGAGATAGAGGGAAGCAAAGAAAAAAAATAACAGACAGCTTAAGAGAATGGCTTGGCAAGAGGTCAACAACAGAAATGATAAATAGCTGCTGAGATCGAAAGTTGTGGAGAGACATGATCACCTACGCCACTAGGCCCGGTACTTGATGATGATGAACTATCTTTAACTATCTTTAACTGTCTTTAATTAACATTAATTATTTTAAACTATCTTTAACTAACATTAACTATCTTTAACCATCTTTAACTAACATTAACTATCTTTAACTATCTTTAACTAACATTAACTATCTTTAACTATCTTTAACTAACATTAACTAACATTAACTATCTTTAACTATCTTTAACTATCTTTAACTAACATTAACTATCTTTAACTATCTTTAACTATCTTCATCCATCTTTAATTAACATTAACTATCTTTAACTATCTTTAACTATCTTTAACCATCTTTAACCATCTTTAACTATCTTTAACTATCTTTAACTATGAAACTATGATGAAGAGATAGAGGGAAGCAAAGAGAAAAGATACCAGACAGCTTAAGAGAATGGCTTGACAGAAGGTCAACAACAGTAATGATAAATGACTGTCGTGACCGAAAGTTGTGGAGAGACATGATCACCTACGCCAGCAGGCCCGGTACTTGATGATGATGGTGATAATATAAACGTACTAAACAGTCTAGTCTGGCCAAGCGAGTGGGAACCGAAGAGGAAAGTCAACCCGGTACTCAAATATGTCGTGCTAAAGTCGGATGTGTTGGACCGAAGACGCAAATATCACAATTCTGCTACAAATCTCAAAACAATACATCTATGTCCACATTCTTTCAAGGACGAATGATGAAGAGATCAATTTATTTAATAGCCATCAGGTGATCGTCAGAAAAAGAGAAATATCATAAATTCATTCAATCGTGGAAACTTAAGTACGTGTGCCCGTGGTAATGCTCGCTTTTACATGACGAACAACATAATAATGAGCATTAGTGGCCAAGAGACACACCAGGCTGTCGTACTTTCTCCGGTACCCATTTTCAGTCACTGGATGAATCGCGAAGACGATGAAAATAAAGACAGTCGCGACATGTGTCTTAGACATTTGTCTTACTTCGTTGATCGTGACGTAATCGCATTACAACTCACATAAGCTACAAACGACAAAGTAACCACAACATGAACTAGCGTCGAAACTACTCAATTAATCTGAACTTAACCGACATTTGAGGTAACGTTCATATGCGGATTTCGGTCATGCCCACACGCTAAAAAGGTTGAACAAACGCTAAACACGTGCCCGTACGCATGAAACGTGTGATGTACTTATGACGTATGTTAAATCAAATATTGATGTCACTTTTTTTTTAGCGTGAAACCTGTGTTGGCAAGAGATTAATAAATGCATAAAATACTCACAAATATCAGCGATTACTGGATCTATAGCTCATTCATCAGTGGCTTATTTTTAACTAAGTCTTTAACGGTAATAGTGTATGCCTCACCCACATTTGCCTGCTTTACTCTAAAAGTAGCATTTTAGTGAAGATTCCCCACAGAAATATAAAGCAGAATAGCTCAGGCCAAAATAGCATTTCAGAAAATGAAAAATATCTTATGCAACAAATCTATGTCAATAGAAATGAGAAAGAGAATTCATCGGTGTTCTGTAGAACCAATTCTGACCTATGAAAGAGAATCATGGACAGTAGACAAACAAATGACAAGACGATTAGAGGCCACAAAGATGAGATTTCTCAGAAGAATGTTGAAAGTTCCCTGGACAGCTAAAAGGACCAATGAGGAAGTTCTCAAAGAGGCCAACACAAAAAGGGAGCTCCTAAGAAACATCAGAAAGAAACAATCAACATTTCTCGGGCACATCATGAGAAGGGAAAAGTTGGAATACTTGGTTACAACTGACAAAATACAGGGAAAGTGAGATCGTGGACGACAACGAGAGAGGATACTAGATAGCTTGGTGTTATAGCACGGAAAACAGTCAACAACAGAACTGATACGAGGCACGATGGATAGAGGTTTGTGGAAGAACATGAGCGCCTATGCCAACCGGTATGGCACATGAAGATGACGAATATTTTAGTAACAATGATAACAATGTAGCTACATGTATCACCGAAGATGTCCTGAAGAAACTACATTCTGCTAAATCTTTAAGTTTACATTTTATTGGAGTTTGTCTAATTTGTGGCACTGTACACAAATATGAATATTCAGGAATGGATAATTTGTGGCACTGTACACAAATATGAATATTCAGGAATGGATAATTTGTGGCACTGTACACAAATATGAATATTCAGGAATGGATAATTTGCTATTGATTCAAATGTTATTGATATTTTAGCCCAATATTGTTTTCCAATATTAGGAAGAAACAATCATCATTTGTTGGCCATGTAATGAGAAGACAACCGCTGGAATATATTGTAACAACTGGGAAAAATCAAGGGACGAAGTGATAGAGGGAAGCAAAGAGAAAAGATACCTGACAGCTTAAGAAAATGGCTTGGCAGAAGTTAAAACAACAGAAATGATAAATAACTGTCAAGATTGAAAGTTGTGGCGAGACACGATCACCTACGCCAGCAGGCCCGGTACTTGATGATGCTTATTTTCCAGAATAAATATTTCAAAATTTGACGAAGTTGATCCGTTCTGGTGTCAAATAATCATTTCCTACTAAAAACATTGTAACATACGTCAGACATGTTATTTAAAGCTGACAAATTCAAGAGGGGCGGAATCTCATTGAACCAAATATCGAAAACAAAACAAAACCCATTGCCATTGAGTCTCATGTTTTTTTTTTAAGCAACACTTGTACCAGTTTCCGTTACATCATCTCTTATTTGATGGACATGTCAGGAGTGTCATGATGCTGACCCGCAAATAACTCAATCTCTCTTTTTTTTTAAACTGCACTATAGCAGAATTCCAACTTTTGATCTTGACAGTTATTTATCATTTCTGTTGTTTTAACTTTTGCCAAAAAAAGAGAGCTAATTTCCAATATTAGGAAGAAACAATCATAATTTTTTGGCCATGTAATGAGAAGAGAACAACTGGAATATATTGTAACAACTGGAAAAATTGAGGGACGAAGAGATAGAGGGAAGCAAAGAGAAAAAATACCAGACAGTTTAAGAGAATGGCTTGGTAGAAGGTCAACAACAGAAATGATAAATAACTGCCGAGATCGAAAGTTGTTGAGAGACATGATCACCTAAGCCAGCAGGCCCGGTATTTGATGATGATAGCAGAATTATACTGAAATCGTGTGTCAGAGTTGAAAGAAATTAACAAGATTACTAAAGTTTCACCAAGAAACAGCTGTGCACAGCATTTGAAATGGTGGACCAGATTAGCCTGCAAGACTATAACGTCGTCGACTAAAATAGAATCAGTGCTGTTTTAATAAAGCATTGTTTGCCATAAAAACTTGCCATTAGTCCATTTATATCTTCTTTCCTTTCTCATTTGCCTTTCATCGTTGAGGAGAGATATAAATTGCGGCCTTCTGCCTTTCTATTGGCCTCTCCTGCTGTTTGTTATGCTTCCTATGGTTTCTAATATTCCATCAATCCATCTTTGTCTTGGTCGGCTCTTGAGTCTGGTGTTTTCGTAGTGTTTGTTGGAGGCTCGTTCAGTGGTATTTTGATCTTTATGTCCCTATGACGTGACCAAACCATTTTGCTTGTTTCTTCATGCATTCTTCTTCTTTCCTTCCTCATTTGCCTTTCAGCGTCGTGGGGAGATATAATTTGCGGTCTTTTGCTCTTCTGTTCACCTCTGCTGCTGTTATGTTTCCTAGTGCATCTAATATTCCATGGATCTATCTTTTTCGTGGTAGACCCTTGGGTCAGATATTCTCACAACGTTTATTGAGGGCTCGTTGTGTTGTGATCTTTCTGCGTTGTCACTTGGCCAAGCCATTTTATCGGTTGTCTCTTTATATATTCTATGGCGGGGGCTATTCCTAGCTTTTCTCTCAGTTCTTAATTTCTGATCTTATTTCTCAGACTGTTTCCTGTCATTCATCTGACACATTTAATCTCAGTAGGGGTTATTTTTCTTATTGTTCTTGCATCTAGGGTCCAGGGTTGGCATTGGTAGCACAACGTTGGGATGACGATTACATCTATGTTTTCAATTGCGGAAATTATTCCTAGCTTTTCTTTTAGTTCTCCATTTCTGATATTATTTCACAGGCTGCTCCTTGAGATTAATTTAACACCTTTACTTTCAGTAGTGTTTATTTTCGTTCAATATTGTTCTGGCGTCCAGGCGTAGTATTGATAGCACAGTTGGAAAATAATACAAACATTGTATACATTAGTGTGACCAATTATTACCTTTTCTTTTATTATTCCCTTACTCATTTGCCTTTCAAACTTCTAGGAAGAGATCATTTACGGGCCCTGATTGGCCGCTTGCTATGTCACGTGAATGAGTGTTTCAGTCTATCAATATTTTTGACAGTAGCTCAAGTCACATGACCTCTTGTAGATCGCCACTGCAAGGTCACCTACTCACAGCT
The DNA here is from genome assembly GCA_032433765.1 of Megaustenia siamemsis. Lineage (NCBI taxonomy): Eukaryota > Metazoa > Mollusca > Gastropoda > Stylommatophora > Ariophantidae > Megaustenia > Megaustenia siamemsis. The sequence continues at coordinate 54,123,364 of JAVIAB010000041.1, read as the reverse complement.
GCCGAAGATCTCACTTCAGCTCCAATGTGGGCTCCCTGGTTACAGTCTCTGTCTCGACGAGTTAACGAAGTGAGGATGGTAGTCGATTAGAGGCCACAGAGATGGGATTTCTCAGAAGAATGTTAAAAGTTCCCCGGACAGCTAAAAATACCAATGAGGAAGTTCTCAAAGAGGCGTACACAAAAAGGGAACTCTTAAAAAACATCCGAAAAAAAAACAATCAACATTTTTCGGACACATAGTGAGAAGAGGAAAGTTGGAATACTTGGTTACAACTGGCAAAATAAAAGGAAAGAGAGATTGCGGACGACAAAGAGAGAAAATACTGGATCGCTTGGTGTCATGGCATGGAAAACAGTCAACAACAGAACTGATACGATGCACTGTAGATAGAAGATTGTGGAAGGACATGATCGCCCACGCCAACCGGTATGGCACGTGATGATGATGAGTATTGTAGTATATATAGAATGGACGAGATTCAACTGCTACAACAGAACATGGACAAATCAGGAAAGCCACTCAAATTGCAACAACAACGTCCTTTATCTAAGAGTCGACGGATTGTGATGACTGCGCATATTTCGCCAATCATAATCGTCATTCTTATCACCATCAGTATAACTACAGTTATCAACATCATTTTTACCAATATTATTTTCATTATTGTCATCGTTATTGTCATCATTATCATCACCAATCGTTTCACCAACAGTATCGCTTCTATCTTAACTATAGTTATCAGCATCACCATAATTATCACCATCATTATCTCCATTATTATCGCAATTATTACCAACATCAATATCACCATCATTATCTCCATCATTATTCTTCACATTTTTCAGAGGATTTTTCCATTGTTTTGTAGCGTTTGTTGATAGCTATATGGGTTGTGTTTAGTTGTTTGTGTAGCATTTGTTGATAGCTATATGGTCTGTGTTTAGTTGTTTGTGTAGCGTTTGTTGATAGCTGTATGGGTTGTGTTTAGTTGTTTGTGTAGCGTTTGTTGATAGCTATATGGTCTGTGTTTATTTGTTTGTGTAGCACTTGTTGATCGCTATATGGTCTGTGTTTAGTTGTTTGTGTAGCATTTGTTGATAGCTATATGGTCTGTGTTTAGTTGTTTGTGTAGCATTTGTTGATAGCTATATGGTCTGTGTTTAGTTGTTTGTGTAGCGTTTATGATAGCTGTATAGGTTGTGTTTAGTTGTTTGTGTAGCGTTTGTTGATAGTTGTATGGGTTGTGTTTAGTTGTTTGTGTAGCGTTTGTTGATAGTTGTATAGGTTGTGTTTAGTTGTTTGTGTAGCGTTTGTTGATAGCTGTATGGGTTGCTCTAAGGGCAGAATCCCCCTACAGAAAAGATCATCTGCTGCCTTGCAGGAAGATTGGGGACAATCAAAGGCTAAGGAAAGCAAACCTGAAAAAATGCTGGCTGAAATCGGATGCACTGGGCCACTGGCGCAGAACACAGTGCAACGTATTAACGGGTGTACAGTCAGAGTGGATCTGGCGGACTCTAAATGTGACGTTCTGTCTGTGGGGGCGATCAACACACTTAATCTGACAGCTGACTTCATGTGGGAGTCTGGAATCCTACTCTGATTGAGTCCTGATAGCAGAGATAGAGAGAGAGAGAGATAGAGAGAGAGAGAGAGAGAGAGTGGGTTGTGTTTAGTTGTTTGTATAGCGTTTATGATAGCTGTGTGGTTTGTATTTAGTTGTTTGTATTGCGTTTGTTGATAGCTATATGTGTGTTGTGTTTAGTTGTTTATGTAGTGTTTCTTGATAGCTGTGTGTGTGTTGTGTTTAGTTGTTTCTATAGCGTTTGTTGATATATGTATGGGCTGTGTTCAGTTGTTTGTGTAGCGTTTATTGATATCTGTATGTATTACGTTTAGTTGTTTCTCTTTTGCTACCTGACCAAATCAGACCCATAGCAATTCTTCTCTGCGCCTCTGCAACACATTATACTTTTCTCTTTGACCCTACAGACGCACTGGACTTTTCTCTTTGACCCCAAAGACGTACTGGTCTTTTCACTTTGACCCTCCACAGACGCACTGGACTTTTGTCTTTGACCCACACATACGCACTGGATTTTTCTCTGTGACCCCCACAGACGCACTGGGCTTTTCTCTTTGACCCTACAGACGCATTGGACTTTTCTCTTTGACCCCTACAGACGCATTGGACTTTTCTCTTTGTCCCCCACAGACGCACTGGACTTTCTCTTTGAACCCTACAGACGCACTGGACTTTTCTCTTTGACCCCTACAGACGCACTGGACTTTTCTCTTTGACCTCTACAGATGCACTGGACTTTTCTCTTTGACCCCTACAGACGCACTGGACTTTTCTCATTGACCCCTAAAGACGCACTGGACTTTTCTCTTTGACCTCTACAGATGCACTGGACTTTTCTCTTTGACCCCTACAGACGCACTGGACTTTTCTCATTGACCCCTAAAGACGCACTGGACTTTTCTCTTTGACCCCTACAGACGCAATGGACTTTTCTCTTTGACCCCTACAGACGCATTGGACTTTTTTCTTTGACTCCCACAGACGCATTGGACTTTTTTCTTTTACTCCTACAGACGCACTGGACTTTTCTCTTTGACCCCCACAAACGCACTGGACTTTTCTCTTTGACCCCCACAAACGCACTGGACTTTTCTACTTGACCCCCACAGACGCATTGGACGTTTCTCTTTGACCCCTGAAGACGCACTGGACTTTTCTCTGTGACCCCTACAGACGCAGTGAATTGTTCTCTTTGACCCCCACAGACGCACTGGACTTTTCTCTTTGACTCCTACAGACGCACTGGACTTTTCTCTGTGACCCCTACAGACGCACTGGACTTTTCTCTTTGACTCCTACAGACGCATTGGACTTTGAATCCCTTTGGCTGTTTAGCACTTTATCAATAAACCTTTCAAGCGGATTGGTTTCTACAGAGAGGTCTCTCTCCAACGCAATGTCCATTACCAAACACTTTGTGGACACTTGCAGAACTTGGAGAACACTTTATAAGACACTTGGCAATCACTTTCTAGACACTTGGCTAACACTTTATAAGACACTTGGCAATCACTTTCTAGACACTTGGCTAACACTTTATAAGACACTTGGCAATCACTTTCTAGACACTTGGCTAACACTTTATAAGACACTTGGCAATCACTTTCTAGACACTTGGCTAACACTTTATAAGACACTTGGCAATCACTATCTAGACACTTGGCAAATACTTTATAGACACTTGGCAATCACTATCTAGACACTTGGCTAACACTTTATAAGACACTTGGCAATCACTTTCTAGACACTTGGCTAATACTTTATAGACACTTGGCAATCACTATCTAGACACTTGGCAAATACTTTATAGACACTTGGCAATCACTTTCTGGACACTTGCAGAAGTGGGAGAAAACTTTCTAGACACTTGGCAATCACTTTCTAGACACTTGGCAAATACTTTATAAGACACTTGGCAATCACTATCTAGACACTTGGCTAACACTTTATAAGACACTTGGCAATCACTTTCTAGACACTTGGCAAATACTTTATAGACACTTGGCAATCACTTTCTGGACACTTGCAGAAGTGTGAGAAAACTTTCTAGACACTTGGCAATCACTTTCTAGACACTTGGCAAATACTTTATAAGACACTTGGCAATCACTATCTAGACACTTGGCTAATACTTTAAAGACACTTGGCAATCACTTTCTAGACACTTGGCAAATACTTTATAGACACTTGGCAATCACTATCTAGACACTTGGCAAATACTTTATAGACACTTGGCAATCACTTTCTAGACACTTGGCAAATACTTTATAGACACTTGGCAATCACTATCTAGACACTTGGCTAATACTTTAAAGACACTTGGCAATCACTATCTAGACACTTGGCTAATACTTTATAGACACTTGGTAATCACTTTCTAGACACTTGCAGAAGTAGGAGAAAACTTTCTAGACACTTGGCAATCACTTTATCGACACTTGACAAACACTTTCTATACACTTAGCAATCACTTTCTAGACATCTGGCAATCACTTTCTAGACACTTGAGGACCACTTGCTAGACACTTGCAGAACTGAGAGAACACTTCCTAGACACTTGGAGAACACTTGCTAGAAACACGGCAAACACTATCTAGACACCTGGTGCACACTTTCCAGACACATGACTAACATTTTCTAGACACTTGGAGTACACTTTCTAGACATCTGTCAAACACTATCTAGAATCCTGGTAAACACAGAAGACACTTGATTAACACTATATAGACAGCTGGCAAACACTGTCTAATCACATGATAATACCTTAAAGACAATTGGCGCACACTATTTAAACAGCTGGTGAACACTTTCTAGACACCAAGCGAGCACTTTCTAGACACCAGGCGAACACTATCTAGACACATGGTGAACATTATTATCTAGACTGTCGGCGAACATTATTATCTAGACAGTTGGCGAACATTATTATCTAGACTGTTGGCGAACATTATTATCTAGACAGTTGGCGAACATTATTATCTAGACTGTTGGCGAACATTATTATCTAGACTGTTGACGAACATTATTATCTAGACACTTGGTGAACATTATTATCTAGACACTTGGCGAACATTATTATCTAGACACTTGGTGAACATTATTATCTAGATACTAACGAACATTATTATCTAGACACTTGGTGAACATTATTATCTTGATACTAACGAACATTATTATCTAGACACTTGGTGAACATTATTATCTAGATACTAACGAACATTATTATCTAGACACTTGGCGAACATTATTATCTAGACACTTGGTGAACATTATTATCTAGATACTAACGAACATTATTATCTAGACACTTGGTGAACATTATTATCTAGATACTAACGAACATTATTATCTAGACACTTGGCAAACACTTTCTAGACACCTAGCGAAGCCTTTATAGACAGACACCTCGGTCCTAGATAGATGTATAATAGTCACACCTGACAAATGCAAAAGGGGCGGAAACTCACTGAACCAAATATCGAGAAAAAAAAACCACTCCCATTGAGACTCAGATATCAAATTACGTGAAAATCACTAAAGTTTTTATACAGCAAAACAGAGACGAGAAAGAGAACCGGGGGGGGGGGGAGAGAAATAAAATTACACCACGCACACACACACACACGCACACGCATGGTTGCCCATGGCAACACACAGTGAATCAAATGACTTAACTATCGGGGAAACATGGTCTACAATTTCCCGCGTTACAATCGTGAATAAGGGATGTACGAATTGATGCTACCAAGGCAGACTCAGCACATAAATACAATTTCTATGGTTGAAATATGCAACCAGTTATCTATTATATACTGATATTTGCTCGCTTGTATTTCTTGTTAAAGCATATCTCTTATATTGATATCTGCGCCTTTTAACCCAACATATCAGATTTCGTCACTACATTTTTTGGGGGTGGGGGGGTGTGGTGGGGGAGGGTAACTGAGTTGTCTTTCCTCTCTTTTCTCCTCTCTTTTATTTGGTCAGGCTGATAGGCTATTATTTGAGTTATCACGGAGAGTTGGGAGGTAGTGTCTTGGTTAGGTATTGGTCGCTGATTCTGATACAGGCAGTCAGCCATGAGTCGATGACCAACCTGGTGGCTTGGTCTCAACTCGCTAGAGAGTGTGTGTGTGTGTGAGTGTGTGTGTGTGTGTGTATGTGTGTGTGTGTGTGTGTGTGTGTGTGTGTGTGTGTGTGTCCCAGCTGTTCATTTAGAAAATTAAAATAACATTTTAAACCGTCAGGCCTCGACTGAGCCATGTAGGAGATATCATATTAGCGCATACTTCTCATGGACCATCTGGCACCTTTTTTTGTGTGGAAGGCAGTATGGACAGCAATATGCCAGTGCTGTTTTTCTTTTCCATAAAAAATATATACACGCACCCATTTATAGATGGGTTAACTTTGAAGCCAGTTGGTCAGAGGATCAAAGCCACCATCTGACCTCCAGTAGACTACGTGACTAGTCACGTGCTCTTCTCCCGTCAATATGACGGATAGGCGGCAGGAACCATTGAGGCTCAGTTTGAAAAGTGTTCCTTGTTGCAGTTTCCTCATATTTTCCAAGTCCGGCTAGCTGTCGGAGCTACTGAGTTTAGTGCTCTGTGCACACCGTGAGCTGTGTATTTCATCCGGATCGTGTTTCGATATTCCGATTGTCTACGATGATTGAAGTTATATTAGAAGAAAAAGGGTAGTTCGACTGCGTTCACTTTCGGTGCCGCTTGGCCTTATGTCTTTTGACGTGTGCTGTAGCTGCTATGATGAGGATTTCAGCTTCCTTTCTTTGTTTGGATCCTTCAATGAAATTATGTTTAATTCGGATGATTCCATTGGCACGGTTGGTTGCGGGTTTATGGATTTTAATTCGTTTGTATTGATACCGGGACCTTCGAATAACCATACCAACCATCTTCTCATTACTAAAATAACGTTAGTTCCGTGTTTCTATAGTTTGAAATCGATGGTGCACAAATTGTATAGTGGCAAATTAAATATTAACTGCAATGTGCGTTTTCATTAATTGTAGTTTATTGAACGTCAGTTCATTTAACTATCGTCATTATTGTTAAATTATATTATTTTAGAGTCTGGGAACAATATCCCGCGATTGAATAAGCCCTACATAACAAAAAAGAAAACAACGGCTACAATAGTTTAGCTACGAGATTATGCAGAAAGATCGAAACAACACAACGAGCCTTCAATAAACGCTATGAGAACTCTATACCCAAAGGCCAACCACGAAGAAGATGGATTATTAAATATTAGAAACACTAGGAAACATAACAGTCGTAGAGGTCAACAGAAGAGCTAAATACAGCAAATGATATCTCCCCTCTACGCTGAAAGACAAATAAGTAAAAGAATTATTATTATTATTATTACTATTACTATTATTATTATTATTATTACTATTATTATTATTATTATTATTACTATTATTATTATTATTACTATTATTATTATTATTATTATTACTATTATTATTATTACTATTATTATTATTATTACTATTATTATTATTATTACTATTACTATTACTATTATTATTATTATTATTACTATTATTATTATTATTATTATTATTATTACTATTATTATTATTACTATTATTATTATTATTATTACTATTATTATTATTATTATTATTACTATTATTATTATTACTATTATTATTATTATTACTATTATTATTATTATTACTATTATTATTATTATTATTATTACTATTATTACTATTACTATTATTATTATTATTATTACTATTATTATTATTATTATTATTATTATTACTACTACTATTATTATTATTATTATTACTATTATTATTATTATTATTATTATTACTATTATTATTATTATTATTATTATTATTATTATTATTATTACTATTATTATTATTATTATTATTACTATTATTATTATTATTATTATTATTATTATTATTACTATTATTATTATTATTATTAATGTTTAGTTTTCTCCTTTTCCTTTTTCTGTTTCCTCCATCTAAAATATTATTATTACTCTTCTGTTAGGGAGCCGCGAGAGCTCAGTGGTTAGTGAACTGGACTACAAAGGACAAGAGATCCTGATCGACGTCTTCCTGGTTCACCCAGCCTTAAATGGGTACTGGATTTTTTTCTGGGAAAGTAAAGCGACACGGGCGTAATACCGACCACATTACCTCAAAAATCATGTGCCGCAGATCTGTAAAAGTTATGGTCACTAACACCATATTCCCTATACGCCACTTGGCGTGATGGGGGCTCTTTACTTACTTTTACTTCACTCTTGTGTTCTCTTTTGTGTTCTTATTTCTCGTTTTTTTTTTCTCTTTCAAACAGTTAAAATCTATCAACATAACTAGAATGTATTCTCCCAATAATCAGTACAATTCTTATAACATTCTAAAGCTCATGGAATACTGCTCCTGCCATAACCGATGTCATATCATGAAGCTAATGATACACTAATAATGATACGAGGGGAGATATTATTTAAGGCTGGGTGAACCAGAAAGACTAAATGAATTTAAATATTTGGGAACTTTGTTAACCTCAGACGGAAGATGTACAAAAGAGGTGAGATGCAGAATGGCTCAGGCAAAAGCAGCTTTCCAAAAAATGAGGAAGATACTGTGCAATCGATTTTTGACAATAGAAACAAGAAAAAGAGTTCTTAAATGTTATGTAGAGTCAGTCTTAACATATGGATGCGAATCATGGACAATAGGACAACAGACAAGAAAATCACTGGAGTCTGTAGAAATGTGGTTTTACAGAAGAATGTTGAGAGTACCATGGACAGCTAAGAAGAGTAATGAAGATGTTCTGAGAGAGGTCAAAGCAAAAAGAGAGCTAATTTCCAATATTAGGAAGAAACAATAATCATTTTTTGGCCATGTAATGAGAAGAGAACAACTGGAATATATTGTAACAACTGGAAAAATTGAGGGACGAAGAGATAGTGAGATGCAAAGCGAAAAAATAACCTATTAAGATGGACAATTTTACAATTTTGAAATATTAACATGGCTTATTTTACATTACATATGTTTAACATAACCTTTTATATCGAAAACTATTAGCATGGCTTATTTGACATTTTAAGTATTAGCATGGCTTAATTTACATCTTAAACTATAATTAATATGGCTTATTCTTACATCTTAAACTATAGTAGCTTGTCGTATTTTACATATTAAACTATAATTGACAAGTCTTATTTAACATATTAAACTATATTAGCATGTCTTATTTTGCATATTAAGCTATATTAGCATGTCTTATTTTACATATTACACTATATTAGCATGTCTTATTTTGCATATTAAACTATATTAG